>LQNS02277602.1:18871990-18903853 GCA_001587735.2 Parhyale hawaiensis
AAACCCAGATTCTTGACCGATTATACATATCTGTACGAAGTTTTATTTAAATCGGAACATAAATAGAAAATCAAATTTGTACCCTGTGGCGGGAAATTTTTTATATAAAATTCGAGAATACGACTGAGAAGAAAACATTTTTATTTCTGTACCGATTTGGATGAAACTTGGTAGAGATATGAAAAATCGAAAAAAATGTGGATTACGTTCATGTACTTTTTAACATTTTCGCCATAGAAAACGAGTTATTCAAAGAAAAGGGGGGTTTCCGTTTCGTTTTCTTTATATAATTCGTTTACTATGGCGAAAATGGAAAAAAGTACATCAGTCAAACCCTCCTTTCAGCCGATTTTAAATATATTTGCCAAATTTCGTGAAGATCGGGCAAATAATAAAAATGTTCTTGAAGTAAAAAAATTAAGTGTTACAAAAACATCCCCCGCCCGAACCCCCTATTCTATCCACTAAGGGTTACATTGGCTGCCTAAACTTTGCCTGATGTATAGCTACTGCTTAATGGAAAAGAAAACGGACTTTGATAGTTTGAAGTTTTTTCTCTTTGGCCGGACACTCCCCTTAATTCCTTTTAGAATAATAATAATAATAACAATAATAAAAAAGCAGATGTTGAGCTATCACTAAGTATTAATGATAGGTTTGATAGGTTTATTACACACAGACACATTTGATACATTACAAGTATTAGGTAAAGTAGTAATACACAGTAGAATAATGCATCTGCGTAGCCACTGAAAGCTTAACAAGCATTTTGGGCAACACTAAGAAAAAGCTACTACAATTGCATGACGTATTCTTTAAAACGTTTTTTTAAAACATAATCGGAAATGGGATCTAATAAATTTTCTGGAAGTTTATTGAGAAGCATAGCAATTGGAAATACTGTAGCGCGTTTCTCAACGTCAACACGCGCAATTGGGAGTTTGATAACAGAACGTCGCATTTCGTAATTTTGTTGGGGAACAAGGAGACTGAAATACTTTAGAAATACTTCAGGATGAATATAAGACACGAATCGAAAAAAATTAAGTAAGGGATAGCTGTAAACAACCTGAAATTGCAACATTTGTAAAGACGAGTACATTTCATTGCAACTCATTACAGGCACATCGTTTTCGTTACGTCTGACACGCAGTATTCGCATAAGTATATTATTCAATATTACCGCCACGGTAGCTGCATGCTTCCGTTCTCAGCTCTGACACCTTGTATCGCTCGTTCGATGCCCCGTTAGGCACACGAGCTCTTTGCAGATCTTGGTGTGCTGACTCGGCAGTTGTGTATGCATGCACGGCGCCGTGGCTGAACTGCGTTCCTCAGAGGTGAGGGGGGTGGGGGGTCTCGGGTCATTTGTTCCTTTCGTCAAATTGGCGCCATAGTTCGTGACCCGAGGGCGACTGCGACTACACTTGCTCATCTGGGGCCAGTGGGACTATACCCGCAGCACAAAACAGTGCATATGGGTTTCCCAGGTGAGGGTGTGGCCAAAGTTGACTTCACCTTTACCTTTATCAAGTTTGTGAATGTGACAACATGGGGCTATGCCTCAAACGATGATATTCTGGACCAGCACTGAATGAGCCAATGAGTAGTAAACTATTTTCAATGACTCATTATCAACATAATTGGATTTTGCATAGATTATGGCGAGAACCCTGCAAAGCTTGCANATGAGACATTCTGGGGCTATGCCTCAAACGATGATATTCTGGACCAGCACTGAATGAGCCAATGAGTAGTAAACTATTTTCAATGACTCATTATCAACATAATTGGATTTTGCATAGATTATGGCGAGAACCCTGCAAAACTTGCGTTCTACGTTTTCAATATGGGACTTAAGACACAGCTTTTCATCCAGGATCAGTCCAAGATATCTTATTTGGAGCAGCCACTTTTGTAGATTATTGTTAAATAAAATTGGTGGCAAATATTGGGGAGTACAGGGAGAAAAGCATTAATTTGGTTATATTCTCATGGACAGTTAATCTATTTTGAGTTAACCATTCAGACAACACATTTAAAGAAGTTTGCATATCAGTTATAGCAGCTTGAAGATCACTACTATTGGTGTAGAAAACTGTGTCATCCGCATACAATACACAATTCATACCGAGCGTAGTAATATCATTAATAAAAATGTTAAATAATAACGGGCCTAAAATGCTAATAGATACAGTATGTACGAAATTTTAAACCAGTGGTTGCTAACTCCCTCGGAAGATTTTGGTTGCCCCAGTACTTGAAATTGTGGAAGACATGGTTACGTGCATATACAACGATGTATCATGATATACCTCTTAAAATGATCTAGCAGAAATAAGTAGAAACAACTGTCCTGCAAATTCTCGCTGTGTCAACTTCATAGGTCAACACTAGAGCCCGGACCTTAAGCAACAACGGTTTAAGCAGTAAAAATAAGCAAGTATAGCATCCAAAATAAGCCCTTATGTTGACGATTTTAAGAATTGTACCTTAGGCGGGAAAAATACAAAGCAAAATAAGCACCATCATTTTCCTATTATAAGCGCTTAAAACAAAAAAGGATATAATTTCAAACATTTTTGGAGCTATGTCAATACAAAAAACAACTCTAAGCGTTCATTATTTGCGGCATAGGCCTTCGGCGTTCTGCTCTAGGTAGCAAAAAGCAACACCCATAATGGAATTAGCTTTTTTCCCGCTGTAAGCCTATACATTTGCCTCAATTAGTTAGTCATTGAAAGTTTCGGTAACGGAATGGAAAAAACAGTTAAAATTATTTTCAAGATAAGTAACATGTGCAAAAGTTAGTTAGAAATTGTATGTGAATTTCAGTCCTCAAACAAATTCTGTCGACATAGGCTAGCTTGAAACAAGTTAGTAAGTTTGTTGGTAAAATGGGGCTCTTCTTCGTGTTACCAGCTACAGAAGCTACACCATCTTAGTTTGTTTGGTGCAGAGAAGTGACACAGAGCAACGTAAAGTGCATGGAGTGTCTATAGGCGTCTTTTTGTGACCACCTTGCGGATCATTCCGCATGATCCGTGCGTTTATGTGACCACTTTTTGACCTGATTTGGATAGCAATTAACCGTGATTATTGGTGAAAATTGATAGAACCGTGATTTCTCTAGGGGGCTGACTATGCATCATCAAAGAGTAATTACAGCCTTTACACAAACAAAATTGCAAAATTTGAAATACAAAGTGCGTGATGTTATCTCACATTTCAGGATAAATTGAATAATATTATTATGATTGGTTGTAGTACTGACTTTCAGAATTGTATTTTCATTATAGCGTTGGCCCACTATCGCAAAAATTGCTGTCACGCAACGTTTCCTTTCGGCCGTCTCGTTGCCGTGGTGCTTGAATATCAGGCTAAAACTGTGCGCCATTGCAACTTTAAACTAACACAGAAGTAGGCGGTATTCTAAAAGCTCCAGCGTTGTTGCTTGTTATAATGTACAAACTACAAAAAAAAAGACTCAGTCATACTTTATATATTCTTTCAATATTCTTTTCAGTACGAGCCGAAGCCCAGGGCGCTGCAACGCAGTAGAATAATACTAATAATACTAACACCAATAATACTGCAATGCAACATTGCCGTGCGTGTGCCCACGCTTTTAATTTTATTCCTGTGCATGTTCAATTAGATTAGATGGTTCAGTTAAGCCGTAAAGAGTCTCCAAGTTCCTTGTGGGAAGGCACTGTATAGGGCACGAAGGGATTTTCTAGAAGCTAGTGAGGGACATCGGGGTTGAGATGCAAGTAAAATTTATAATTCTGCTTTGTGTCAAATTTTATGGACTGAAGTATGAAAATACCATTGTGAGTTACATTCGTTTGTTCAGCTGCAACAAGACGTATTTTATTATTAATATGAAGTACGAGCATCCCAGTGACACAATCAACTTAGGATAATTTTTCTTAAAGTTAATTTTTTCTCGGTAGAGTTAACACAAAATTAACCGCTATATGGCTTCACGGTGACTTCTGATCAAAATGCAATTACTAAAGATAAAGATATTTTCATTCAAAAGTTTGATACATCCATCGCTCTGAATCACTATCTTCAAAAATTTAAACATATATAAAACGAGCACCTGCGCACATTCAACATAGTTGTTTTTCCTTGCTTTCAATGGCCAGGCAACGGAATCATATGATGCAGTCCCAACCTTCAGTATTCCTATACGAAAAGTCTACGCTATTCTAGTATGGAACTTTACTTGCAACTCCACATATTTTACGTTTTCCAGGGAGAAGGGGGACCCATCACACCTATAGGGACACAAATGGAGAAAACAATATTGTATCAAGGAGATATGCTGCTAACGCAGGGGCAGGTTTCCCTTCTCAACAACGGGACAGAACAAGAACTCTCCGAATTATGGCCACGTGATATCTCCAACACTGTAAGAGTTCCGTACAGTTTCAATCGCACGAGTAAGTATCTATAACTTTTTACGTTGCTCTAATCGAAGCTTTAGCCTCTTGACTCTTAGCGATCGTTACTATTCAGGAAAGGTGTATACTTAACCTTTTTACTACTGACCTTTAAAATATCTTTTGTCATTCCTTATTTAAATGACCATTTCACTTGTTAAAATTTTGATATGGCAATTCTACTATATCCCTTGAAAAAACATGTAATCATTGCCAAGCATTGTCGACTGACTCCTACATAGAGATACCCACCAAAAATATATAAATATATAATTTGTGAGAGATGACATACCAGATTTACGGAAAATTAAATAATGTGGGGATATAACGGTAGTAGCAAAAAAAGTTAAACTAGTCTTCATGCACGGGTACAATTTCTTCTTTTGCGGCCCTATAGGTGTATTACGGAATATTTGTCGACATTATAGCTCATCTGCCACGTCGTGCTCCACTCCAAGGTCTTGTTGGAGCTCAGCTCTTTTCCTGGCAGGATGACATAGTTTAGTATCATCCGTAAATTACTGATTTTACTATCGATATTAAGATTAGGTAATTGATGTAAATTATGAACAGAAGTGTCCCAAGCACGCTATTGTGTGGAACCCCAGTCGTCTCATCTTGTAGCTTAGCTCGCTAGTTGCTCCTGACCAGTGAGCCAAGCCCGGATCCAGCATGAGCAGTCTCTCTGGATGCAATGCGCTTCCAAATTTTGCATAATCGTTGATGGGGGACTATACTGGATAAATAAGTTCGTAAAGCGTGTCAGTTGATTGATTACAGATTTTTGATTAATAAATCCGAAGATTGCCATTGTATTGGGCTGAAATGTTCATCCAATTGCAAGATACTGCATAGTGCTGTAGCAAAATTTTATTCACGCACCATTTGAAGAAATTGATTGGTGAAAGTGTGTCAGCTTGTTGGAAAGTGAAAAGGACTTTGAAATTGAATTGTAAAACAAACGCTAATATACAGTTTGTAATTGGAAGACTGATCATGTTTAGGTCATTAATTTAATAAAAACACTAGAGTTGACACTGCTTCAACCTAAACTTGTTTAGGTTGCCGTAACATAGAAAAGAAGTACTTTTGATACATAAAAGTTAATCGAAGCGTTAGACTGATAATCGAATAGTTAGACTATCACGAAACAAACTAGAGCACTCTGAGAGCGCACACTTCCGCCAAGCGAGGCAACGGTAGCAAAAAAATCAAATTGGCTTTGAAACCATAATTTTCTTGGTATAAACTCAAAAATCTAATCATTTGTCCTGTTGATAGTAATAATAGCTTGTGCAATTTTCTTGAAGATCCGTTAAAAACTTTTTAAGTTACACTTCTAACAAACGTTAAGACAAACATGAGTCAAACATACAGACGAACAAACCGATCTGCATTTAAATATGAGCATTTATGTCTTTTAACATTGCTAACAACCCCTATCAATTTTATTGAGATCCATTCATTATTTTTTGAGTTATTGTGCTAACAAGCATAAAATTAAAAACAGTGACAAACGAACGAACAAACGGATCATTACAAAAAATTGGTCATTTTCTCTTCGTTATATACCTAGCAACTCTTGTTAATTTCATAAAAATCCAATCATACCTTTTTGAGTTATGGTATTGAGAAAAATGAGGCTGACAAACAAACAAACAAACGAATGAACATATCTTCACCAAAAGTTAATCATATATTCCTCCTTACATACCTAAGAATCCCTGTAAATTTTGTCCAAATCGGTTCATAACTTTTTGAATTATCTTGGTGACAGACACAGAGACAGACAGACAAACACGACGAAAACATAACCTCCTTGGCGGAGGTAATTACTGCATTTTGCTAGGTAAATGTTATCTAAACCAGACTGCTATTTTGCAATAAGGGTTCTCTGCTCTACTGCATTCCAACTAGAAAGCAGAACATTTTAGCGAGGCCGCACAGCCTGGTACAGACAGGGATAGGCCTCAATATCCAAGGTGCTGCGAAGGAGCAAGAGGAAGGGGTTACACCCAAACCACAGGCTAACTAAACCATGCACGGACTGCACCGACTAGGGAAATAATAGAGGAATAGAAGTTGAGGAGGTGTAACCATAATCGAAAATGTGCTAGAATTTGGTTGCAGAAATGGAAAATATCATGGATATAATAGAAAGAAAGTTAAAGACATATAGTTAATGCTAAATTTAATAGATTTTTTTTTACGTGCAGTGAAAGTGAAAGAGGTGGACGCTATTCGAAAAGCGATCAGCGCATGGCAAGACACTACGTGCATTCAATTTCAAGAGGTGCCTCCTGATCACCAAAAGACTCACATCGTCTTTATGCGAGAATTTATGTGCGCGTCTCACATCGGCCACCTTGGTATTGGCCGCCAGGAGATTTATCTTACTCGAGACTGCATCAGGGACGTAAGTTATCAAGTATTGCTGAAAAGAATTATAGGACCAAGTGTGAACTTTCTATACTAGCCGTACATAACAAGATAATGCAGCTTCACGCGCTACTAATGTAATGATTCAAATGAATTTCTATTGCTGTGTTCATAAAGTTTTGTAACACACTAACAAACCTGCTGCTAAAGGTTATTTAACGATAAACAAGACATTTAATATTTTACAAATGCTTGAACAGAAGTGAACAGATATGCCAATCATCACACAACTTATTATACAATTATACAAACTTGAAGCGTCACTGCAATGTCTGAATTACTTAACTCTTTAACACCTCGACCCCGTGGGATGGATAATCTGGGCTTTGCCATTTTTTGAATTGTGACGGCACTGCCGTGACTGTGAAAATAAGAAATAAAACCCGTACACAGTCATAATCATATATGTATATCGACCCAGTGCAATAAAACACACATATTGCTCTTGAAATCATGTGCAGGAGGTTAGAATGAAAGTCAATTACATACAATCATATGTATTTCCCCCCTGTTCTTTCCAATGTAACATTAAGAATTTTGAGAATGGCTGTAATAAGGAAGTAGTGAGCAGAAGTGTGAGTATTAGAAGTTCAAAATTATTGTCACCGTTTATTATTTTTGTCTATTCAAGGTGTGTATAGTGCGTAATTCTCCATTGAAGTTTTACTACCTATATTTATTGTTAGAACTTTGCAGTGAAATAATGTTTTCATGCTAATTTTGATACTGTTTTATTTCAGATATATAATTGTTACATTACATTTTCATAGAAATGAGAGATTATTGTGACGGCGAAGGTTAAAGAACACAGTGAGGACCTCTTGTCATCCTAAGGTGAAACTTATGATAAGATTTCCAAAAGGTGAAACATTCCAAAGTCAACTGTCCGAGCTATTATAAAGAAGCGTGCCCAACAAGGCTTTCAAATATAAGATAATTCGTGGAAGGATCGAGAAGGGTTTTGCCCGAGAGAGCAGCGTGAAAGAATGTTAGATATTGTAACCAAAACCCAATGGCCTTTGCAAAGGACATTATAGATGCTCAGTGTGACCCTGAAGCTAACGTTTCTCGATTCACGGTTGGAAGAGTTTTGAAGAGAGCTGAATTGAAAGCTTGTCGTCCGAAAACGACCCCATTACTCAAGCTTGTACATCTTGAAGCAAGGATGGAGTTTGCAGAACGTCACATTGACTGAAGTATTGCTTTCTGGAAGCAAGTTTTATGATCGGACGAAACAAAACTCGAGCTCTTCGGCATCATAGTGTTCCACATGCGCAGTGATGGGTAGTATTTAAATACAATTGTATATATTTAAATACATTTTGTTATTTGCAAATGTATTTACAAATACTTCCGACAACGTGTAATTAAATACTGTACTTAGCTATTAATTACAATGTATTTAAATTTTGAATGCATTTTTAAATACATTTTGCGTTACTTTATCCATAGACCCCATCATACATTGACCGGACACTGAAATCGGGTGCACTGGTATAACCCGCAAGAATAGAGCTTCAAACATTTAACTTTCATCTGCTACTCTTGAAGTAGTTCAAAACTCTATTAGGCGTTCTAAAATGAACTTTTCAGCTAAACTCGGGGTAATCGAGTTTCTAATTACACTTGCCGAAGCTCTCGTCTGAAGCTTCAGACAAGTAAAGAGTATGTGAAACATATTTGTCTGTGGGACCGAATAAGCCTATATCCATGCATAATTCGTTCGTTCTTCAGATATACAATTATACATGCGCATTGCCCGGTAGGCCCCAGATGACTGCGCGGCCCTTGTTAATTATTGTCCAAGGTTCTACGACAGATGGAGGGAGTGAAGGATTACTATGACTCCCATCATTCACGTATGTGCTTGGGACAGAGAACCCACAATGTGACGTAAATGCCCGGTACTGTACATCGAGGGCAGCACACCGAGAACCACAAAAATTCACCAAGTTAATTAGCTGGGCAAGCAGGCCCAGCACTCTAACATCCCGATAATGCTAATGATGTCCATCCCAGGACATTACTTAATCCAGCATCACAAAACAGAGTAAGACAGTCCAATAGGTCCGAATTATCCAAAACTCAAAACTGGGAGCTAGTTTTGAAAACTGCATAGAATATCAGATATAGACTTGAACCGATTACTCCTGGCACTCTAACCCCAGTATCAAAAACTCGAGAAAGACAGTCCTATAGGTCTGAATTATCCAGAACTTCGAACTGAGTGTTGGTTACGCCCGTTGAATGGAGTATCAGGCGTTAAACTCAGACAGATTACTCCTGATACGGCCACAACTCAATTCTACGAAGTAAAATGAAATTTTTGGTCGTCTCGTGCATAACTGGTGTTAGTGCCTGACTAGAAAACTCAAAGGGTCAAAATCAACGCTACGGTTTGAAGTTCTAGATAAGTCAAGGCTTATTGGCTTAACTAAGCACAACTAAGCTGTGGCAGTTATGAGACACTTTATCCAAGCAGTGCATGTGTATATCATATCGGATTGAAAATAAAAAAAAAACGACCTCCTACTCTTATGAGGCTCCGCACTTCAGTTTCTCGAAATGTTTCGTGAAGCGTCCAGAGCGAGCGACATATGCGACATATCCCAAACTAGGATAACCACATGCACTGGTTTGTGCTGCAGATATAGGCTATCAGGTCCCAGAGGAGTATACCACAGCAGTCAACCTCAGATTGTCTAAGGCTATGACACCAATGGCGGAAGACTCCATGCAACAATCTGCACCCCCATCAACCCTCCCCGTTTCTGGGAAAGGTCAGTAAACCTCCAGCAGTACGCAGACTGGATGGTGACTGATCACATGAAGCGCGGGGAAGAACTTGCCTAGCTGGGAGCGAGGTTCAAACCTGTGGCCTTCAGAGTCAAAGCCAGACGCTTTAATCTGCTGCTACTGCAGGTTGGCCTCCAAGAGTTCTTGAGGAGGCCTTGCTTTTGGCCCCAGAGGCGTGGACGGATTCAATCGATTACAAATCGTTAAGAGCTATGGCGCCAGCGATGGAACCTCCTATACGATGGTCTGCGCCACGATAGTGGTAGTAGAAATTTTACTAGCGCCTCAGTGGCACACTGCCTAAATCGCGCCGACCCGGGCAATCCCCAGTACGGTTAGGGCCAACAGCCCTGCAACAGCATCTGAAACCGAATGCTGCCTTTACAAGCGAAGCAGAAGAACTCGCCTAATGGCAACAGTCTAAAACCTATGTTGTCCGGGTTTGACATGAACACTGAGGCATCTTGTTATTACACGATGCTTGCATATTGAGGCGAGGTTTAGGTCTGTTTGTGGGTAACTTAAAAGTAAAATTACCCTGATCGCACATCTCTAGTGGAAAATCCACACAAGCAGTAGTAGAAGTATTCTCCTATTGTAAACCTCCCTACCCATCGAGTACATTGTCATCCAAAAGGAGGAAGAAAGCAGGGATATAAAGAATATCAAAAGAAACGTGGAACCCATGCACGAGTCAACGCGCTTGGGAACACTAAAAGTCAGGAAAGAAGAGGAAGAACAGAACAAAGCATCATCAGTAGGAGTAGGAAGATGGAAGAAAGCACAGTGGCACGAAAGACACGTCCGAAAGGATCGACAAGCACTGGTTCGTTCCTCAGATGCTTTTATGCTAACTTGCTCAAACAGTGCACGTCTGCAGATCATCACAGTTCATCCAGAGCTATGACTCAGGACTGAAGGCTGTTATGTTTCCGGATTTTGCGGAAAAACATACGTAAAACAAGACGTAGTTTTGTTAACTTGAATCATTTCAATTAACTGGTGATTTAATTTTCAATGTCCATAAATAAGCTAACCAGGAAGCAGGCTAAATCATTTCTCTAGTGAAGTGATAGCAGGTGTCAAATTGGAAGCTCTCGCCTCTGAAATGTTTTTATACTTTCCAAACTCTAGAGTATTATTTTCGACTTTTGCAGAAAGTGTGTCACATATTGTGCTAGTATATCGATATTCAATTCATGAAGCTTAAAAATATACCTGAATTAGTGCATTTTGGCGCAAAAAAGGAAAAAAAAACACATGAATGAATTTACTCAAGTATTTATATACATTCATATATTTAGTATTTAAACATGCTTCAAACATGTATCTAGTATTTAATTACTTTTTACTGATGTATTTAGTATTTAAATACTTTACTGTATTTGGTGCCCATCACTATATCACATGTTTCCAGGAAATCTGGATAAGTGTTTTGGCCAAGAACGCCGTACCAACAGTAAAGCATGGTGGCGGAGGTTTAATGTTTTGGGCATGTTTTGTTGCTGCTGGACCAGGATGCCTTGTGAAGGTCAACGGTATTATGAACCAGAAGATTGTGTAGAAATTTTGAATGATAGCTCGAAAGCTTCAGCAAAGGAACTGTCACTCAGTCGACGTTTACGCTTTATGCAGGACAAGGACTCGAAGCATTCAACTAATTTGACTAGGGAGTGGCTGGAGACCAACGATATTAATGATCTAGAGTGGCTCTCCCAGGGCCCAGACCTAAATCGAATGGAGAATCTGTGGAGAAGTTTGAAGTTTAGTGTAATGGAGGAAAAGAGCATAGAACCTCAATTAGAGGAAATTTGTACGGAAGAGTGGAGTAAAATTTCTGCTGGAGAGGGCTTCAAGGTGGTTGAAAATCATAACAAAAGACTGCAGCAAGTACTTGAGGCTAAAGGTCGTACGATCGATCATTAGAAATAGGGTGTCAACATTTTTGAAATTGTGAATTTTGAAATTGATTTTATAACCTTTTATTACTTATATTTTTGAGAATCCGATTGATGCATCGGAAAGAATAGATCCAAATACTTTTGATTGCATGAAATTCATTTTCATTCCAACCTTCTGTTCATGATGTAAGAACAATATATGTGTTTTATTTCACCGTGTCAATAATTGTGCTCACGACTGCGTAGCGGCCGCGATGAGCGGCACCTTGGAACATGCCGGACATTGCGGTTACTGCTGACAAACGACGTTTTACTAGAAAATTACAAAATAGAGGCTCTACAGTACCTGTAGGGGTTTTGATAAACTGCAATCTCAATCGGTAATTTAAAGGTATTTATCCGATGGTATCCCATGTCCTTAACTATTTACTGGTAGATAACTGATAAATGCGATTAACTTCCGATTGGGTTGTATCGTTGAGAAAAAAAATTAATTTATTGCATAAATTGTATATATATATATATATATATATATATATATATATATATATATATGTAATTTGCATTGAATCCTATTATTATACAGTACCTAATGCTTTTACAAGCATCATACACTGCTTGAATCCTATTATTATACAGTACCTAATGCTTTTACGAGCATCATACACTGCAGGGTTGTCTATTAGTAGTATAATTTAGGTGAATATACATAGCCCTAATGTAAAACGGTGTGTTTATGGACACGATTTTTTTTGGACATTTTACCCATAAAATGGTTGAAACAGATGGCATTTTGGCGAACTCAATTTTATTTCGATATGTTTCAATAGCATCGTATTTTTACAGCACGCTGTCCAGTTCTTACGTCACCCTATATAGGCCTTTTTCCCCGACTGACGCTTCTACTCGCAAGTTTAAAAGTTGACTAGAACAAAGAAACATTAACAGTCAAATTACGACATCAGCACCACAGTAAAATGCTTTGTGGTCCTTGTGGTCGAGGTGTGGAGGCTGTTCATCAAAGCAGCTGAATGAGGCAAAATAAGAAAGGCAAAGCACATTTGGCCAAAATATTGTGTAAGACAATGGAGCGAAGGAAAACTGTGAGTTATGAAGCGGGCAAAGTCGAAATGCTGCGCGTCATCACTAACATTTGAAGCGATGAAGCATTTACAAGTTTCAGAAGTGCTGTTTTATTGTTATTCCTATTTAGTACTCGTGTCGCTCCGCATAGCACTGGCGGAAAAAAACGTTCTCTCAATTTATAAAACTGCCAACCGCAAAGCACGAGCATCAAAGGTTGATGCTTCAATGATGGGTTAAGAAAAAGCACGGATCCTCCATACAAGGGTAAGGTTGCAGACGCGATTCCGTCTGTGTTGCAGTAAAGACTACTTAATAATAATGTCAAAGATATGGAGATGGTCGTTGTGGTTAATTGAGTCCTTTCATCTGTATTGGTAACGCGAACGAGCAGCTTGCAGGTTGAAAATCCAAAACTACGCAGAGTGTCGGGAATGATCTGCTTTCTCTCTACTTTTTCCAGATTGGCCCCACCGTCCACGAAATTGGACACGCTCTTGGCTTCTATCACCAGCAGTCGAGGAGCGACAGGGATAAATACGTAGAAATAGTGGAGGACAACATCTATCCTAGCTTTTTAAGCTATAACTTTGAGCGAGAAAACACCCGGAATTATGGACTGCCCTACGACTACAGATCTCTAATGCATTACTCACCTACGGTAGGGCCTGGAATTGGCTATTGTTTGTTGCGGGCCCAAAGCAGGGGTGACACTCGCCGTTGGTTTCCTCCTTGTAGTACAAATTGTTTGAAAATTACGTTGCTTCGTTTAAAACACCACTGTATATCAAGCGCGAGATTTTCTAAAATGCTGAAAGTTGTGTCTGGTGGCATTTAGCAACCAGCACTGGCGAAGATTCGGATAGCTCCTTAAATGTAGAGTAAAGTTAGACTGGAAAAGCTGAGCACTTTCTGCTCTAAACTCAGTTACTCATCAACAAAACATTAAAATGCGTAACGTGCTTAGAAAGCTACAGTGTGAACCCGGCTTAACATTCTTTTGTCTGAGAAATGAATACTGCACGATTTGGAAAAAATGGAAATATAGGAACCGCCAAACTTCGGGGTTTCAACAACAGTACGCAATGAATAAACCTCATTGCCGTTGTCAATCTGGGCAATAAATGCAAGTAAACTGTTGCCTCTTCGCCTGCTTACAGTATATCAGTATCATGTGTTACATCACTAGTTGACCAAGATAGTTCTGATCTGAGTGATTTTTACCATACAACGTCGTTTCTAAAGGCATCGTTGCATTACACTGTAAGTACGCTACAATTGACTTGTATTTCGTGCAGCATAATAATTTCCTTTACGAAAGATGAACGCGTCAAATACATCGCTTACCAATACTAAATGATTCGTTTTCATTCTTCAGAGCTCCGAAGTTTCCTGATTATATAAAGAAGTTTATACAACAATTCGGTAGTTAATAACGCCCGTCTTAAGCATACTTCCGCCTTTCTTTCAGGCTTTCTCGATAAATGAGACGAATACAATCGTAGCAATCAACCCATTGGCGCAGCCTCTGATGGGCAACAGTGAGAATTTAACTTTCATGGACATAAAACGGGCGAATTTAGCCTACAGCTGCATTGGTGAGTGGTTACTCTTAACTGTTTGGAACGTAGTTTACTACTGGTGGAAAGCGGTACTTACAAGCCAATTCATAGTCCTAACAGTTATTCCAACTTGCCAAATTGCCACCATGTTGTATCACATAGTTGATTTTAATAAAGCGGGTCTTTCATTCAGTGGTGGCATATATCTATATATAGGCAGGACGGAACTGCTGCACCTCCTATTTCCTTTCTATAATATTGATATTTAATATAATAAGAAAGTTTCCTACTTTCCTCGACCATGAGTGGTTTATGAATTAAAATTATCTACTCCATTTAAGCCTAAAGTCAGTGGCAGTACTCCAGTTCATCACAAGTTACTGAAGCCCTGTAGGGAACTGTACAGCAGTTTTATTGTTGTATTTTCGCCCAAAATTGAGTTTAACCACTGTATACAAGGCATGATGTGTTACGAGACAACAGTTGCTGGAAGTGTTAAGCTTTATCATGTTTTCGACCAACCTAAGTGGATAAACATATAATAATTAACGCTATTTACCTNTTCTTTCAGGCTTTCTCGAGAAATGAGACGAATACAATCGTAGCAATCAACCCTATGGCGCAGCCTCTCATGGGTAACCGTGAGAATCTGACTTTCATGGACATAAAGCGGGCGAATTTAGCCTACAGCTGCATTGGTGAGTGGTTACTCTTAACTGTTTGGAACGTAATTTACTACCGGTGGGAAGCGGTGTTTACAAGCCAATTAATAGTCCTAACAGTTATTCCAACTTGCCAAAATTGCCACCATATTGTATCACATAGTGGATTTTAATAAAGCGTGTCCCTCATTCAGTGGTGGCATATATCTATATATAGGCAGGACGGAACTGCTGCACCTACTATTTCCTCTCTATAATATTGATATTCAATATAATAAGAAAGTTTCCTACTTTCCTCGACCATGAGTGGTGTATGAATTATAATTATCTACTCCATTTAAGCCTAAAGTCAGTGGCAGTACTCCAGTTCATCACAAGTTACTGAAGCCCTTTACGGAACTGTACTGTACAGCAGTTTTATTGTTGTATTTTCGCCCAAAATCGAGTTTAACCACTGTATACAAGGCATGATGTGTTACAAGACGACAGTTACTGGAAGTGTTAAGCTTTATCATATTTTCGACCAACCTAAATGGATACACATATAATAATTAACGCTATTTACCTTATTAGTTTAGATTAAATTGGCTTGGACAGCTAGCACCAGACGGACCAATAGGCCCATTCCCAGAGAGCAGCCGGGACATATTCTCCGGCCCTCTATGAGCTATCGCCATTATGTCAGGATCATTTAGATATCTGAAGAAGAAACGAAAAAGAGAACAAAAACTGAACGAAGGAAATGTTCTTGAGAGGGCGACATATTGTTGCAGATCCGCGGAGCTCGGAGACGTTAAGTCAGTTAGGGCATTACAGTTAAGTGTGTGTTATTCCTGGATGAGGTGCTCGTAGCTGCGGAGGGTGTCGCTCCCAATGTTTGTCAAAACGATTATTAGACGCATTGACTGTCTGTGAATCGACAAATTCGAAGAGGAGTCTATTCCAGATCATCACCATGAAATACGGCAAGAACTGAAGTCTTAGAGTAGTCCTTTGAGCTGTGTATTGAAGTTCTGGTCATTGTTTGGCAGGCGATTATTAACGGCTCTCTCAAAAAGTTCCGTTGGAGGCACGTCGTTGCAGGCATTAATGTACTTGAATGTTTCTAATAGTTGCCCCTGAGTCGTCTTTACTCGAGAGAAGAGTACCACTTCCCGGTGACACTCATATTTCGCAGCTGAGGGATCAGTGTTGTTGTTAGTGAAGAGTTGCAGTGATATCTTCAACAGGTCAGGCATGGCAAAATTAAAAACATTTAATTTGTTATACTGTGCCGAAAAGTCAACATAATCTAAAGTAGATGGTTTGCTCAGTTTCTGAATTCATTGCATGAAGCTGCAGAAGATCAGGATCAGGCTGTTCTAAGACTTGTGCAATAGAATAGGAGTACCTTAGTCAACAAGTGGTGAAATCTGAGAATACGGAAATAGAGTTATCAGATACTCAATTTTTTACGTAACCCTGACTCTTCTGAAACTTTCAACATAAACTGTATACTGTCCAATTCATGAAGCCAATTTTGACATGGTCAAAATCCTCTACAGCGTTGCTAATGTTATGGGAATTCTGTGATTTCTCCATTTGCAGGTAGTAGGCGGGGCTATAATGTGGGCAGAACAAAATCTCAGGAATGCACATTGATTTGGCAATGCTGTAGAGGAATTTAACCATGTCCAAACTGCCTTGATAAAATGGACAGAGTAGTGAGAGACTAGGTAGTCATGACACATACATAGTTCTCTCAACTGACCAAATACGTGGCTAGGCCAAGATTTTCTTTTCACTGGAGCAAATGGTCATTCTAAAATATGTGTGTAACGAATTAACTGTTTGAGAAGCAAGACATAATACCTACAGATGAGTGGCTGGAGCAGTGCCAACACGCAGAGGAGGTCTGCGAGAACGGAGGCTACACGGGCAAACACTGCAAGTGCGTCTGTCCGCCGGGCACCTCGGGGTCCAGATGCGAGGAGCTGGTAGACTCCTACACTGGTGGGTATTTTACCGCACATAGTAAAACGCTTCAGATTCTCAATATGAGCGAAGTTTTCTCGAATGGTTTGTATAAATGGCACATATTTTAATAGCAACGGAACGTTGGAAGTCTTTACAACACGGAATTGTAGATAGGTTGGTTATTAATATAATTAAAATTACACTTTGAAACTTTTTCTAAGGGGAAATATTATGCGGTACAGTGCATGTGTGGAATAAACGGATGTCAGGCGGTAGTGTGCCATGGACGTACAGTATCCAAAGATGACACTGCTGTTACAGCTAGCAATATCGAAATTTTTTAATCCATATTTTTACAGTGATACCACTAGCCTGGTAATTAATCGTCCAGAATTTGTGTTTCCATATGACAGAGAACTGTCCTTATTACCTTCGCGAAGGAGGTTATGTTTTTATCAGAGTTTGACAGTATGACTGTCAGCGACATAACTCAAAAGGTTTGGACGGACCGTCATGAAATTCACAGGAATTGTTAGGTATGTTAAGAGGAACGCATGACAGACATTTTAATGTTGATTCGTAAAGCCGTTTGTCTGTATATTTGTCTATCATTTTTTTTTTCGGTAACCTAACTCAAAAAGATATGAACGCATTTTCGTGGAATTTGCAGGAATTTCTAGGAATGTCTCAAATAACAGATAAGTGATTTTAATGTTGATTCGTAAAGCCGTTTGTCTGTATATTTGTCTATCATTTTTTTTTTTCGGTAACCTAACTCAAAAAGATATGAACGCATTTTCGTGGAATTTGCAGGAATTTCTGGGAATGTCTCAAATAACAGATAAGTAAACTGTAGTGAGGATCCGTCTTGCTATTTGACTTTTGTCTCTCTGTGTGTTTCTGTCTGGTAATAACACAATTCAAAACTTATGGATGGATCTCATTGAAATTTACAGGAGCTGCTTGAAATAACACGCAATAAGGTGACAAAATTTAAGTGATGTTTAGCCTGTTTTGTCTATGGTGTCTATTAGCAACATTACTCTAAAAGTTCTGGGCAAATCTAGACGAAATTTAAATGAACTGTTAAAATTATTACAAGGAACGGTTGCTCAACTTTAGATATGGTCCATCCATCTGTTCGTTTGTCTCCTAGTCCGACTTGCCGTTTATCTTTGCGTTTATTGGCGGAGGTTTATGCTCTCCGAGTACGTGCAGCTCTATAGTTCCTCTTACAAAATCATATTTAACTAAATCGACCATCGTCACTATGTAAGTCCGCAATTCCTTTCTCTAAAAATTTTGTGTCGTGGTAAATTCAAAGCGCCAAAATTGTTATACCATTGAATGTTTAAACAAATTTGAGTTTTCATTAGAAATATAACTGAATTCAACTATTCATGGGTTTTAGAATTTCTGCACCAAACGGGAGGTTTCAATAGGCACATTGTTAAACATCTCATAGCATGGGGACTCAGGTGAAGCTTTTTGTCTGCTTATTAAGCCGAATGCACACTTACGACTTTTGTTGGCGCTAGCAACCACGAGCCAAATCAACAAATCCGTTTACGTTGCCACGGAAGAGATTCAGCTCGCCCAAAATTGGCCCGTCCTCAAAATAGGATCAAATTTCAGACGCTACTACAATTTTTAAACCTTAGCGAATGCTAATGGTTATTTTTCAAATATCACTTCTAATTTTCACCAGTTTAAATTCAGAAAAAGTTATATTTTAGGAAGTAGAGCACAGTGTTCATATGTAGAAGCCAAACTGAAGTCACCGTCACGACAGCGTAATAAGATTAGTTGTGTTGGCTCAAAGCTGCTATCGCCGATGAAAGTCGTTTCGTGGGCAAAGGGCTTTAGCAGTTCTCGCAAGCTCCACTTGCCAATATTCCGGCACAATATATTTTTCCACGCGCAAATTTCTTTGTCAACAGATGCCCTGATCAAGGAGCTCACACCCCACAGTGAAGTCATTACAAGAACGGGCCAGGTCTCCACACCTGGGTATCCTGAGCCTATCAAAACCCGTGAGTGAACTACGCTTTGAAGCCCATATATAGGCGCACGACACATATTTTGGTATCATAAGTAGGTACTGCAGAATTTTCTCTGATGTTGTAAGAGTCAAAAGACTTATGATTGTTTTATGTGATACAATGAACTCGAAGTCAATGCTGTTAATATCACAGATAAGTACTGCAAAGTTACCTATCTGTAAAATTGTCACAAGAAAAAAATTGATTATTTTTATAATTTCCTCAGATGTTCTGGAAGTTAGTGCTGGTTGAAATTAAAACAATATGTAAATTCACGTTAATTTGAAACCACTCTTTTCGAAGTGAGCCAGAGTAGTCCAGATGGCTGAGTCATCATGACTACCCTTTAGCATAAATGGACGGAAATCAGCCCCCAACGATCGGGAAAACAAAGCGCAATCGGTTAGTAATTACTCCTGGAAATCGAACCAAAGTGGTGAATTAAAAGCCGAAAATTAAAATATGGGACACAAAAAAATTAATTAGTTCAGTTGATCTGGACTGTCGCGAGCCAATCTAACCCCCCGTCGGTGACCGACAGACCCCAGACAACAATGGTCATTCGGGTGCTTTACGCGTTGCTAAAGCGTAGATATAAATCACACCCACTAAAATACAACTTGTTGAGAGCTGGAAATGATTTTCTGTGCAGCGATGGAATTCGTTAAAGTCCTGAAAGCACCGAAGTGCCACCGGGTGAAATTTGTCATGAACGTCCTGGACATCTACCCGCGCAGAAGAATCTCAGGCCGGTGCAGTAGAGCAGGCCTGGCTATCTCTACAACCGGCAGTTTCAAGACCACTGAAATGTAAGCTCTTGAAACCGTATGAAACGAAACCCTCAACGTATATGTGCCCGATATCGTGGATGTATTTTTTGAAAATAATAAAAATTAGTAACATTTTAACAGGTCTCGTTGTAGTGCGTTCTTTACATTATCATGTCGTGAAAACGTGTGCATGATATCGAAACATGATATTTCACTATTCTTACCGTATAAGTACTTTAAACTAGAGGCGAGAAAAAAGAAGCTCATTACCATTGCAGAAAATACTTGTACATATTTTCATTTTCAACTAATTTACTAATGCAACTGTGAGATATTTTTTTGCCTCCACCAAGGAGGTTTATGTTTTTGTCGAGTTTGGTTGTTTGTCTGTCACCAGGATGTCTGGAGAAATTATGAACATATCTTCACAAAGTTTATGGGGATTGTTAGGCAGAGTAAGAGTAAGATACGAGAAACTTTTGATGAAGATCCGTTCAACTTTTTTGTTTACGTCTTTTTTTTTTACATTAAACATTTTCTGCAAATTTTGAACGGATCTTTAGGAAATTTACATGAATTAATAGGAAAGGTAAAGGGCATAAAAGATCATACTTGAGTGATGATCGTCTGGTCTGTTGGTGTGTACGACTAACATTTGACAGCAACATAACTCAAAAAGTTATGAACGGATCTTCAAGCACATTGCGAACGCTGTTATTCTTGTCAAAAGTTCCCAATGAACAGCTTTTGGTGCTGATGAAAAGAAAGTCATAGTTTTAGAACCCATATGAAGGTTTCATAAACGTTGATTTGCTTTTTCAGTGGTTTCAGCTCTCAGAGTGCTCCAGTAATTATATTATCTCCGCCTGGGAGGTTATGTTTATGTCGAGCTTGCCTGTTCGTTTTTGTGTCATCAAACAGTTACTGAAGGATTTTTAGGAAATTTGTAAGGATCGGTAGGCATGTTAGGAGAAACGGATTACTAACTTTTGATGAAGATGTTAGGAGGAACGGATGATTAAGTTTTGAAGAAGATCTTTGCTACTGTTTGTTCGTGTGTTCGCTTCTTTTATTGGTAAAAAATTCAAAAAGTTATAGTCGGATCTTGATGAAATTTGTAGGAAATGTTGTAGATGATGCCAGTAGCAAATGGTATTCATCTATATTATACAAAAAGTCTGTGAACATTACTTTTTTATTTAGTTATTTGTGTCGTGCTTATTTGCACACAGCTTCTTTGTTTAAGATGGGAAGAAATTCAAGAGATGAAGATCGAATTTAATTGTATCTGTGATATGGAAGTTACACCTATGCTCAGCTGCAAGAACGGGCACGCTAAATTCAAAGGTGCTATGGGAAATACAAATGGAATACGTAACGTATAACTTGACTTTGCTTGCAGGCTGAGTGCTGAATATTTATTAGAGAAGTAAAGAAGCCGCTGATAGTGACCTCTACGGGCAAGAGTGGACGGCCGAATAGCGTGTGGTCTGTGACTAACTGGATAACACATGTTTTTTTTTTTTTAGAAAGCAAAGACGATCGTGATGATGACGACCCAACGGCACACGGGCCGTCTAGTATGATATAATACTAGGAGTAGCTAAATGATATAGCTGACTGACTTTTGATAGCGTCAAGGATAGGTACTTTTGCACACCAAGCTCTTTGGTCGTCGTGTCTGAACACTCATCATTGATGACACAACAGGCCAATCCTTCCTATTGTAGTACAGTTTCGACAATGACAAGGATACGATTAATTTACGACATTAAATGAAATTTAAACTAGATAGCTGTTCCTACAGTCGTATGTTAGCACGATTTTATTAATACCACTTATAAAACACACCATTAATACATATGTATACTGTGACGAAATTCCCTGTAGCTATTAGCACCTCCTGATTTGCTGTGGGAAGTTTAATATATCTGCAACTGTACAAGTACAACAAACGTTAAATCAGTATCACTATAAGACCTCTAACATAGATTGAAACTGATATAATTTGTCTTCTCCTTTAGGTACTGCGGGCAGGAAATTGAACCAAACACCGAGTTCGTGAGCGTCGGAGACACCCTATTGCTTCACTTGTTTACCCGCTGCAACACAAGATACAGAGGCTTTACTGGCGTGGTGACCCACGTACCCATCCCTGGCTGGTGAGTGCCAGACAGAACTTAACCCTTTACCTTGAGAGTTAAGAACACTTGAGCGGGAATAGTGTTATAGAAGTAACCATAAGTGATCACTTGATGGGAAAGGGTGAATGTGTTACAATTTTGGATCTTGAGCTGCACTTCAAGAATGCAAAACAAGCACTGACACGATGTGAAGAACAAAGTTCATTCTTGATTGCTGAAATTGATCAAACTATAATAACCGTATCTACACGTCAGTTAGTTACAAGCAGTAAATTTACACGAAAGAAAAATTTAATAGCAGCGGAGATCCAAAGTGGATGATACATGTTAATTCCTTTGGTTGTAATTTTAATAGCGTAGTCTTTACTAGATATCCACTGAAAAAGATACATACCTCACTAGCGAAACCATAAGATTACACATACACGATATAGTGAGAAATTCTCAGTTTGGCCTATTTGAATACTACGCAGGAGATGAAAAAAAATCCCCTCCAAATCACTGATACCTGGAAATAAAAAAAAAGGATTGCTGTAACTTCAAAAGTCCAAGGGAGCAAACACCATAAATAAATATACCTCGAAGAAGGACAGCGTAAGATTACTGTATACATATCTGTACCTGTGTAAGTGAAGGCATCGTACTTAAGATCATGAATAGAAAACATTTAAATTCACTGGAATACCTTACAAGTGCGAGAGGCACTAATTAATGGTAAACTGCCAACCGAAAAGTCACTGGAATTGGCATCATGCCCTCAAAAAAAAAAAAAAAAAAAAATAGATTGTTAATAATCGCAAACGTGTGAATGAACCTATAGCATTAGTGTGTTTTTTATGAAATGTTCCAACAAGCTAGGACATATTAATGAAATGAAAACAGTTTTGTAGTTCATTTTTCAAAGCATAGACTGCCTTCGCGCTGAACATCAGGTGGTTCGTACTGACGATGTCACAGAGCTATGATACGTTGCGTACTGAAATGCTGAGGTATTACAGAAAAAGATTCACTTTTGCTGATAGACAAACAATATTTTCGAACCTTCGGTTTGCTGCTGCTTGTCAGCACAATTCGTAGACACGATAAAAGCCCCCCAAAAAATCCAGTGTAGATTACTGAGGTTCAGTTAGAAGCATCGTATCTTTACTTGTGCAAGTGATGGCATTGTTCTCTGGATCAAGTATAAATACACTTAGATGAACAGCATTGGAATACATTACAAAACAAGTAATGCTTCTGCCCAGTTCACCAGGTATGAAAGTAGTATGGGGACCACATTCACTTGGGGACATTCGGGTAGCTGCACAGGGTGGACTTGTAACATTCATGTCTTAATTATTTCCATTTCAGTGACGACACGAGCGAGTGAAACTAGAGGAAGATACTGGCGTCAACAGTTCAGCAAGTAGCAGAACAACGACCGGCACATCGCTCGATTAGTGTATTATTTTAATTTTTGCCACTTTAACTAGAACGCCTCGGTGGCGTAAGACCATCATCCGAGGGAGGGGGTAAATTCAACGAAGTCATTATTAATGAATGAGGATAGGGCACAGCCCCCTTCCTTCCCAGCGATTAGCTCTTCAATAATAATAATATAGGAAAAATATAGAACGCCCAATTCTCCAGACGATCTGCCGCGGT
Organism: Parhyale hawaiensis; assembly: GCA_001587735.2. NCBI lineage: Eukaryota > Metazoa > Arthropoda > Malacostraca > Amphipoda > Hyalidae > Parhyale > Parhyale hawaiensis. Next base: position 18,895,441 of record LQNS02277602.1, read on the forward strand.
GGAGGCAAATTCACTGGGGTAAAAAAATTCAACGACGTCATTTTTTATGGCCAGCTAGTTTTAGTTTTTAGGCATGGGTCACATCTAGGTCAACCCACTAAACTCCCAACAAAAATTTATGAACATTGCTAAACTCCTTCGACCACTTATTGGGTGGACAGACATAGAAGCATATATACAAATATATACATATACCTAAATCGTCAAAGAAAACATTACCACCTCTCTCACCTCGTTTGCGGGGGTTAATTATGCAATTTTCTTATGTTATGTGCTTCCTCCAATAGTCCTGACTTGCAAACGACTTGTTTGAACAAGCGTTGATATTTTAGCATTACTCTGATAAAGTAAACTATGTAAGCTTTAAGAGATGGACCACTTCAGTATTGGTATTAGTCACTAATAAATATTGAGTTTTTTAATCTGCGTGTTTCATTTACTACCAAAACATTACTCAAACGCGAGACTCAAAAACCCCGTATTCATTCACTGAGCAAATATTGCTCGTTTGCGACAACGAAGTTATAACTCAAAACACTGGATTTTTTAGTTATCCATACAGACATACTCATCTTTGAACACTGATAGTTTTAGGTAACAATATATCATAACCGTAGCTCAAACATTGACAGCTAGAGAGCGATGAAATCCCCTAACTATTTATAATATTGAGAGCGTTTTGAAAGTTTAAAATGCTTCTCCTGAAAAATTTGTTATTTTGATTTACGACGTCGTTGTCGCAATCGAGCGAATTATGGAGCAGATCATAAGTTTAGGACCATTTGACAAGCTGACTGCATAGCACAGATAAAGGATGAAGAAGATAAAACAGTTTAGTCTAACTAATTTATTTAGGAAAACCACATTTTGCTGAGTTTCTTAACAGCTGATCAAAAATTTATGACCAGTAACTCACAAAGTATTAGAGCTCTTGTTAATAAAATCAGGGTATAGTCATGAGTCATACTTCCATTCTTGTGAACTCAAAAACGTTTTAAGGCTTCATGGATAGAGGAGTGTGCTAGAGCGTTTGGGAAGGATTACTCCAAGCAGCGCAGATGGCATTACGATGATCATATTACAGTTCTGCTTGTTCTTTCCTGCTTTCCCTCCTTTGTTTGTTCCTAGTTCCTGAGTTCTGTAGTTCGTTCCTTAATTGCTGTGTTAGTACGACCGCTGCACTCCCAGTATTAGATAGGGAAAATTAGGATACCTCGGACGCCATCTAGGTGGCAAAGGGGCAGGAGTCCCTCTTTAATTTTTACGCTGCTTGCCGGTCATATTTACTGTTTGTCTTAGAACTAATTTTCACGGTCCCTAATTTTCAGGCTTTTTAACAGTTGTGCTTTGTCAGCATAATACGAGTCCGAGACATCATTAAAAATAGTGCTTTTATTCTCTGAAATTTTTGCCTTGCAGGTTCCTATTACTTTTAGGTCTCTTCCACGGAGGTAATATAAGAGAAAGAAGCATAAGCTTTTTCCACGAGTAGGAGAAAGCGAAGATATGGCTCAAGTCAAGCGGCTGAAACTGGTTGTTAAGAGAGTGTTCAGAGATAGCTTAGCCTCTAAAAGCATCATAATTGGCCGGGATATTTCCGAGAAATAGTTGGAAGAGCATGGAACAAATTCTTAAAATTCTGATAATGCGCTCAACATGGTTCCTCCCCGAGACCGTATCACGGATGACCCATGTTCACCTATTTATTCCTATAAATGAACGAATTATTTCATGGAACTGTAAACAGAATACTTGTTCAGATTTTACTTCACAGGCTATAGTACCATCTGCCGCAGCGTTCTGTAGCTCTCTACCTCTGTATAACGTCATCAAAAACAGAATTGGGTAAAATTTGACTTTTTCGTTTAAACAGAATGAATAGCTTTGCAATTACTCCTCTTAATTGTATTACCTCCATGATCTCTTCCAGCTGTTCAATCTTTGCATGAGATCATTGAAGTTTCGTAGGGTTGAAGCTATCTACGACCTTAAAATCTTTGTAAGCGTAAGAGTGACAACTTCATAGCCAATTTTTTAGTAATATAGAAAGATCAATAATATTTGTCTACGTGAATTCGTTTATGAAGCTTAGGAAATCGGTAAGTTACATCGAACTAGAGCTGCATTCATAGAGCGTAAACCTCTATCAAAAACTCATTGTAAGCAAAAGGAAGACTGACAAACGAACAAACAGCTAGACAAATGGATCACCACCAATAATTTAGTAGCTGTTTTTCGTGACAATCCTAACAGTTCCTGTTTATTTGATGAAGAGCGGCACACTGCCTTTGAGCCATGTAGCCAACGGAGGAGCAGACAGGTGGACAAATAGACAATTGGGCTGGCAGATGATCACTAAAAATTAATCATATTTCTTGAAGCATTTTTAACAGTTCCATTAAATTTAGGGAAAATCTTTCCAAAAGTTATTAGCAATGTTGCTGAAAGACAAACTTCTTAAGAAAAACCTTCATTGTTGGATGTAACGTAAAGAAACGGAATAAAGTTGAGTAATAGAAAATCCGGTTTGCGTGACAACAAAAAACGCTTATTACTCGTCTAGATAAACGCGGTCCACACCCTTTTCTTCATCTCTAGTTAGCTACTGCCTACAGATTTCGAAAGCGATGCCAAAATGCTCGAGGATCAAACGATGTCCTGGTTCTGAAATCAAAGGTCAGTACTGATACCTTGAGATACCGTTACTAGTGAAAGGGTCAGCAGCATTATAACGAGTGTCTCATTTCTTTATGTAATGCGGCAACTAAAGACTGGCTTACACATTAGTCGTTTGAACGTGGTCACTTATCCAGTTGTCCGAATGTGTTTATATGAAAAAGAAATAGCAGCAAATTTTGCTGTTTTCTGAGTTTTACGTCACACAAAATTTGCAAAGATATATGTAACTTGCCTATAGCGACAGTTGCCGAGGAAACTGTCTTAACGGGAAATATTTCCATAACTTGTAGTGATGTACTCGCAGTTGAGTTCACAACGACACTACAAACTTTTCGGACGATTGAACGAGTGATCATGTTTAACCAATTAGCGTACAGACGGGCCTTTAGGATGATGTTCAATGCCTTATCGTTTTTAATTCTGCATCTGGTGGTGTGTGAAACAAACTGAGCTTGTAAACTCGAATCGTAAAATTTGAATTTTCCGCTCACATTGACTCGCTTTACTGAGACATGCGCTCGCAAAGTGCTTTAGTTCAGACCTCATAATATCCTTGCAGCACCAGTGACCATCACTGCATGACCCTCTGTTGCACTCGCTACGGTGGGCAGTAGGAACGTCTGCAATTTACACACTACGGCGAGATAATGTATTCCTAATCGCTTTCACTGCTGGTTAAAAGTTGAACAGCTAGCTTTAAATCTATGGTTTTTGACTGATTAAACTGAAACCAGCCTCAAAGTGGCTCATTGAAAGTTAAGGTAGAAGTTCTGAAGCTGCGCGAGTTACATGGATCAGATTATCTTGATAGCAATGAGGGAATCGAAGGGGCCCCACTAAGTTTACCACATTCTGACTGAGCGTGAAAGTCAAAACCTTGTTGCAAAATTATTTAGACTGTTCTTACTTTTGACGATACTCCTGCGTGACGAAACTTTGGCTTTATTACTGTGCAGAGAGATGTGCACGGGTCAGTTTCATAGAAGCAGACAGCTGGGACAAAATGCCTATCTACTGTACGTTGTTTAAAGAGCCATTACACCTTAAGATGTTCGTTTCACTTGATTTCATTGTTGGAGTTACCGCTAGCCTGGATGCTGGTTTCCATTAATTGAGGTAATTAAAACAAGAAAACAACTGCATATAGCGACCATAAATTCCAGTAACTACTGTTTTTGAAGATCAGAAAACTGCTGGAAAAAAATAGCAATATTAATTCTCCAGCATTCCAGGTAAACAGTTTTGCGTCCAAGACACTTGCAATACAGATCGTTCAGCTTATAACTCGGCTCGCAAATGTTGCTTTTGATATATTAGAAACTTTTTTCCATGACTTGGAATCAGTACAGTATTCTCCAATTTAATTCATAAATTCGTCTATCCATGTCCACAATTTCAGAATACAGTACAAGTTGATCAATTAAACTTTGACTCCCTGTATGGATAGCTACATACAATAGACTTCCAAGGGCTCAATTAAGACTCCGCCTTTTCAAACCGATTTACGATATAGAACGTAACCGAATTTACTTTATGGATTACTCATGAACTCTTTCTTAGAATTTGTTCTATTTTAGTACGCAGTGATTCGATTGATCAATGACACCGTAACATGATATGAGCTTGTTTCAGTTCTTGAAACAATGGAAAGATATAGGGAGGTATTACACGCATTGCGTCATCAGTTTGCTATCGCATTTGCTATCAGTTACCCATTTAACAGATAAGGACCTTACAATGATCCTGATAATACCATTCAAGTCTGCGATACCACTGTCTATAGGGCGGCATGACTATATGATTAGAGTCATTCATTGTATTTAATAAAAACCTATGGGATTTGAGAAGCCATTCGCAATAAATGTTTATAAAACGTACCACAGTCAGTGCGAGCTTAGAGGCTCTTAAAAGATCAATTCAACCGGTAGAAACATACCAGCTTACTTGGATAGTTCATGAAGTATCTTAAGAAAGGAAAAAAATCCAAAAGTACCTACATCCATGCGATACACGTGAATAACTCTTTCGAAAATGCAAGCCATGTTGTTGGGGTTGAAATGTGCATGGCATTACTGCAGTATACACAAATACTAAGAGTGAAAACAGAACTTGAATTGTGGAACTCCGGAGCACAACATCGAGTGAGCGTCCCATTTCGAAACCCTGAACTGAGTCTTAGTATTTTCTTCAGTTCAAAAAATACACACACACACATGGGAAGACGGAACAGTCCTCTGTTTTGAAAACAACACATGATGGAATTGAAAATTATAGGAAAAAGTAATAGTGAAAACTTCGCAACGAGGGCTCCTGACGCCGAAATACAAGTACAAGACTTGGAGGATAGATTGACGTGGCTAAGAAGATGCAGCAGACTATGGATATATTTTAGTGTTTAAATGACATGCATTGAAGGACTCAATCCTGAATTGCGTTGACAGCCATTAGTATCACGGATGTACGCTTCTTGTTATCAAGATACGAGAAATGGAAATGGGAAGTTAGCTCCAATAATTTATTTCCTCAACCAAGGCAGTTACAGTATATCTTTGCCCGCGTTTGTCGTTTTGTTTCTGTCTTTCATCAACATAGCTCGAAAGTTATGAATGGATCGTCATGAAATTTACAGGAGCTGTTGGGAACGTTACGAGAAACGAAAAAAAAAAGATGATCTGTTCCCCCGTTACGAGAAACGAAAAAAAAAAAGAAAACGATGATCTGTTCCCCCGTTCGTCATTTCGTCATTTGTTAGCAAACACCGTTACTTTATTGGGCGTAATAGGAGTACCGACTGTTTACAATAACGATGTAATTTTTTGCTTGTCCCATATATAGGTTGCATTTCTGTTTGTCAGCGATTCTCGAGTTCCATTAGAATGTATTAAGCATTTTTTTTTTATTAAAATTCCATGACTATACTGTGTTATCGAGTCTTAGTCGTAAAATTTACTGTTTTTTAAACCTGTTCAACAGACCTCAGCAGGTTTACCATTTTCTCAGCCAAGGGCGGCTCCATGGTAGTAAATTCGTATTTCTTGTTTTCTCCGCACTGCGCATCCTTTCTTTGCAGGCTTAGGTTGGCGGTCCCGACCACTTGCGTTCGTAGAGGCGGTACTGGTTATATGTATTTGTATGCAATCAATACGTTAGTGCATGGAGATTTGGTGCGGTATAGGATGTACTCTGCTCCTTTATGAGTTTTCTTCGCGTGTGCGGAAAACACAAGCAGAATATTCTGAAAAACTACAACTATTTTCCTCATTTTCTGTTCGACTCATTGCCTTGGGTCTCGCTAGTAACATGAAGAATAAGTGAATGCAGCCTCACTTAAGCGGGGAAAGTAAGTGTGTAGAAACACAGAAGGTTACCAAAGTCCAAGTTTTACAAACTTAGCAAGCGTATCGTAAACGAATTATTGCGTGCGGTCGTTTGCTGAAACGAAATAATAAAAAAAATATTAGCCATTTGTTAGCAAACAGCTTTACTTTATTGGGCGTAATAGGAGTACCGACTGCTTAGAATAATGATATAATTTTGCTTTTTTCAGCAGGCTGCAATGCGAAAGTCTTCGTCGCTATTTTAAAGAAATACATGGCTCTTTTAAATAGATGGAGTAAGTCATGAAGGTCGCCTAAAGTTTGCGAGTGCAAAGCTTTCCTAAAAAAGGATGCAGGGCGGGAGAAGCTAGAAATGAGAAATTGCTGCTGTAGGGCCGCGCCCAACTCTATTTCTGCTCCAGGAAATTCACCCAAAAGTAGACTGCGCCTACTTTTGGCTTCCTGCATGAAGGGTGTGTTGAGAACCCACTGAACATGTCAAGATGTGCGAAAATTTTGCTTTCGGACTTCGTGCTGTGCAGATTTCAAAGTTAATAATTGCACTCTAAGTAGTATGATCGTTTAGAATTAAGCGCATATAGTAGCAGGATCTTATCTAGTTTTTGGTTCATGTATGGGAAACCGATTATGTCAAAAAAATAACAACCATATCCCTTGCAACGATATTTGTCATCCACATCAAACACCATATTCGAGGGAACGGATCCATGCAAAGCGTGATCAATTTATTTTTTAAGACGTTAAGTGTTACCTTCAGCAGATAGTGCTATGCAGTAAATACGAAGTTTGGTATTTCGTAACTAATTGGCTCAATGAAACGCTAACTACGAGTATGTATATGGCAAAACCTTATAGCATTACATCAGGGTCACAGATCATCCTAACGCTGCCACTCGCTGCAGTGAGCGTAGTAGTGGTCATATTAGTACTTCAATAATTAACAACATGCAAAATGCCTACAAACGTCATACAACCGTGCCAGATTGACATCTCACTACGTTTTCTTCAATATTATTATTATTCTCATATTACAACTCGTTTTTTTTTCTAGCCGTCTTATAGACCAACGCCGGCAGATGAATGAAATTATACCCCAGATATTCATTAGCAATATGCCTTATAGAGTGACAGAAGGAAGTCCCCAAAATTTACAGGCACTATGTATAAGGATTGGCAGGTCACCAGGAACAGGTGAACAAATTTTCGGTGTTGAGCCATAAGTCCGTTTGGCTGTTATTCTGACTCTTAGCATTGCGGTGCTTGGAGCAGGTCTGGGTTCGCGGAATGCCCCTCTATTGTTTTTAATAAGACTTTTTTTTTACCGGAGGAGAACTAATTATATATAAGCCATCGGATAATACCATGTTAGCAGAAATATAGCAAAAGATAGCATGAAGAAACTCATGGTGTACAATATGGCCCGTACCGGACAGTGCAACTCGTTTGAAGCTAAGTTTAAAATAGACACCGAGTCATCAATTTCACGGTGCAAACAGGCAGACCGATCGATCATCTGGTCACCTACATAGTACATATATGGCAGTTTGCTAATCAACTTTTTACACGAACTGGCGTGATCAATGACCCATAATTTTTCTCAGCTTTGCCTGGACATCCTGCGGCTTAGAAAAGCTTTAATTGGACCATATGTTCCCTTGCCTCCAACATAACAGATATTTTGTGTTGTTTTATGACCCCATTATTATTAAACTTCACGATCGGGCAATCACGGCCAGGTAGTGTCTAGATCGGTGAGCAAAAGTTCATTACTGGTAACACGAAAGCGTAAAGACATTTACGGGCTACTTGTACATCATTGTTGCCAAACACGGAATTTAGCTAACGCAGGAACCCAATCTTACTTAAAGCACGTGTCACGAGATGCCTCATATGCGCCCCGAACGTAAGCTTCTCAACAAAAACAACACCGAGAATTTCCAGGCATCTGGACATCTGAAGCAAAGTGTCATGCACCTTCAGAGGCGGATGCTGAGATAAAAGTATCTAAAACCGATATCTTTATTATTTATTGCTTCCTCAAAGCAACTATAACCGCGATAGCGCAAATCAATATTGGTACTTACAGTGTACTCCGTACGTGAGATTGTGTGCCAGCCACTGTCTTTCGGACCAAAGCACGTATACGTTAGAGCTTAATTTTCCGTGCGTATCTATCTTTACTCAGAGTCATATGCCATGCTATCCTACACACTGTGCCCACAGTGCGGGTTAACGAGGGCCACTGTATCTATATATTAATACGCTAGTACCTACGTACCTTTTGTGTCACGCTCTTCATCATTAATAGACTAGTGGACCCGTGCGTGAAGAATTCACGCAATAACCTATACGTTTGCGTAATGCCTCTAGGCCGGTGCGGAATCTCCTCTTCTCTT
>LQNS02277602.1:18955328-18973425 GCA_001587735.2 Parhyale hawaiensis
GACAGACAGACAGACAAACACGACGAAAACATAACCTCCTTGGCGGAGGTAATAAGCTGTTCCTCTCAACATGCCTGACAATCCCTCTAATTTCCCCAAAGGTACCCCATGAATTTTTTTTTACTTATGTTGATGACGGAGAGACAAACTCCAACAAAAAATAACTTTGAAGAATGTAATAATGAGCAACGCATTGAACCGAAAGCGCTTATCATAGACCATATACTCCTTACTACACGAAATGAGCTGTATTATACATTTAGTATAGAAAATCGCTGTATTCATTGTTTTACTGAACAAGAGGGAGTTGTAAGGAAATTTCATATAAGTCACAATGGGCAAACTACACAGAAGCCATAAAAAGATAAATAAAATTACGAACGACAAGGGAGCTGCTGTAGTAGTTCAGCTTCCCTGTACTATGCTTTTTGACTGGGGTATTGATTGCTAATATTTCACTACGGTCTGCTGTAGCCTAGTGCAAACGAAGCTGCATAACTAGAAGTGCGAGCCGCTACATAGCGTGTAACCGTGTCCTCTGGACAATGCCTATTTGGCACACACTGCCTGACAAACTGTTGTAGCGTGACGTTGTGTTGTATAAGCTGTGAATTTCCGTAAGGACTCTTGCTATTTTGATCTTTTTTAATAAAAACTAATCGGCTACTGAGAGAGGCCGTTGCAGTCACAAGCTTTAATATGAGCAGATAGTTGGCTGTCTGATTGCGGTAGCACTACAGACCTCTGCCAGAACGAAGGCTACACAGGTGAAGATTGCAACTGTGTCTGTCCACCGGGCGCCTCGGGGCAGTCGTGTGAGACAGTGGAATTTCCCTATGAAGGTATGTGCAAACTTTCCTCCACATATCAATTCATTAGCCTGCCACGTGCACGGTGACCAAAGGCCAAAATCATTCCTTCATAAAGAACTTTTCCAAATTTAAAATCAGGAATAGAAAATTAATCAGACTGCCATGACTTCTATTTCGCGGGGAATGCAGTAAAAAAACTTTGCTTCATTTGTGTATAATCAAACTCATTTATACGACTCTGGAGGAGAATAAAATTGATTTCAAAATAGTTACTGATCCCAAATCAAATGTATCAACTCATTTTCTTGCTTTATACATTAATTTGTGACCTCCAATGTAATTAAGTACATATATATTTTGTATCCAAAGTTTCTTTGCCCAAGCCTGTTTGAAAAAATTCATACAGCCATTTAATTATGCAAATAAATTTGTGTCTTAACAGATAGAATTTTGATTCACCTGAAATATGTTAGTTTATCATCAGCATAATGCATGAAAATGTAGATTGTTAACTGATTTTAATTACATTATGTACATTTTTTGTTTTCTGTGAGTACAGAAGCAATGCTGAAGCAGGTCACACCCGACAGTGAGTATTTTACTACGACTGGTATCATCTCTACACCTGACTACCCAACACCTGTTCAAAGACGTGAGTTCCACTTCGACCAACCATTACTGTATATTTAGTTTGCCTGGAGCAATAGTTACCGATTTATAGATTTGTGCGAAAGAGCAAGCAGCTACTCTTCCCCTGATCGTCTGTTCTACCCGTCAGTCGCGAAACAATCCTTGTGCCAATGATTGTTACAGCTGCTGGCAGGCTAAAATTATATCATTAAGCTGGAGAATATTTTTCTCGAATTAAAAATAATTCTTAAAAGGCATTATAGAGCTTTTGTTAAAAATAGTTGTGTGGAAACTCAGTTTCAAAATTCCATAAGTGCTTCACGAGGCATTTATGAACTACTTGCATTGCTCTTGGGTGCAATAAACATATTGTTTGTTCCTCAGAAGGAACACGCTTCATAAAAATCATCAGTGCCGGATGTCTCAAAGTCACACTCACATTTGACGACTTCCACACACATGGAAGATATCCAACGGGGTCCTGTGTGATTGACGGTGTGGATATATCGACCACTGGCAGCATGACGGATGCAAATGAGTGGGTATTACTATTATAATAAATAGATTATGATCCCGTTTCTTCCATAAAGGTGAGCTAACTGAGAAAAAAAAAATAAAGGACATGCAGAATGTCGACAGCAACAAATCCATGAGCGAGGGTGTTCCCACACAGGATGGAACAAGTCGAGAAAGAAGAAGAAAAACCGAACAAAGAATCAGCACTTTCAACAGTAGGAACATTAATATGAAAAGGAGCAAATTGGGCAAGGTCTAGCTAATGGCTATGACAACCTCATACAGATTCCCCTGGGGCCGCTACTCCCATTCAAGTCGCGTCTACAGGTTAGTTTTTGGAACGCGTTCACTCATCGACTCCTCTGATTTGTAGCGTCGTTGTCACCACAAGTGTGAAGTTTGTGTACGCAACAAAAAGTTATTAGCATGCTAACCGTTGAATCAGTTTCCTCGGCAAGTGTCACCCTAGGTAAATAGAGAATAGTTCTTCAAATTTGAAACGAAGTAACACTCAGAAAACAGCACACTTTTCCGCTGTCTCTACGGCACAGTAAGACATTCGGACGAGTGATGACTGAACACTTTGAAAAGACATAGCTAAGCTGATGAATATGAATACATATTTTTATCTGGCTTGAGGGTACAAAAAATTGTCTAAAGTAATCTTACTCACTGTATATTTTCCAGTTATTGTGGGGACGAAATAGCTTCTGGCACGGTGTTCACCAGTACCGGCAACACGATTATCCTCGAGTACTACAATAACTACGATTACGAAAGCGACGGTAACACAAGCCAGTTCCGAGGCTTCAAGGCCACGGTTGGTCTCGTGCTGCCCCCTTTCGCAGAATTTTCCTCCTGGTGAGTTAATGGCGCATACCAGGCAAACATTGGTATGGGCTATATTGACCTGACTGTGCGATGCGGCAGACATATTTTCATGTTGTTTTATTCCCTTCTCATACTTTTTTTATGATATTTTACTTACTTATTATACATTCAATAATGATTCGCACACTTGCGCATGTTTTTAAAACTTGTATAAGTGACAAATTCACCAAAACATAACAGCTTGAAGGGTAATATCGTAGATCACCTGTTTATGACATCCATTGGATTTTGTACTTAACTAGAATGATTTCGCAATCGTTATTAAAAGAAACGGTATCACGTTGTAGAACATTTAGTAAACAGTCTCATGCTGTAGAAGAGGGCTTATGATTTCGATGGTATACTCAGATTTGAAATGAAATACCAAAAAGCAGTTAATGGAGTTGTTAATGAATATTATTTGGTATATGCGCTAAGCGAGAATATCGGTGCAGGCAACAGAGCTGAAGAGTGAATTAGAGAAGCGGAGAAGCTGGCAGCCATGAAGTGATGAGGTGATAAAGCATTGGCAGCCAGTAAGTAATGTAGCATCGGCAGCCATGAAGTGATACAGCATTGGCAGCCATGAAGTGATAAAGCATTGATAGCTATGAAGTGTTGTAACATAGGTAGCCATGAAGCAATGTAACATACTGTAAGTAGCCATGAAGTAATCCACCTCATGTAATCATGAAATTATTTTACAATTGCAGCCATGAAGCTATGTGTCATACACAACTAAAGCACTCTCAGAGCGCATGCCTCCGCCAAGCAAACAAGCGGTAACAAAAGTTCAAACTGGCTCTGAAACCAAACTTAAAACTGTATTAACACCAAAATATAATCATTCGTGCCTTTTGACAGCATTAACTGCTCCTGTAATTTTCTTTGAGATCCGTTCATAACTTTTTGAGTTATGCTGCTAACATACATATTAACCAACATAGTCAAAAACACAAGCGGACCAACTGATCATCACCAAAATTGATTCAATTATGTCTTCTAATACTATTAACAATTCCTGTAAATTTCAAAAGGGTCCACTTGAATTTTTTTGAGTTATTGCGCAAACAAACATAAAATCAAACACAGCGACAAAAAAAAAAAAACGAACTGACAGCTCATCACAAAAATTTGATCATTTATTTCTTTTATTAAACCCAACAACTCCCATAAATTTCCTGAAAATCCATCAATTAATTTTTAAGTTATGGTGCTAACAAAAATAGGCAGACAGACAAACAAACAAACGGATGGATATATCTTAACCAAAAGTTATCAGCTGTTCCTCCGAACATACCTAACAATCCAAGTAAGTTTCATCGAAATCGGTCCTCATATTTTTGAGTTATCTTGAGCACAGACCGATAGAATGACAGATAGACAAACCTGACGAAAACATATCCTCCTTGAAAGAGGTAACTATGAAGAAAGCAATATCAGCAGCCATGGAGTGATGGAACATATGCAACCATGAAGTGATGTAATGTAGGCACCCATGAAGCGATGTAACGTAGGCGCCAATGAAGAGGTCTAATATATGTAGGCAACCATGATATAATCTAAGATAGTCAACTATAGAAAGTCGCATAATATACCTAGGAAGTCCTGTGAATTAACATGAACAGTCATGATGGCTCCAGTACTGAAGAGTTGTGCCAGCCTCAAAATATCATATTTTAAAATCATTTCACGGCTGTCCTGGTATCATTTTCTCATGGTCAATCATATCCATTTCTAGTTCATAGCCACCAACTCGGTATCGCTTTGCGGTATTACTCTGGTTTTAATTCAGTTCTTCGGTTTTACTGGGTTTTCTTAACTTCCTTTTCTTCAGACAATGGGAATGTGCTTTGCCGAAAGATCTACATACATCAATTTCTGGGACTATTGCTCCCAATCCGTCTATAGTATGTGAGTGCAATAGACTTGAACCTCATATCCACTGCTTAAGGATGCGCGCATCATTCTCAGAATTTGCTTATCACGTACGATGTGGATAGTTTACGGAAATCAAAACACACATTAAAACGCTAAATTAGGGAGTGTGCGCTCAGCTTTCAACGTTTGTAGCTCTTGACTATTCCACAGGCAATAAAAATCATAGTATAACCTGCAGGCGCTCATATTATCTCTAATGCTGTAGCTAACGTGCGTAGACGACGTTGCGAATAAAGAGCGTTTGTAGAGGCATCAGCGGTCGCACTTACTCAGTAATTGGGTTAATAACATTTTAATGGGACGTGCAGCAATTCCACAGTTACCTAATGGCTTTTCTATTTGAAGCGTAACATTCCCAAAGCATCTCATCTACCCTAACGCACTTTGTCCACTTTGCACCCCTTTTAAAACAACACATTTCTTATACTCCATGTCAATTTAGAGCAACGACATGTAGAAGGTTAGAATAGGTTAACTATGGTGATCAGACTCATAGTAATAACGCCATTGAAGCTCATAAGTTTTATGTGTTGTATTATAAAACAAGCCCTTTCAATCTCTCAGAGTATGGTTGCTGACAACACTTTAGGTAGAGGTACTTATTATTAAACCTCACAAACGCCACAGTACTAGAAAAAGGAATTTATCACATATAAAATATGGTTCTACAAGCCTGTAAATGTGATTCTTTGCAGTGACATTCGAGTAGACTGTCACCCGTTATGTTTTCATATTTTCTCCTGTTCTAGTTTTGCACAATTGGCAGCAAATGCTTCTTGCGGATATCGATACAGCGCTACTATCAAACATTTCTCCAACTGACTAAAGCTGAATAGAGAATTGTGTTAATCAAGTTTGGTTTTAAAATACGGTACCAATTTAAAATCAAGGTGAGTGCAAAACGATTGATTTAAAAGACATTATTAAACTCTGATCAACTGTAGATCTGGTCGCTTTGACCCTATTTGGGCCATCATCAACTCCTATATGCTCTCCTTTATTGTTTACCACTGTTGTTGTCCACCGTGTGGGTCTTCCATGCGCGCACTGAAGGTTAGAGTTTCTTAACAAATGGGTAGGAGCTTCAGGACAGGCATTTAACCCCTTAACTGTACCATCTCATTTAGCAATTCGTACCCATGCCGAGCAGTGCAATAGTTCCATTTTACAGCAAAACTTTTCAATTCACGTATGTGCAACTTCGAGTTCTGGTCTGCGAATAGTGGAGTCTCTTTTCATTAACAAACTGAAACCGAACCTTAAGGACATGTACAGGTCCTACCCCCCTTTTTGTAACAAATTTGAACTGGAACTAACTTTTTATAAGCAGTGTATCATCTTTTATGTTGTTCAGAATGTTGATGATGACCCCGTAGGATTAAAACGTCCAGATCCACATTAGGTTTTAATATTGTCTATTTGCTCTCACCTTCATTATAAAGAGAATTGTGTTCATTTATGTTCTTTCCTTCAGTGTGCTTTCTCTCTCATGCTTCATCTTTATGTACACTGATATAACATCATCACCATAACCGCCAATAATTGTATAAATAAGATAGCGATATTCGCGCACGTACCAACTTATCATTACATGCTAAGTTTGCAATGAAAAAAATGACAATGAAGTGGCAATGAAGTCACGACAAGGCAATGAAGTGATTAACTAACCTTAATACATAAGAAAGTAAACAGTAAACTGTGATCTAGAAGGGTCGGAGAATCCTACAACGCACACTGCTTTTCAATCATAATTCACACTTTTCCTGATCTACGTTTCTCAACTTAGTAAAAACATTTGCGTTCAACGTCCTACGAATTTTCTCTTCCTTCTTGATTTCTTCAAATAACCCTATTTTATGGCAGATCTTACTGCTTTATCACTGTTTCTTAAACATTCTATTACTTCTTGATCACTATTTTTCAAGCATACTATTACTTCTGCATCGTTACTTTTCACGCTTACAACTGTAGAGCCCGTTGAAATTCCACCGCAATTTTTTTTTTCTTCTATTTTTTACTCCATAAAAGAGTTTATCAATATCCTCATCCAACGTATCTTTTGGGTTAATGTTTAACGCAGTTTTTCCGTGGCGTCGTCTTTTGCATTTAGACAACAATTCTATATTATAATTTATAATTCGTATATATATTTATAGTTATAAATATGTATATACATATGTTACGATATTTTTACTTTCATGCAGTTAAAACGACAAAGCTTTACTGAGTGAAGACTGACAAAAATAGAGGTGAGACGGATTAGTTGTAAACTATATATACCTACATGCAGTACATATGATGTGAAATCAAACTATTTGACATTGCAGTGTTTTGAACAACCAGGCGACTGGGCCCACTTTCCTGACGGTAACTAAAGTATCAGGCGGCTGTGACGAGTCGGTAATAATTGATGATGAGCGCCACTACTATCATTCGCCGAATTACCCCAACCGCTACAGCGCCAGAGCGTCTTGCTCAGCGGAATTACGGACTGTAAGTACTTACTGGAACTTCTACCGATACTTGAGAAATTTCCCAACTTTAGCTGCTGATTAATGGCCAACTTCACTAAAGTCATTGCAACAACTATTGCTGTTGTTTACCTTAGTACTGCTCAACTATAACAACTTTTGAATTTAGACTGCTAGGAACATATTTTAGACTCTATAACTCAGCTACAAAATTTTGCATTAACAAGAAGCCAAATTAGTTTTATTACTGGAGATGCCCTTGAAAATTTCAAGGTTATCCAATGCCTATATTAAACGTCAACTTTAAAATGCAACGATCCTAACCTACAGCATTCTAACCCCTCCTACACCTGATCAACACGTCTTGTCTACCCAAATGCCAAATCTTAAAGCAAAAATTCAGATTTAACGCTTAAAGTCAATAAATGAAACTAAAAGGCACAATGGCTTTAAGTTATCATTTGAAAGATAAATACAGAATGGAGCTAGCTTCATTGATTTCAGCTTACTTCTAGTCAATTCAGCATAATTTAACTACGTTTCGCTAATTCTTAACTATGTAATTTTACTTCAAGTCAGCTTCATTTGCCTTCATTAAATTTTAACTCCATTCAAATTTATTTAAACTGTTTTCGCTGCAATTCTATTTTAATCTATTGAACGCAACTCAAGTTCAATCGATGCGACTCTATGCAGCTGCACTGAACTACATTCAAGAGCTATAAAACAATATAATTCAATTTAATTTCACTTAACTTCAATTCTATTTGGAGCCATTCGATTCCACTGAGCTGAATTATCTTCTTTTAATTCCATTTTAAGCATAATAGAACTAAATTCAGATCATATTATTTAATTTCATATTAATTCCATTATCACGTCGTTGAACTCGTTTCTACTTTATGTTACCGCATTCAACTGAGCTTAATTACCCTGTATCCCTCCAAAAAGCTATATATAAAACTATCAGTCCCATTAATTATGCAAAACTCCATTAATCTCCCTTTAACTCTATCTCATGCAATAAATTTCCACTTAGCTCCATTCAACGTTGTATAACTTCAGTCAACTCTGTATAACCTCATTGGATCCCTTTCAAATTATTTAAAACTCCCTCCATTCGATCCCATTCAACTTTAAGTCAGATCAGGGTTTTACATCGAAATAGTAAAGCCTTCATACTGAGTCAATACGCACATCAGCGTAAGAGCTAAGTAAGAGTAGTACAACCCTGAATCAAATTTTGTTTCAAGTGCTTCCGTTGTATGCATGGCCTTAGTAATTTTTGTTTGATATCCTGATATTTCCCATCAACGGTGTCTTGGAAAGGAGTAGTGCTTCATAAGTTGAAATACTTTGAGTAGGGCACGTTCTCAACTTATTGTAGTAGGTTTTATTTCAAGACTGTAACGAGAGAACAATAAAAGTGTTAAAGGTATATAAATGTTTTTACCTCCACTGAACTCTACAAATTTTATTCAACTCAACAAACTCTACTAACCTCTACATATTCATTTAATTTCACAGGACTCCATGCATTCAATCCCGTTAAGCTTTAATAGCGATAAAAATTTTTATACATCCTCTAATATCCAATACTGGGGTGCCTCCTGCTCAGTCAATAATAAAAAAAAACGGCCACCAATATGCGTTAACAGACAACAAAATTCATCGCACTTCGTTCGCGGCCGGGTAATAATAATGCAGCGTACCCATAGCTCACATCGAGACGTAACAGATGGACCGACAACGCCACTGATTACCTCAGGAATGCAGCTCCAAGCAGACTGTTATTCATTGTTCGCGGAGCTGCATTATCGATATACGGTTTTTTCCAAATCTAATACAAGAAATGTAACTATAGCAAATTACCAGATGGATGGAAACACAAGCAGAGAATGTAGAGCAAAGACATGCTAATTTTTCCCTATTTTTGGTCTCACCTCTACAGCCTGAACCAGCGTACCTGAGGGTTGTTTCGCTGTCGATGGAGATGACGATTCTGTCCAGCTTGAGAGTGCATTCGGCAGCAGGCAAAGATTACAGGTACTCATTTATCTATTCATTTATATCTTATTCCTATATCCCTTTACTGCATCCTTTACCGCTCAATAAGACCATTGCTTCAAGTATACATTCATAGTTTTAATGCGACGTAAGTTTGCAGTAAATGCAAACAGTAAGGAGTTAACTTATACGCTTAGGAGTTGTCATACAGTCTACAACAATATATCTAGAAAATCAACGAAAACGTTTCATAAGGAATTTAAAGGTGAAATTTACCGTTATAGCGGTGAAATTTATTAACCGTCTTTGATTCCTGAATCTTACCTACTCTTCAGATAAAATAAATGATGGTGACTATTCACCAAATGGACGACAGATGCAAACGTGTTTAATCAATGCCTTCATGGACCACACTTGAAAAATTTCATTTACAAGTACGGATGTGAAGGTTACTATTTAACAAAAACTTTGCTTGAAACAATTCAATGTGTCTCTGAAATCAGCAATATAATATAGGCAATGTAAGAACTTTCGAGGTATTTAGTAAATAGGTACCATTGTCACCTTCCAGCAAGGGAGCTATATCAGAAACTAGTTACTTCTACAAAGCAAGAATCGACTATCATCTGTCGAAACAGTATTTCTGCAGCATAATACGGAATAGCTAATTAAGTAGTAGAGCAGTTCTGGTAACACTGTGTTTATTCTATTGGTAGAGTTCGATCAACAAGATTTTCAAAGAAACATGCAGTGAGCACAGCATTTCGTTTGCGTCCTAATGAGCGTCTTCGATATTAATGCAACAAAACCTTACATGTTGTAATAAAAATCCAATTTCTATCTTCATTTTATGACGTTCATTCTTTTACTTGACTCTTTAACCTTTTAACTTAGAAGACTTTACTGTATATATGTATATATATATTTTTAGAAAATATTCGCTTACCACAGACTATCGTTTGTTATCGTACACGTTATAGCAGCGAGATTGCAACCGTTTTCATATGTCCAGAGATGTTAAAGATGTTTTGTACGGTAATTTAAAACATTTTTTGCATAATCATTAACTTCATAGTATGATAGAGCCAGAGATCTAGTATGACATGCAATGATAAATAAAATTAATAATCTGCTTAGAGGTAAGCCCCTATGGGCACGTCGGAGGCGTGTCGATTTCAAAATTTTGGGTTACCGCTGCTACACCGTTGCGCCGATCCTAACACAAACCGTCGCTCTTGTAACAGGACCGGCAGTGGGGACGACTTTGGCCCTTGTATCAGGGCCATAGGTAGCAGCCACTCAGCAACATCTCTTTCAAAATAAAGAGAATAATGAATTGAATGAATGAACTTCGTAGGCAAGTGTATATAAATAAATTGACTAACTTTGAGCTTGGGATAACAAAATTACAATTAACGCAGAATTTCATTATCATTCAACTTACACCGCTTGTCAAAAGATGGCGCTCTTATAATCATAAGTCGGGTTACGGTAACACATTTCAAATCGTGGTAGGCCAAATAAGTCATGATTACAACACGATTCAGCTCACGCAATTGAGAAGAGCAAGATCTTAATTCATACACAGGTAGTGTTCGTTTTATATCCAAACTATTTACTATGTAATTCAGCATTGAATATAATTTCAAAGCTTCAAGCTTCAGGCATTCGGTGCAGGTAGTTCAGGATTCGTTTAGCGTCCACATTCCGATTACGTTATTGTTTACTTTTACAGGCGTACTATGTACACTTTATCCGACTTAGTCTATGTATTAACTAAAGTGTTATGGAAAAGGAGTAGAATATTTTAACTAAATTTGATAGAGAAATGAATCGAAAGCCCGGAGCCCACGTAACAAGTTTCGTTGCCGCCAGCGGCCTAGAGCCAACTCAAGTACTCCGACTGCGCAGTCGTGGCCGTGACTTCAACATGGCGTCTATGAACATTATGCGCTAATATTTAAAATATCTATCTTTGTGTACATACACTGCTAATAATTATTGCTATGACGAGGACTAGGCACTTCTACAGCATCGTCTTATTATTTACACTATATAGACCACCAGCAACACTTTTGTTGAATCACTAATGAAAATATATATTCTAATACATCATACCATCCCACTGTGAAAGTTCACAATTCTGCAAAATCCACTAAGTCGACAAAGTGCACCAAGTGTCAAAAGTCTACAGAACTCACAAAGTACGCCAAGGCCGCAAAGTCCAAAAAACACAAAATACATCAAGTCTACTACGTCCCAAGCCTATGTCTATAGCAATTAATAAGCCGTTCTCAGGTAAGTACGGACAGACAGCTCTCTTATTATAGTAAGGATTGTGATGTACCATTTATGGTTGCACCCACGACATGTACTGCTATATCGAAGCCAATGCCCACAAAGCCCTGTGAGTGCTAACCGTGCCGTTACCACTAGACATAATATTGCTCCAAAACCATCCAGAGATGTAAGAAGTGCCTGATAGAAATATGACATTTGCATTTTACAGCTTGAGAGGGTTGAGTTTTGGCTCAACGAAAACAATCATCTCTGCGAATGCTGGACTAAAGTTCTCTTCCTGGTTTCTGGATTCCGGAGGAAAATTTATGCTGGAACTGGAGCCTGTCAAGTCCGACTGCCACAAGGTTTGCACAGTTATTAGTGTTTATTGTAATTTTGGTACTTTCATGAGATTTACATTAACAAAGCCAACCAGTGTTCAATCTGCTCCGAAAGCTTTAAAACCTTAAAAATCTGTTAAGCTTTAGCTATTCAAAAAAAGTTAGATATTTCAGCTGTGAGCGTTGTAGTTGGAGATAACTCTCTGTTACTTTTTCCTGGAATACAATAAGTTGAGACCCAACGACGATCAAAAAGGCTCTACCAACATGCGTGAGGTGGGGATCGTAGCGAGACAAATGCCATTTGAGACTCGTCCAAGGTCTACGACGATACTCAAGGTTAAAGGTTAGCAGATGAGAAGTGCTGCAGGTAGATTAGATTAAATTAGACAGCTAGCAGTAGACGGACCAACATTCCCATGCCCAGAAAGCCGCCGGGGTTTACACTCCGGCCCTCTATTAGCTATTGCTATCATATCAGTATCAATTAGATTAGATGAATGAGGAAGAAAACAAGAGCGAAACTAAAGCGAAAGAGGCGATCTTGCAAACACAATCTATTGCTACAAATCCGCAGAGCTTGGTGACTCTTAGTTGGTTGGGACGGGAACGATAACGGATTAAGGGGTCCTCCAAAACTTTGGCCGTTAATAGTTTGTGACTCCTGCAAGAGGTGTTTGTAGCTGTCGCTTCTAATGTTCGTCAAGACGATTTTTAAACGCGTTGACTATCTCTGCACAGACTACATCGGAGAGGAGTCAACAGTATTCCAGATATCTCGCACTCGTGTTAACTTGTCGACTGTATTTTAGCTGTTTGTAACAGTTATTACCAGGTCACGTTGTTGAGTGACAGTTGCCAATTCAGTCCCATTCATTTTCAAATGGGTTCATTGGTTCTCCGGCCCTAAGTGCAGTACTGAGCATTAGTCGATGTCTTCAAGCTTATCTGCTACGTTGTGGTCCATTCCATGATGTGGTGGAAATCCTGTTGGAGTTCAAATCTTTTCCTGGCAGGATGATAATAATATATAGCGGAATCAGCATATTTAGGTACTACTTTTT
Source organism: Parhyale hawaiensis (assembly GCA_001587735.2). Taxonomy (NCBI): domain Eukaryota; kingdom Metazoa; phylum Arthropoda; class Malacostraca; order Amphipoda; family Hyalidae; genus Parhyale; species Parhyale hawaiensis. Next base: position 18,968,261 of record LQNS02277602.1, read on the forward strand.
CGGCGGATATCAAAATCAAGATCAGTGATGTAAATTATGAACAAAAGTGGGCTAAGCACACTACCTTGTGGAACTTCAAATTAGACAGGCGTCCAGTCGCTCGTCTCTCCAGTGCTACCAACCAGTGGCATACCGAGATCCAGCGTGAATTGTCTCCCTAGATGCCATTTGCTTACGATTTCTGCCTAAGCCGTTGATGGGGGACTTTGTCAAAAGCTTTTGGAAGTATAGGTAAACGAGGTTCACACATTTTTCTGCATATTCATTTTCCTTAACGTTCTGGTAAGTTAGCTAAATCTGGTGACTTAGCTAAGTAGCTTCTTCAATCCTAAAAGCTGTCGTGATTTCGGAAATGAGCTGGTGTATCCTCAGGTGATCAGTGATGCACTTCATCAGGAGGCGTTCGATGGTTTAGCTAACGACGAAAGTAAGACTGCTTAGTTGATTGCAACTGGGATTTCTTATCCTCTTTCTTATGAATTGGGATAACGTTAGCTTAATGACTATTGAATGTTTTTAGTCTTGGCGCTGTGATGACCGGACAGATTACTTTTACATATGTACAGTAGAATGTCTCCGAGTCGTATTTTGCAATAGCTGCTACGGAAATTTCTTTTTCCGTATTATATCATTGTCCTGACTTGTTTATTTACTTCCCGACATGCCATTAGGTGACCATGTCTGTTCTCATTTCTTTTACGTCTCCAGGTTTTGCAACGCACTTGTCGCCGGACAATGCAGTATTTGACAGAGTCCGATTCACTGCAGAGGGGATCACTGCTGATAACGAACTCGTTTATTTCGGATGTATCGTTCGGTAACCGTCAGGATGTTTGTCTTCAAGATATTAGAGCAATGTCCAACATTACAATCACTCATAAGAGTTTCGAAGTCAGTTGTTTCTGTTTCCACTCATTGGAAAGTCGTTCGCCGATAGTCTGGTAGCTTAAAATGGCGAGCTGGAGGAGTTAAACCGTCGCAATAGTTGAAGGTAAATGCAATCATTTTAAGATCTCCAAGCCAGTCTAAAAGACGGCAAGGCCGACTATTTCATAATCGGGTTTGGAGATCACCAGATTTAGAGTATTGTTGTATTTATTAACGTGCTGGGTGAAATGATTGTGGCGGATTTGTTCGAGCAGCTTCCTACCTGGTACTGGACTGGACAATGTACTCCAATCAGTTCGGGGGAGGTTGATGTCTCTCTTAGAATTGTTTCACTCTGAGTATTCAATGCGATTTCAATTTTATTGCAAGAGGCTGTATCAGCTTCGGCGGTGCTGTAAGGGTTTCTCTATGCGAGCATAATATTCAGCGGTTGTCGAATTCCCAGAATAACGTGGGTGGTGATTAATTGCTGTTGGAAAACCTTTACCGAGGGACTTAAGGTGGTTTTTGATGTACCATTATGATTGATCCCCCTCCTCTACCGTAATGGTTCTGGCTACAAACTGTCTAACATATACAGCCGATGGCAGCTTATGCTGTTACCCAACAGGAGCCAAACAATGGGTGGCAAAGCAGTGTAGTTTGTAATGAGAGTCTTACCTGCCCTTTGTACCTAACGTTAATCTAGCATTAATGGGAGCATACACAAAAAATTTCATTATTGGACCGATTTGAATGTAACTTGGTACACGAAATATAACATCATTTGACTTCTGTACTTTTTCCATTTTTGCCACGGAACACGAGTTATTCAAAGAAAACGATAAAAGGGAGCGGCGGGGGAAAAACCTATCTAGCCAACAGTTTTTGAGCTACAGAGATGATTTTGGTATCAAGCGAAGCGGAATATGATTCTCTACTAATTTTTAGTATTTTTTTTTAATTTCGAATTAGTGTTTCAGAAAATAATTATTAAAAAATCATGTTTTTTTAAATGTTAGCGACACTTGATATCTAATTTGAAATAAAAAATGACAACGAATTAGTAGAGAATAAAATTCCGCTTCGTTTGATACCAAAATAATCTCTGTAGCACAAATACTACAGGACTAGTTAGGTTTTGACGTCGAAAAAATGTACTTGTATTATTATTACCTTCGCCAAGGAGGTTATGTTTTCGTCGTGTTTGTCTGTCTGTCACCAAGATAACTCAAAATGTTATAAACCGATTTGGATGATATTTACAGGGATTGTTAGGTTTGTTAGGAGAAACAGATGATTAACTTTTGGTGAAGATATGTCCATCCGTTTGTTTGTTTGTTTGTTTGCCTCATTTTTCTCAACGCCATAATTTAAAAAGTTATGGACGGATTTTTATGAAATTAACATGATTTTTTAAGTATACAATAAAGAGTAAATGACAAAATTTTGGTAATGATCAGTTTGTTTGTTTGTTTGTTCGTTTGTCACTGTTTTCAATTTTATGCTTGTTAGCACAATAACTAAAACAAATAATGAATGGAACTTTATGAAATTTATAGGGGTTTTTAGTTATGTTAAAAGACATAAATTATTAAATTTTGATACAGATCTGTTTGTTCGTTTGTATGTTTGACTCATGTTTATCATAACTTATGTTAGCAGTATAACTCAAAAACTTATGAACGGATCTTCAAGAAAATTGCACAAGCTGTTATTACTATCAAAAGGCACAAATGATTAGATTTTAGAGTTTATACAAAGAAAATTATGGTTTGAGAGCCAATTTGAATTTTTTGCTACCGTTGCCTCGTTTGGCGGAGGTATGCGCTCTCAGAGTGCTCTAGTTATTATTGAAACTTCACACTCGGGCCCCATGGCCAGGTAGCATAACTCAAATGAAGTACTTTGCAAACCTGGGAAGCCTACAACGCTGTTAGAGGAAATCCAACAAAAAGCTATTAACAGCTGACTTAAAGGCTTTTGGTCAACACGACCGAAAGTTGATGTCGGCAATGCATTTAAAACTCCAACAGACCAGGGTACGAAGCACCGACCCAACTGATCAGTTCATCACCTAACATTCTCCAACGTGAAAGAGTGCGCCGACTGCAGCATGTGTAATTCTCCTAGAGACTTTGAGGGTAGGGACAGAAGAATACAACCAATGCCTATAAGGAGAGCCTGCGTTTCCATTTTCTTTGAATACTCATTTAGCTTTCTAAGGTGAAAATGGGAAAAAGTACACGAGTCTAACCCAAATTCTTTTTCGGTTTTACATATCTGTACAAGTTTCATTCAAATCGGAATAAGGATAAAACATAAAATGCGAACTCTTTGGCAACCTCCATTTTTTCCGATTTTACATATTTCTGCCAAGTTCCAAGAGGATCGGGCAAATATTAAAAAAGTTTTTGAAGTCTTAAAGTGAAGTGTTATAAAAGGCCTCACCCCCCGCCCTTAGCCCCCTATTCTACCCACTTAGGGTTACACTGGCTCCGAAAATTTTGCCTGCGTGTCCGTCTGATGTATAGCTACTATATAGAAAAAAAAAATGAATTTCGAAATTTGAAGTGAAAGTTGTCAGATAAGAAAGAATCTGGTGCAATGTTGGATTGTTCCTCCTAGTTAATGAGACGTTACGGGTGTCCGAATGCGGAGGTTAGAGAAGGTAGTAATGACCAGGAGTATTGCAAGGAGCATGAGAACGCTTGTCTGAAGTAGAGCAAGAGAAGAGTTGAGTATTTCGGCCGGCATTTCCCAAAATGATGTTCTACGCCTACAGCTCTCTGGCAGACAGTGGGTCGTTTCCTACCGAGTTAGCAGTGCTTCTCGTTATTCTGGTTTGTGAGAGCAGGGAATAGTTGGTCTAAGGAGGAATGTTACAAGGAACTGACTTTCGGGTTCAGCGTTTCACCTCAGGGGTGGCATGGTTGAGGTGGTGAGGATCCGGCTACGTTTTGTACTTCAGCTCTCCGAGACTGTGACTCGCTCGCTTGATTTTGGGTGTATTCAAGTCGGTTTGACAGGCAGTGGTAGGTCGTTGTACATCAATGCCTAAAGACATATGGCGGTTCATCGGTACGAGGGTCGAGACTATTGGTAGGAGCGATGGAGGACCCAGGCGTGACATCGGTGCTGATTCATCTGAAGTTGGAGTAATTTTCTCTTTATCCATATGCACCGTGCGGCTGATAATTGTGCCTTCTTTTTTGTAGGATCGTCAACCTAGAACCTACGAAAGAATGAAGCTCGAGGATTACACGGGACGGCATAAGGGATAGTAGTAGAAACTTAGCTAGTGGAATACGGGGAGCCGATCGCTCCGTAGCCGGCAAGTCGGCAGAGGGTCTGCTGTCTGTTTGATATAGTCGTGAATCGTAAATTATCAAGCAGCAACTGCCTGTCTCGTAGTCGCATAGTGTCTTTTATGCAGTAGCAAAGTTGCTCAAGCAGAATTTGATGATGAATTCTGGAAGAAAGCTCCAACGTCATAGTTATGTTAAAAAATATGTCGAACAATCAACATTTTACTCTTCTAACACTCTTGTTTCTTCACACTCACAGATTTGTATATAATTTTCAAGGAAATTTTATTATTAGAAATTGCATTTAACAACAGTAAAACTTTTCTGGTAGGAGCTTAAGCCTGGTATCATCCTGAGTGACTTTACGAAAAGGTATATTTCAGTGTGCCTTATCACACCTTTAAATTTCTGCTATTATTTTCATAGAAAATATTCAAGAGTAAACCATAACAAGTTGATGTAGGCTACAGGGAGATGGGAAGGTTTCAGAGCATTGTCGATTAACATATAAAAGTTTAGTAGAACTACTCTGGTGCACATTTCACCAAGTGCTGTAATACTGAGGCCTAAAAGTTACTAATCCATTAAATTATCATATTTCAGCGTACCAGTTACAATCCGTTTTTGATTAGCTATTGAATTAGTATAAAATAGGCACGCAGTGCGTATAGCAAGTGTTTACGAAGCCGGACAGCCGAAAGTAGCAACATCAGACATTATAACAACATGCACACCGTGTACGACCATCAGCTATATGTAGTTATATGTACGGTAGTTAAGCTGCGCAGCAGTGAAGGATTGTGGAAGTGTCTACAAATACCGTTTATGGCTGTTTGCCTTACTACTTGAATTAAAGAGGGCTTATCAGCAGCTGCATCAAGTCACTGCATATGCCAGGTGTTTGAGGATAGAGCTCTGAATGAACGTACTACAAGGCGTTGGTTTCGAAAATTCACGTCTTGGATTTATAACATGGCTTCCGAAACGGAA
>LQNS02277602.1:18974519-18989664 GCA_001587735.2 Parhyale hawaiensis
GACGTTGTTGGTGCGGAGTCGGTCAACTCGTTTAAAAATCGTCTTGACATACATTGGGAGAGACATCCTCCACAGCTAAGAACTCCTTCTCCACGAGTCGCAAGCACTCAACGGCCAAAGCTTCCCAAGCCATTTTAAGCTGACTTCTTTCCACTTTCGCTCCATCTATATATTTAAGCTCCGCATATCAGCGGCCATCGATCATGCTTGCGGGCATTAATGACCATCGCTTTGGCGTAGACTCTTCTCCCCCTTCTTTTTTATTTTTTCTTTCTTTTTTTTTCTCTTTCGTCTTCCATTTTTTCTCCTCTCGTTTCTCCATTCCTCTACATCCTACTAACATAATGGCAATAGCTCATAGAGGGCCGGGTGTAAGTCCCAGTGTCTTTTCGGGAATGGGCCTTTTGGTTCGTCTACTGCTGCCTATCTAATCTAATCTAATCCCTCTGCGATGAGTCTCGCAGTGGATGACTACAGCTCTTGGATGACGGAGTCCTGCGGGCGGCCATTGAAGAGAACACTATAATATAGTCTAACGTGTGGTAAACTTGCAATACACATTAGACTAGCGTCCTATTCAAGGGCCTCCTATTCAGATCTGTGGGCGTCCATTTCAAACTGTAAACCTACATACTACGTCGTTAATTATTCAACAGTATAGTTAGCTGTTTCTTTAGCACTGCGCTCCTCTTTTGATTAGTTGAAATCGCCCTAACTGGAGATATATTGAAACTGTATAAGTCGTCCAACAGTCCATACCTACATTAAACAACGCAGGGCTAAAAACTACTTCAATACGGTCTAGAATCCAGAATTTCTTTTAGAGTATTACCAAGATTTAATTATCTATTTCCTGTAACGTTCTTAGTAGTTTCTATAAATTTCATGAAGATTCGTAAATAACCTTTTTAAGTAATATTTCTGAAAGACAAGTGGCGACAAGTAAACAGGCTGACTGAAGGATCACCAGTTTGTGATCATATGAGCCTTGGGACATTTCTAGCAGTTCCTGTGAATTCCATGAAAATCCAACCCTATAGGTAATTTGTTCTCTAAACATCTCTATCAGTTCCTGCAGTTTCATAATGATCCGTCATTAACTTTTTGAATTATATAACGGAAAAAACCTAGAAAAAGGCTGACGAGCAGTGCATCACCAGAATCTGGTTATTTTTTCTTTGTGTAATTCGTAACACTTCCCGCAAGTTTCATGAGGATTAATTTGTAACTTTTTGCTGAACGGATCTCCACCAAAAGTCAACCATCTGATATTCTTGACCTACCTAATATGTTCTAATAAATTTCATGAAGATCCGTTTATGACTTTTTTGTTACGTTTCTGACAGACAGACCAAGAAGCCGACAGACTAACAAACAAATGAACGGACGGACAAACGCCGATAAAAACTTAACCTCTGCGGCGGAGGTAAATACCGTTTTCCTAGTTAAAAAGGTTTTACTATTGCAATGCAAGGTTATTTGATTTGAATATCGTCGGCAGGCTGTTGCGGACTGATAAATTGCTAGCTTGGCGGATTGACGATAGCGGACTACCAAAGCCGAAAAATTTGCGAATAAGGGACTATAGCGGTATACCCAACAAAGTTAACCGAATTATGAATTGCGCACTAACAAAGAATTATTCGAGGATGTGTATCACTGGTCGTCATAGTGAGCAGCGTTCCATAAAGAACTAATCGCTTTTCAATTTGATTCAGTGCTCATCAGCATTCATGACCTAGTGGTATTCATGATGAGCTATGTACAGTGACTTTGTACACCACACATTCACCCAAACCTTGTTATAAGCGTCAGAACTGCTCTGCGTGACATTGCAAAGCTGCTTACAGTCTCCGCAAAAAAATGTTAAACTTAAAATAAGAATTATGAAAAACAATTACAGGGTGTTTGAAAATCACGGTACACACGCCCTATCGTATTCTGCATATAGTATTTCAGACCTAGAAAAGAATGTTACATTCTAAAAAAGGTGGTAGACAATGGTGCCTTGGCGAATAGCTGTAGAAAATGTGTTTTATGAGGTGCACATATACAAGTGCACAGTGATTCTCTAAACACCCTGCATAATATTATGAGCTGGCTGGCTAACCTAAAAGACAGGGTGGGCTAGGCCTGTCGAGGTCAGATTATGCAAAGTACACTTGGTGAAATGAGCAACAGTATGTTCGATGAGACTGAGATAGCTAAACTAAGTTCAGCAAAGAAACGTGCGTTAAATGAGTGAAAATAGTTTCACTAAATCCTTGACATTCAAGAATTTCGTGGAATCGATGATTTTGCAGTCTTCCTGTATTACATCCATATTTGCTTTATATGAATATTTATCTCTTCCACAGGCCATTGACCTTGAAGCAGGTGACACTGGGATAATAACGCTGCCGCAAACCTTCGGGAAAGATACGTACTGCGAGTGGTGGATTACGGTAATTATCAGTAATTATGCAAAGCCTTAAGTAAGTTGGCTCGATATCGAGATACTTATTTTTAAGTACGAGTATAGTTTACTTTATACCTGAAGAATAATTGCAGGTCAACCAACAACCGAGCCCTACGGCATCCAAGTAAGCTTCAATTATATTGTACTATCTATAGACCCGTGAAACTTTCATGGTTTGACAGGAACTTCTAGGGGAACTCTTGAAATCTTCACTTAGCGGCATGGCATTACCGCCGTAATTAAATGTTCGAGGCTGGAATATTTATACACAACCCTTCCTGCTAGCAATTCCTGAGCTGCGGTCAAGCTGGAACAACCGCAGAAATTACGTGATAATAATTTCCATCTCTGAGAACAAGTCAACGTTACAGATTTGAACGTTACTCTTTAGCCCATAAATTTAATATAACGATGCATTAACTACGTCTCTGTAGACCTAATAGTGATAGAGTTCTTATAAAAAGATGCATTGTCATTATTTTCGTACATTGTATGAGCCCATAATTATTAAGGATTAGAGAACTATCATATCTACTGTAATCCTACTGCCCCACCATAAATTTATAATAATACACAAGTTGAGGGTAGCTAGCTTGGCTTAAGTCTCTGTCCCACTGTGAAGCGTTAGATAGGAGAACTGAAGACGTCTGAAGAGCCTCTACACGGCATCGCAGATGCTACTGTAGATTACGCTTCCGTACCGCAGCAAATACAGACGATCCCCACTTAAAACTGCACCTCTTTATACCTTTACCCTTTATCCAATTATGACGAAGTTATTCAGTTCCAGAGCACCCAACTATATCACACCTTGAATGCACTTTATACAGTAATATAAGTTTACCTAAGTCACTCATCTATTTCCTGAATTAGCTTTTTGTTTGTCTGTCACCAAGATAACTCAAAAAGTTATGAACCGATTTGGATGAAATTTACAGGGATGAATAGGTATGTTAGGAGGAACAGATGATTAACTTTTGGTAAAGATATGTCCATCCGTTTGTTTGTCTGCCTCATTTTCTTGATGCCATAACTCAAAAAGTTATGGATGGATTTTGATGACATTGGCATGAGTTGTTAGGTATATAACAATGAGTATATGACCAAATTTTAGTAATGATCTGTTTGTTCGTTCGTTTGTCACTGTTTTTAATTTTATGCTTGTTAGCACAATAACTCAAAAAAACAATGATTGGATCTTTATGAAATTTATAGGGGTTGTTAGTAATGTTAAAAGACATAAATGATCAAATTTTGGTGCAGATCGGTTTGTTCGTTTGTATGTTTAACTTATGTATGTCATAACGTTTGTTAACACTATAACTCAAAAAGTCATAAACGGATCTTCATGAAAATTGAACAAGCTGTTATTAATATAAAAAGGCACAAATGATTAGATTTTGGAGTTTATACAATGAAAATTATGGTTTCAGAACCAATTTGAATTTTTTGCTACCGTTGCTTCACTTGGCGGAGTGCTCTAGTTTTAGGACATAGTGCCGTGATTTCTCCTTGACAGTGCACAAGTACTCTTTGTTAGTTCATACTATGGGTAAAGCACTGGTCTATACGCTCGGGTGAAAAGGCTCCGACATTCACCCAACAATCCAATATTCTGCCGACCTCTATCCAAAGTTATTTTGCTACGGAGGATACTGAGCTTAGGAGGGAATGCTGAATTTCAATTTGACTGTGCCAATTAAGCATACGTTACGGACGTTCTGTATCCTTCAGGCCCCAGCCAACAGACGAATAGGCTTGGCGATAAGAGAGCAATTCAACGTCGGCAGGAAGTTTCTCTTCTGGTGCCGCTCTGGCGGATTGTACATCGCCCGCTCGGGAGATATTATGTGAGTAAATTTGATCACTTCTGTTAAAATTGATACATTTGCATATATAACAGTAACTTCGTTTGCTATGTATTTCGTATGTATCTTCGGGTGTTACTCATTGATCGGTGCAACATTAGTGTACAGTCTACAATGTATGATCTGCTTTGAGTGCAGTCTATCTGATAGGTACCTAACCCAACCGTAATGTTCGCGCTTGGTAGACAAAAAAAAAAAAACGAGAGTAGACTGCATGCTAAAATACCCGTTGGTTGGTCTTATAAAACTTCCTGGGAGATTCGGGCGAATTATTTGATTCAAATCCCAACAGTTTTTTGAGCTGCTCCATACATATCTGGATAGAGGTGAAGGATAATCAGTTTATTATGTAGAATGGTGACGTGGAAGCCTTTGTATTTCTAACTGTAATAGGGAAAATGCGGTGTTTTAGCGATAAAGTGTTCCTTGGCTGTTCTCTCTTTACTTTGCAGATAAAGAAATTTGTCAAAAACCTCCGTATTGCTAGAACACTAACCCACCGTACTCACCCAAGAAAATATAACCCTCGTTAACGACCGTATTGTACACGAAGTGAAAACGTTTAAACATTTAATCCAAGATTATTTCAATTTGGCACCACTCAATGAAACAGTAGGGTATGATGTAACAAGTTCTCAAACACAACTTGGCAACGTAATGAGTCCTAGCGCATCGACTCTACGACGTTTCAGATTAAATTTATAAGCCCAGAAATCTCATCTCATGTCACCGTTTAGGATTTAGAAATTGCTTTTTTTGCCGAAGAATTTCTATTTGCCTAACTTTGTGCATAGACTTTTAATGTATCTGACACATTATCTGCTGAATAAATTAGCTGTAAATATTCGCAGGTACGAGAGTTCTACCACCCATTTCTGCGGAAGGAACGGTGCTCAGGTGGTGAGGTCTACTGAGAACAGAATGAACATTCTTTTCGACGGCAGCGATGGCGGCTCAGCGACCTTCACAGCGGACTATTACGTCATTTGAAATGAGAAAGTTGATTTACTTCATGAAGTGATTGCAAAGCTTATTGTAGGACCAACTAGCTACTATACTTATCTCACTTAATGGGACCTCTACAGCAACAAAAAGTCTTGGAAGCAAAATCAAACTAACTACATTATTTGCCAACTAACTGGATCAGTTATGATGCAGCTAGCCAGCTGCCTATACGTTTCCAGCGTTACGTTATAAAGTAAAGAAATTTGCATCGCAAAAATCAATCTTAGCCTTTACACATGACCGTATACGTACATTTTTATTATGATGATAACGATAAAATGATTGACAGCAAAGCTGACGGCAGCAGTAGTTACCTCATCTCTAAAGATGAAGTGAACATTGACAATACACGTAGTTTTGTCAGTCTGTCAGTGTCACTAAACTAATGTCAGTAAATTCAACAAATCAATCACCTAATTGTCGAAAACATCTTGCTAGAAAATATCATAATGAAGCCACTAATGCATATATTTCTCTGTCATAGAAGGTACCTCAATAATCAAAAGTTGGCAACGCTTGAGTTGAATACATTTGAACCAAGAAAACAACCTTTAGTGTCTGAGGTGATGAATGGGCTGCACTGCTGATAAAATAGTATCTGATACTCGCGAAAGTCGAAGTCATTACGCACAGCGAGCATGATTATTTCCATCTAGGTTTTCTTCTTAAGCCTGGTTTTCTAAGCACTTGAACCTCATCGCTTGGTGAGGCGAAAGAAATTTGAGTCGAGCCCGGGACCTTCAGTTTTCAAAGCATTTAAGGTTTACCCAATCGAACGCTTTCTCGAACGTAAGTCCATCCATTGTTTACATGCGCTAACACCTGACTGCACGGTAGCAGGAACATCATCGTGATATTTTAAGATAAAGATCATCAAACTACCGAAAATTTATGAAAGTTCATCGTGGGTTGCCATTAGTTTGGCTCAGTACGTATCTTCTATGGAAGAATTTTTCAAAGTATAATTCGAATTACTGTTTTTATTAAAACGCGATAACTGAGATGTCAGACCCACAATTGTAAGGGCGCCATTGCCGGTTATATTACCGATAGGCTTACGCATTGGACCTAAAATTCTCGCTCGCTCAAGAGCAGGCAGCGTTCACTTTCCTGTAACGAAAAATGTACGCTGATGCCTAAGGTTCCCAACTCAGTCAAACGCCCGGAATTGAGTTTCTGGGAAAGTTAAGCTGGTGAGCTTGACCTAGCCTGACTTCGCCGCCCAATCGATGACGTTTTTATTTATATGTTATACAGAGTTTTATCAATGAGTTTTGATTTTTAAATATGTACCATTTTATGTCAGGGGTTTTGAGGTATGCACTCAATAGCTTTTAACCATTTGAGCATTATTGATGAACGCTTATATTGTTTCTACACAAGTATACATGTTTTAATTTTTGTTAACTTCTATCGAAAGTTTTTCTCACTATAAAGGCAATACATAGATGACCATTCCATGAGTATGAATACTTAAATTAATAGAAGAATATTTTTTTTCACGTTTCAGTCAATCACGAGTATTTCTTCATTGTGTCTAACATACAGTGTTAAGTTTTGAAACTTCATATTCTCTTGTTTTACAATACCAACAAGAATATCAAGGCCTATTCAGCAAGTATTTATGACACTGTATCACGTACGTCACCCACGTTTTATAGCTTGCAACATTATATGGGTGCTTTCAAATACATATAAACCATTAGTATTAGTGTTCTGCTATATTGTATGAGCGTTGGTTTCAATAATGTAATCAGTGTTTTGTTGTGTAACATTATGTGAGTGTTGGTCCCAGATATATAACTTAACGCGTTGTTGTACTTTTAAATTTTGGATATGGGCATTTATCCGAAATATAGAGTCACCTATTATAGTGCTCCCCAATATTATATGGATGGTTACAAGAAATTGGTCGAGAATATACAAAACCACAAGTGTCAGTACATATTATTATCCTGTTGCATTCCATGGGTACTTGTCCCAAAATGCTTTAAAATGTTTTAGCGTCCATTGACGGCGTCTGTCCCAAATGTATACCAAAATGTTCTTGAACGCTTCAAGGGCCTTCATTCTAAACGCAAAATAACACGTTTCCCTACTTTTCGACATAACGTGGATCTTCAATCTAAATGTATTCAAAACACTTTTATGTAATGCAACAATTCGTTAGGTCTTTCTCTTAAATACTAGAGTGGCCGCGCTGTCAAAAAACGACAGCGTGGAATTTATGATGACTCTTTTTCACTGATCATACCCATCAATAATATAGCTGTAAACTTAGAGAAACAGAGGTGATCGCTGACGCGACGCCTTCACAACTGCTAAGCAGCGAAACCCTTTTTTTCTTATTCTGATATGGAAAAAGATTAATAGCTTTTTACATGCAGTCAATTCAATATATTATTTTCGATTTCTAAATAAACAAATAACTAAGAATGCAAATTAATATCGGTCTTAAACTCGTTATTATATTGTAGATGAAAGAAAACCCAGAGTATACGCCCTTCTCAGTCTTACAGCTAAACGTTTCGGTGATCCTCAACTTTATATTAGAGTCCAGAGAGGAGTTCAACGTTAGCTTCGTTTCATATGTAGTTAGTATATATTAACGTGACGCTTTTTTTATTCTTCTAGGAATATATAAGCTTCCTTCACATATTTAACAAACTGTTTAGTATTTTTCAAAATTTTGTTAACCTTTTTGCATTAATCTAGATAAACTTCATGCATTCACGTTTATGAATATAAAATGCTTTCCACGTCCAATAGGCTTAATATGTAGTTGGGGTAATGGTTGTTTGTACCACATAATCAGTGTTACTGTATAAGAACATGCCCAAAATTTCCTGTTCGTTTTATTTTCCCATACATATTATTATTTACCCTGAGACAGCCATTTGGAAAAGTTGTGTTTTGCACATAAGAAAAAGTTCAGTTATATTCTAATTGATTACGACATTTTAGTTATCAGAACGACTCTTCTCAAAACTGATCTAAGTCTTGGCGGTCCAAAAGGAAAGCAAGCGAACAGCAATATTAGCTATATGAAAATGTTTACAATGTAGCCGTGCTGTTTAGACTAGAAGAAAAATTATGTCAATAGCCATTTCTACTCTCCTGATTATACATAGCTCAGGAGAAGTCTAGCCACTGGGCATAGTTCAACTCAGTATCGCCCTTCTAATCAGTGGGACCCATAGCTACCTTCGCCAAGGAAGTTATGTTTTCGTCGGGTTTGCCTCTGTCATTCTGTCTGTCATCAAGATAACTTAAAAAGTTATGGACCGATCTTGACAAAATTCACAGGGATTGTTAGGCATGTTAGGAGGAACAGGCGATTAACTTTTGATTAAGATCCGTCCATCCGTTTGCTTGTCTGCCTCATTTTTCTCAATGGCATAACTCAAAAAGTTATGGACGGATTTTCATAAAATTTACATGAGTTATTAGGTATATCATGAAGCGTAAATGACAAAATTTTTGTGATAATCCGTTTGTTTGTTCGTTAGCTACCGTTCGTAATTTTCTGCTTGTTCGCATAATAACTCAATAAATACAAAATGGATCTTTATGAAATTTATAAGAGTAGTTGGTAATGTTAAAAGACATATATTATTGAATTTTGGGGGTAGATAGGTTAGTTCGTTTGTATGTTTGATTCATGTTTGTCATAATGTTTGTAGCAGCATAACTTAAAAAGTTAGGAATGGATCTTCAAAAAAATTGCAGAAACTGTTAATAGGTACTACCAAAAGGCACAAATGATTAGATTTTGGAGTTGATACAAAGAATCTAATGGTTTCAGAGCAAATTTGAATTTTTCGTTACCGTTGCCTTACTTAGCGGAGGTATGCACTCTCTGAGTGCACTAGTTACAAATTAATAATATCTTCAGTAGCTCCGGATGCAAAGAAGCGTAAGTTCAGCCATACTGTTAATACACGGGGAAGTAACGAAAAAAATTATTCGTCAACGAGAGTGAAGATAATTCGTTCATGCCTAAAATTTGGCAGCCAGGGAAGGCAAGTGATAATGCTTCGATAGAGTAGAAACGGCAAAGACCACCTTATTTTTCTAAACTAAACAGAATCAACGCAGCCTCCACAGAAGCTTACAGTAAAAATTAAGACAGCCAGCAGAAAGAAATGGCTGCTGCCATAATTTTTCTTCCAGGTTTGACAGCATCGCAACATTTTACATTGCATACTGGGGTCAAAATGTATTCGTACTATATTAAAATAACTGCAAGTTCCGGCGTTACATATATATCAACACATCTGAGATTTGGAATTCGATTGAAAAATTATAAGGCCAACATAATGGAAATGAGAACGCTTTGTGGCGTATAACCATTACCCGCAGTAGGTGGCAAGTTCAACGAAGTCATTTTCGATGAACGAGTTGAGCGCTTAGCCCCAATCGGTCTTTAATAATAATAATAAAAAAATAGAACGCCCTGTTCTACAGACGATCTGCTGCGGTGGAGGCGAATTCGCCGCAGTGGAAAAAATTCACCGTCGTCACTTTTTACGGATAGCTAGGTTTGGTTTTTTTGCATGGGTCACATCTAGGTCAATCCACCAAATTCCCTACAAAAATTATGAAGATTGCTATAACGGGTGTCCCACAAGAATGTACCCGGTTTTTAATTGATTATATCTCGGCTTTAGATCACAGATTTTAGGTTTCTTTTTTTCAAAATATAGTTAATTTTGGTTTTCTTTCCGAATATTTAAGTTTTTTGAAATTGGTTGAATAACTAATTCACAACGATTGATTTACTGGAAGGGAAGAAAAACTCTTTGTTCACAGGCATATTATCAAAAACCATATTGATATTCTTCTTTATTATGTACTTCAAGAAAATGAAAGAACAAAAATTTAAAAGGGTAGCAATTCCTGATAAAAAACATTTAAATGACCAAAGTAATTTAGTATCCTTCGACATGCCCTCCGTTCCTCTCAAGGCAAGTGTTACATCTCTCCGTCATTGAGTGAAGAGTTTGCGCGTCATTTCACTGTTTTCCTTCAGTTCTTCAAACACTTCTTCAATTCGTTGACGAAGAATTATCAATATGGTTTTTCTACCCTTTCAGTAAATCAATCACTGTGAACTAGCTATTTAGCCAATTTAAAAAAAATTAAAATATTCGGAAAGAAAATAAAATTTACGATATTTTGAAAAAAATATGTTGATTTAAAGCCAAGATTAAACCAATAAAAAACCGGATACATTTTTGTGAGACACCCAGTATGAACATATATATGTACATAATATAAAAATATATATATGCTTAAATCTCTCACTTCGTACGCGGGTGATAAACATACAGAAATCACACATTTATTTCAGAGTTAGGGTGGCAGAAAAGTAATAGCAACACAAAAGGCAAATACAGTATTTGCATAATACTTGGTCCATTACCCCTTATAAGCTAAAACACCATCCAATCAATCGATGTTTATAGGAAGATATGAATCTTGCAGAAGTCCAGAACCATTTTATCATTCAATACAAACTTTCCTTAATGTAGCTAGATTATGCCAAGGCCATTATATAGCATTCGCACGAACAACCGGTAGCGGGGATGGGCAACTCACTCGTCATCTTGAAATATATCTATGCACTGTGGCATAGATACGGTGGCATGAACAAAGTACGAGGTGTGAATTATGACATCACACGTTGTTCTTATGCAAGCATTGTGTGGCCTGGCATTAGATGGTTGCCTTTTACCAATTTGAATTTTCTACCGATTCATTCATTTTCGAATGGATTTAGATTAG
Source organism: Parhyale hawaiensis (assembly GCA_001587735.2). Classification (NCBI taxonomy): domain Eukaryota; kingdom Metazoa; phylum Arthropoda; class Malacostraca; order Amphipoda; family Hyalidae; genus Parhyale; species Parhyale hawaiensis. The sequence continues at coordinate 18,985,638 of LQNS02277602.1, forward strand.
GAGATTTTGATGACCACTCTAAAACCAAGACTCTTCCGCTACACAGTCAACAGGAAGTATACTTCGATCAGTCTTATCGTAATCTTGCTGATGCGCATGCGCCTGTTCACTTCTTGGCAACGGAAGGAGTGAGGTGATCGGATGAAATTTCACAACAATTGGTCGAATTCAACGTATCTTTTACAGAATAGAGTCGCCCTGGGGCTGCAGATGCAAAAAAGGCACAATAACACGTTGTTCCTAGCATCATATGTTTCATGTCATGATGGGAAGAATATATTTTGGTTGCATGAAAGTTCCTCGTCGCCAAACAATCCTATTGTAATTTATTGCCAAGGAATATCAGGTATAGCTTCAACGGACCGCACAGAATATTGTCGAATTAATCGTCTTCGTAGAGTAAAGCATTAGCGTATTCCAATCGAGAAGAAACATGCCTTTTCGTCAGCACCAAGCCGCTACTAAGTGTCACATTTCTAGCAGTGCACTTCCTCAGATCTTTACGCAATATGTACATTAATTGCTGGTCGTTTGTCATTGGTCGCCCCTTTAAGGTTTTCTAATAATTTACAAATCGGTGGGGATTATAATTACAAACTAACAAAATCTTCAATCGTTACGTACGCCAAAGAAACATCAGTTCAACCTAAAATGCCCAAATTAAAACTCTTCTCTTGTAGAAATAACATTATTTGACACATCATCCACGAAGGAACGAAGCAGCTTGGAGTAACGCACAGGCATTCCTTAAACTTATTGTTCTTTTTATGGCGGAAAATGACCAACTGCCCGGAACATTCAGTATGAGGTTCTGATTATAAGTCTTCGTTTATACAAGTCCCGAATGCAACGTATTGTAAACAGCAATAACCCAATTACCCCATAGAACAGGTTAAAATTTGGGCCAGCTGCTATGTTTTATCATTAATTAATTTTTCCTCACGGGCCCTCCCTCTTATTACATCTTGTAATAAGATATCCATCTCAATATAAAAATTAAACTGATTATAGTGGTGTTAAGTTCTTTTAGTGTTTAAAAAACTAGTCATGCACAAAATTTTTACTTGTGGCACATAATATACTTACCGTTAGTCACAATAACTGATCTATTATATAACCAAAGTCTAAAAATGAATAAAAAATTACCTAATTTTTCAACTGACAGCTCTAAAAGCCGCGATGCTTATAAGAAAGAGAAAAAAAGCTGCTTGCTTCAGATAATAGAAAAAACATTATCGCCTTTCTTGTGACACCGTTTGTTAGAAAGAAGTTAAGATTCTGTATATAATACAAACAAAAATGAACAGATACAGGATAGCAAAGCAACTTTTACGTCCCACAAAGCAGTATAAGGGACAGCTTGTATTGTTACGGAGCTTTTACGTATGATGTCACATTAATGAGTTATCATGAGCAGGCCTGGGCCGCTGCAGGTCTATCAAGTGGAGTCGAAAAAAAAAACAGACAGAAAAGATTAGCTGGCTATACTTTTCTCAACTGTATAGTTACCGACAGATATGGGCATATGCTTGTTACCTTGTGACCTGGAAGCGACAGTAAACAGGTGGGCGTCTGCGTTAGTAATCCATTCGAATAGCACGACAGAAGTGGGTTGCAGCTGAAATCTTTACATCCTTTTCACTGGACATTCTGTTAAGAACATATAAAATATGCGTACAAAAGTCTGTTTCACAGGCCACGACTTGAGCACGAGTCTCACTCGATGTTTGGATGAAACTAACCGTAAGGTGGCTACAAAGTTAGTGAAGTAGACGCGGTCAGCGCTGAATAGTTTAATGTAGCGAATGCTTCGGCAATCCTGCCAGTTTCAATGCAGAAATAAAATGATTTCTAATGAGATTTTAACGATTCAAGTATTCTACAAGCGAAATGTTTGAGTGGTGTGTACAAAACACTTCCATGCTAAGAACATGTTATTCATTGTACCTGTTTTAGAAGTAGTTTCGAACTTTCGATTTCAAACATAGCAAGTTCATGCGTTGATGGATAGACTTTTACCTGTTAAGTGAGGAGGGGACATAATGGATTGGAATAGAAAATAACAAAAAACAAATAAATATAGGCGATACTTTCTTATACATGAAACTGTATTTTCATCAGAATTTTAATACAATAGCGTAGACCTACTGATTTCTGTAAAATGCTCCACGACCTTCAAAAGCTATGTTGTACCCAAAGGTTTTTAGAGTTGACAGCAAACGAAACTACGATGTCTTGCTTGTATTTGTAGTATTGTAGAGCACAAAAGTAAGGAGACAGAAGTCAAGTCTCCATTCAGGCTATTAAACAGCGGCCTTCTTAACGTACATAACCGCAGGGCTCCACTCACGCGTGAGCTTACTCACTCACAGTCCTTCCCTCAGAGGGATTCACTGAAGAGATCCGGCCCCCCAAGAGGTTAGTCCAACCTGATAGGATATTTTGGTTTTGGACGACCGGCCTTCTTTTCAAACAAATTCTGGTTCCCTCATCATTCTATAATTGAGGAAATTTTGTACGATCATATCTACCGCTTTTCGTTTTTTCGGGGTTATTATGTTCACTCTACTGGTGGCGAATGACATTCTTACTAAGACAAGATACGTAACTAGGATACGTACAGACCGGAGCACAGAGTGGGTAGCGTTCGACATCTGGACTCTAAAGTATATTGTAAGCTACTGTGCGTTGTCAAAAGAAATGCAATGACATCTTGGGAACCAAGTGTTACGCTGCTGTGACTTAAGAAATGGGCTGATTCTATTGCTGTATAGCTATGGCATCAAACAAAGCAGAACGATGATGGGCTACTAATCAATATCTACGGGTACCGCAATAGTGCGAAAAAATCGGATACGCCGATAAACAATTGAAATGTGTAAGAATTGGTTGCACAGCTTTACACAATTTAAATAGAAATATTAAGCCAAAGACTACTGTTCAAAAAGCCATTTTACTTAACTCTACAAAGGGAGACCTGCGGTGTAGTGCACCGAACCTTACCGAAATTTACATTTTTATTACTTTTTAATTTCAGTGCAGTTGCTGGAAACTTATGACTTATCATAAAATGGCATTTTTCATGTTTTGTGTAAAGTTTAATTGAAAATATCATAAATAAATGAAAATACCACAGATTTTATGAAAAATGGTCCCTACGAATAAGTGAGACCTGCGCTATATTGCACCGCACCCTGCATTCGTACGGCCGGCAGCCCCGTACGTTTCAACTTCTGTTTATTCTGTGTATATGCATGTAACTTCATCCCAAGGTTATAATTACTGAAGGACAATAAAAGTTTATACACTTTATTTATAATAAATATGACCACATTAGCTAGATGAGGCTGCATCAGTGCAGTCGTAGTCCATTGCTTACTGTCTCACTGTATTACTATTATTGTGTACCCTCATAGTACACTGATTGTTCTGCGTACGTAGACAGTACAGTCCCTGCAATACAGCAGGCGCCCACAGTTCACGCAACACAAGCACACACTGCCTGCATTGGTGAGCAAACTGCGACTGTTGTCGCACAAAATGCATATTGTATGCTTTCTACCGTTCTCTTAGAAATGTTTATTTTATGGTGTTCTATTATAATTTACGAAATAATTGATTAATCAAATTGAATCTCAGCTCATGTATTAGTGTCTGAAGAGTATGCCTGTTGATTTATTATGCAAAATACCTATAAATAAATGAATTTATAAGCAATTCATTAGGTTGCGGTACACTGCACCGCACCTCTCCCGTTAGAACGCCTTGCTAAGGGTCTCCTTTTGTACGTATAGTTAAAATTTTAACGTTTCGGCTTTTCGGCCATCTTCAGCAACTGAAAAAACCTGCAAAAACCGAACGTAAATGTCATGCAGTCATCCCATCCCCTCGAAGTTGTAAATAGTTAGGTTTGTCTATTTTAGTTAAAATCTGTTATTGCCTCCTGGCAGTTTTCATTCCGGAGAGTACTAGTTAGAAATTTTAACAGTTTTTTCAGTTGCTGAAGATGGCCGCAAATCCGAAACGT
>LQNS02277602.1:18994432-19027506 GCA_001587735.2 Parhyale hawaiensis
AAAATTGGCAACACAAGCCTATGTCACTCAAGCTTAGTTATATCAGTAATCCAAAAGGATTATAGATTGTTAGTTCAAACCCTACGAAGTAGAGCAGTAAAGACTGTAAGGAAGGTGTGAACTATAATGCATGCCATTGTCCGGCCTGGATTGCAAAATCCCTCCAGTAATCTTCGCCAAGAGTTTACGATGTTTTTAGGCGTTTTGATGAAACTGGCCAAAATTTCAAAGCTACCCACAGACCAAGAAGAGATAAAATAAGAAAACTCAGCTTCTATGCTGGTTTTAGAAGAAGCATTGAACCCAGTCTAACCGTTCCAATGTCAACTGTGGCTAAGAAAAAAATTTATTTCATAGCATCCCAGCAGTTTGCCGGGCAGTAAAAGACTTTGCAACGTCCTTCAAGGTTGACAGCATCTCTTAACTAATATGATGAAAAAACTCCGCTTGGAGAGGTATAAGTCGCTTTTGAACTGTTTGAAAACCAACAGGAGAATCATTAAGTACTTTTCGATGAAAAGATCGCTAAAGCTGAAGCTATTCTGCAATGACTAAAAAAAACACAGTTATTATCAAGACCTTGAACGTTGTTTCAAGTGAGGGCGAATATCATTATTCCTTTCTTCACCAAACGAGAAAAGGTGAATGCCGAATCCTACTGCAACATCTTAGAGCGGAAATCATTCCCCTGTTAAAGGTCAAAGCTTCAAATCAAAAATTATCTTCCTACAGGACTCTGCTTCATCCCCCCCCCCCATCCGACTCAAAAGACTGTTGAATTGCTCAAAAATTTGGAAATCTAACCTTTGGAAAAAGACTTTGGCCTCTGAAATGAACAGCTCTAAGCTTGCGTCATCATTAAATCTGGTGGCGAATGCAGCCAAAGTATGCGGTAATTAGCACGTATCTGTTGCCGTCCTCAAAAAGGTTACCGAAAGGCCGAAAGAGTGTAGAAGGCGTTATGGTGCTTAAAAGCGGACGTACTAAATAAAACTTACGTTCAGATAATTTCATGAATAAAGTATGATGTTTCAGGGTTCAGTGTGATTTTTGTTCCTTGAGTTATGAGCCATTCAGTGCACAATAAAAATTTGCACGGATTCATTTGTAACTTGTAAGACTCGGTGCTACCATTGCAACTCTCTTATGAAAATTTAAAATAATAAATATTAATTTACTTTAAATTTCGAACGCTCTTTTATACCAGTTTTCCATTAACTTGACCTGACGGAATACTGTACACCAAAAAGTTTGAGGTTTTTACAGTTAAAAGAGCGGAGTGCGACGCCAACTGAGTCCTCTTACGAGCTGAGAATTTCAGTAGGGCTATCTCACGTACGGAAAGATTAACATTAATTTTTACTTACTATAGGTCATAACACAAAAGATATGGCATTTGCGAACAAATACGTCATATCTATTCTCTTTGCCTGATGAGTCTGTTTCTATGAAAAATTTATGGGTGTTTGTATTTTTGTTTCCTGTGTAATTTATTCCGTTTTTCAAAAAGAATTTAGGAGGTAAAATAAGTTCACTTGCTGTATGCAACATACATGGGGCACTGATCAACTATGCACGCTTAGAAATAAATATTTAGTAAAACCTAATACATGAAATTACACGTGGCAGTACGAGACTGAAGCAAGAAGTCTTCTTTCTAAAAATAACTCACCGACAACACTGAAGTTATCGAGATGACGAACTCACATGAAACAAACATGGTGTTCGGCATAAATGTTCCACTACTTCATATATGCTGGCACATTATGATTCCATTGTAGAGTCATTCTGCCTTGGCAAGAATGTGGAAGTACCAGTCTACCTTTCATTTTCATTTGCTGACGACACACAAATATTATTGCTGCTGTACAAGCAGAGAAAGACGCGCTGTCCGTCACAACAGATTTGGAAAGTATCTGTCAATGATAAAAAATAAAATCACTCTTAAACAAACGAAGCTCGAGGTGCTTAGATACGGAAAAACATCACTACTCTTCGAGTCCACGAAAAATAATACTAACGATGAGCATGAAATTGAAAGAAAGATAGGTTTAAGAAAACTTGAGATGAGAATGCTACCTTTGAAGAAAATGAAGCTCGAGTTATCACAGTGGAAAAAAATGGAGTAGGATGCAACTTGAAGCTATTCAACTATCCTTCACTGCCAAAATTAGAGGCACGAAATAGGACGACTACCACAGACTTAGCTGTCAATACAACGTGGATTCGAACTCCACAATCATATAAGTTTGGAAAATTCTGGAATGTATCACTGTGAATAAGAAAGAACGGACTGTCGCCAGTGACTAAGAAAGGACTAAGACCTTGTGTTGTACGCATTCCAAGCAGAGATGGTGGCCAAGCTGTAGTGATAAAATGGAGCACGGAATAGACCAGCATAGTAAGCGGTTACGTGCACTGTGGAGATAATCCGCTGCTGGCTCTCTCTGTGGTCGCTAACTGGTACCCAACAGAAGACACCCAGCATCGTGACTCCACGCACGTGAGTTGACGTGGAGAACGTCACCCGAGCATCGTCTTAAGATTCACAAGTACAAAAGATTTGACAAGGTAGGTTCATAACTCAAGAAGAAACAATTTTGCTTCCAAGGCTAAGAGCTGAGTTATGTGTTGTATATTCACCACAAAGACTTATCATGCCCCCTAATTTAAGAATATTGCAGAAGTTTGGACAGGAAATAAGGAAAAGGCCTTCTACCTTCATACCTGTTAGTTATTTTCTAGAGCTTCTGACTGTTCAGTTTGCTCAAATGTGTACAACGAAAGCCCCTCATCGGTCATCCTCGAGAAGTTACTTTTGTTGTCGAGGCGAGCAAATTAATGTTGCCTATGTCCGCTAGTTCCCTACAGTTTTTAAAAGGGCAGAGCACGGGCGAAGCACTTCCATCGACTTTCGAGTGCCGCAAGCAATACGATAGGACGTGAACATAAAGCTTTTAAAGTGAAAATAAACAGTCAATGTATCCCTCATGTCTCAAGTACGAGCATATCCGTGAACAAGAACTGGGGGAGAGTTTCCAAATCAGACGGAATACTATTTAATGTAACTTAGAATGTAAGGGTAGCTTTTCAAAGATACATATGCCGTTGCACATACAGTATATAAGAATAAATGAACATAGAAACGAGTACACCATACGTTGCATTATATGAGTCTCATTACTTTCATTTTAAGTGATGAAACTTTATCTACCTAGATCTCCATGTGTACATATAAATTTATATATAAAGTGAAATGAATGGTAAGATAATACTGAGTAAAATAAGTAAAGTAAGAAATAGTTCTGCCCTTCAATATCCTTCCATAAAATTTTCCAAAATGGAAAGTCAAAGTTTAGAGAAAAGTATTAAATTAATCTCGAAGTTACTCGTGTGAGTTATTTCTACTAAAATTTTCTGCCAGTAAGTTGCTTCACTATAATCTAGAGAAGATTTTAGTAGAAATGACGTACACAAGTGACTTTGAGATTAATTTAACACTTTTCTTAAAGACGTTCTACTCAATAAAATTTTAGTGAAGGACATTGAGAGGCTAAAATATTCCCTAAATATATACATACCTAAGCTATATGAAGCCAGTCGGCGCGTTTGTAGTTATATCGTTGATCTCATATTCACGAAAGCCGGTAGATTCACTGCCAGTAAATTCACCGTAGTGCATATATCGCCTGGAAGAATCTTAAAAATCACCATCCCTTACTTATCTCTACTCAGCCTATTGCTTATCGAGCAGCATTTTTTTTCAGCACAAGAACAATTCTCGAACAGCTTTTTTTTTCTTTTGTTCAGCACGAGAACAATTATTCTGGGCTTGCGTTGGAAGTGACAGATAGAAACATGCACAATTCACAACTGTTTCAACGTACGCACTTCCACTCGCGATGAATTATTCACATCATATACGTCAGCACGTCGCACTAAGTAAATCTGCTATCAGTTTTGTTCGAAATGTCACGTGCCCGTAAGAATAACACGCACTGTCAGTGAATCGTGGCCCTGATTTCATCGTCGCTGTTTTGATGCTTTAAAATTTATGCTTTAAAAATGTGTGCGTGAAGGTCGGGCATTTGAATATTCAGGCATGGAATTTCAACGGTACCATCAGTCCGTCTGCGCAGTACGCCACGTTAACATGTTATTGTTTACAGCTCTGGCCGTGCTGGCAGCCCTGGCTGGCGAGGTGACCGCCTCTGCTGACGACACGGTATGTACGGTTAGAATATGTACAGACAAGTGATCGGGGAATTCACTGACTTCCGTAGCGAGAAAATTAGCGACAACGATGACGTCAAAAATAGTTGCTTGCATTAACTCGGATGGCCGTATCCAAGTTACAAGAGCTATTTAGTTATCTCCAGCCGCGTAGAGAGATAATGATGACGTCACAACAGTCCTGAACAGTTATTTGGAGTGTACTTAGAAATTGGGCGTTTGTATCTTCTTCTGTCTGCGGTATACACGGTTAAAATGTATGGTATGAACCATAAGACGACACAGACAGGTAATTTTTTAGTGTTTTTGCAAAAATATTTTGGCTGAATGATGACGTCAGAGTCGTCATCATTTTATTTGTTTCCGTCATAAGTTGGTTGTTATACAAGATACGAGTTTCCTGTACATAGCTGGAGCCGCTCAAAATGCCGTTGGGGGTAAATGACTAGAAAGTTCTGAGACTAGAAGGCTTTTTAAAATTACATCTTCCCAAAAGTCATTCTACAGAATATGTAATACATTTCCTCGATTAAATTTACTACTTGCTAGCGAATATTTTCTAGTTCTGGTTCAGTGAAAATATATTTCTCGTTATTTAAAATTGTTCATGGCACAATGCTGATGGCTGAGCGATGACGTCACAGGAATATCAAGGTAGAGCTGCCTTGAGCTGTCTGCCTGTGTTTCATTAGTCTGTTGTATGAATGGTGTGTACAGTTAGAATTCACCTTATATCCGAGCGTGAGTCAAAGCGTTTAGATACTTTTTAATATAGCACCTGTGTTTCACAATGGCATTTATACTATTTATCTCATTAGCCTCCATCGAAGTCGATGCACTCCTGATAACGGGGTTTCCACCTCTCGTACCATCATATGTAGAGGATCAAAGGCCATGGTTTGTTTTGCTACATTTGTACGCCATCTTTTAACAGCGATTGAGACAAATCTTCATCGTCGACCTCCATCATGGCTACGATGCTCACGGGCAAGTCTGATTGCCGAGTCTGCTGAAAAGCGCACAACGTTTAACTGGGGCATCTCAGCGACCGGAGAGAACAGAGAAGAAGATTTTGATATAAAATGGAAAATGCCAAACGATGTAAAATTCTAGCATTCTTACGTCCTTTGCTACCTTTTCGAAATTTCGATAGTCTGCTATAAGTATAACTGAAGCCCTGGTTGAGAAAATCGCCCGAAATAAAAAAGATTCTGTAACGAAGTAGAGTCGCGATCATAACGTTAGGGCTAGGCTATGTTCTACGTATGTAGAGATATTCCAAAGTTGTGAGTTCGAGTGGATTGGAAAAGTAGCTACATATGACGGAGAAATCTTTCTTGCTGCTGGGATGGTTATTTTGCTCTGCATGAAGACGGGGAACTGAATGTGTAGGTTTCGTGTGTATAAAACCGGTTCTGCTGAAAAGGTACACCGAAATGTTGGTCGATACGAGCTTTGTAATGTTGTCCAGCGCTACTTACATACGAAGCATTGCAGCTTCTGCTCTGAAATTTGTAGATAGCACTATATCGGAAAAGTGTGGAACATATAGTAGCTATAGGCGTTTTTAAATGAAAGTTTGAAGTTTATCAGAGGGTAAGCTTCAGAGAGGAACGATTTTAGAGTATTTACCTTATTAACTGAGGCCTTGTTGTTGTACGAAGAGAGTGAAAGAAGTCTAATTATTGGGAAAAACTGTAGCAATATCGAGTTCAAATAGTCTGTCTAGAAAAATATTAAAGTAGAGGTCTAAAAAATTGTGCAGATGAATTATTTTTTCTTTTTGGAGGAAGTCTACGTCATCTGAAAATGCAAGGTAGGAGAAAGACAAATGGTATACCTGTAATAGTAGTTTTTAATGCAATGATTTTAAATTGATCGCAACAGTGACTGAAGACACCTATCCCGAGATTTGAGAATGTGGGTTTTCTGTAAACTGTAGTGGTCAGTGTTGAGTCTTGATAACTCAATAAAATATCTAGAGAAACTAATGAATAGTCTGATTGGTCATCGTCCGTTTGTTTGTTTTTAATATAAGAAAGGTGTCGTCTAGAAAATTTAATGGTGGATTGGCTTGAAGTTATTTGGAGAGTCGTTGAGCCAAATAATTTCATAACAAGGCTAAAAAAAAATTCTGAATGTCGGTTGGCCCATGTTGTGGAATAAGTTATAAAAAATTTTGTTACAAGTAACATCTCTTATTTTGTATACGGGTATGTTGGTGAACACGAAGGTGATATCGACGCTGTATAAGCAGGCATTGGGTGGCAATTGAATGTTTGCAATTCCGACTTGAAATTCATATGAATTACATAATGTACTGTACACTGCTTAGTTTATAAAAGCTCAAGTAAAAGCATAACGAAGTTTTCAATTTGGTAGGATGGGGTATTATACGCGGTTAGAGTCGGTCGTAAAGGGACATTGGCTTTATTTAGCTTAGGAAGCCCGTACATTAAATGATGCTAGGGGAAGCACATGAATTGTAGAGTAAACAGTAGGTCGAATTAGTGATAATGCCTTGGTTTAATAATTTTTCAAAAATCTATGAATTTAAGTGTAAGTTTGAACGGATCGGTATACGAATCATAAAGAGTGAACCTGGTCGTATAAGGTAAAATTATTTTCATTGTATTGATTTTATGTAGAATGACCGAAACTTTTCCTTTGTCGGGTCTGCATACTACAATAGAATTTACTTTGCTGAAATTTAATATTAAAAAAATTGGAGAGGGACACTTTATGTTTACTGTACAAAGTGTATATGCTATAACAAGTTTCCTTGATTTTGTTTGTGAACGTCAAGGAAATTTGTAATAGCATATACACCTCGTACAGCAAACATGAGTTGTTCTGTCCATTTTTTTCAGAATCTGATTTATCACTATGCTAAAGCTCAAGCAAAGAAATTTCTATTGTAGTATGCAGATTCGACAAAAGAAGAGGTGTTGTCATTCTGGATAAATATCAATACATTAAAAAATGAATACCATTCTCACTGATCCAACTACGTTCACTCTTTATGATTGGCATGCAGACCCGTTCGAACTTACTCTTAAATTCAGAGGTAAAATTCACAGGTTAAAAGAAACGACCAAGGTAATCACTAGTTTGAGCTACTTTTCACTCTAGAATTCAGGTGCATCCCTGGAATCATCAACGTTAACAGCTAACCTGTCTACATAACGTAGTTCTTATGAACTTCAGCATGGTATAAAAAATCTCGAATTGCCACCCAATGGCGCTACTTATCCATATTCGACATCACCCCCCTGTTCACAAATATAGACGAAGACGAATCAATCAACATTATTTGTAACAAAATCTTTTATAATACGGACTTATTCCACAACATTTACCAACCTTCCTTCAGAACTTTTCTTAGCCTATTCCTTAAGGACTCTTCCTAGATTTTTAACAAAAGGTTGTACAAGCAAATCGAAGGAGTTTGGAATTACCGCTCTGTCTCACCTTAGCAATGTTTTTCTATGTCAGCATGCAATTACTTGGATTAACGACTATACAAATAACTTCACACCAATCCACCATAAATGTTTGTAGACAACACCTTCTTCATATTTAATAACCAAACCGATTCAAACTCAATTCTACCCTATTCCAATAGTTAACATCAAGACTCAACACTGACCACTGGAGTTTACAGAAAACCGACATTCTCAGTCCTCGGGACAATTATTAAGTTTCTTCAGTCACTGCTCCGATCAATTTAAAATCAGTGTAATAAAAACTCTACTATTTCGGGCATAGCATTTGTCTACCTCCTACCTTGCATTTTCAGATGACATAGACTTTCTCCGAATCTTTTTCAAAAACAACGGATATCTGCACAACTTTCGAGACCTCTACTGCAAACTGTTCCTAAACAATCTATTCGATCCCAAAATCGCTAAACTTTTTTAGGTCAATTAAACTTCTTTCACTCTCTTCCGTATTAATATAAGGCCTTTGTTAATACGGTAAGTACGGTAAGCTTGGCCATATATTTATTAAAAACTTTAAATTTTCATACAAAAACGCCTTTAGCCTAAGGTCCTACTTTGAATTAAAAAACAAGCCTCCCAAACCTCTCCAGTCTAATGATATCTATAAATTTCAATACAGAAGCTGCAATGCTTCGTGTATAAGTAGCTCTGGGCAACATTACAATAGTCGTATCGACCAACATTTAGGAGTACCCACTACAACCTGTTTACCAGTCACGAAACCTATACATTGATATCCCCGTCTTCTGTCGGAGCAATATAACCATCCTATCAGAAAGAAATACTTCATCATATACTTTTCCAAATCACTCGAAAACACAACTTCAGAATCTCTTTCTATCAGTAAAACATAGCCTAGTCTTAACATTGTGACCTCGGCTGTACCTCTTCCACAATTCATAGCTAATTCCAAATCCTGTGTTTGTACAATGTACAAGCACTGACATCCGGACCCTACAGGCAGCTTCAGTCATTTGTATTTTAGACCTCCCAGGAAGAACATCTTTTTCTCACGTAAATTGAAGAAGTATAGAAAAAATTTAGTAAGATAGGTCATCCTTTATGTTTGATTTTTCTGAAAATGAGCGGAATTCTCGAAACGCTATAATTTTCTTAAGCCTATACTGCATTTAACTTAGCACACGCAGCCTAAAATATCCTAGATAACCGAGCCACACCTTATCTAACCTAACTCAACTTATTCTCAGCTAAATTAATCAACTGTAACCAAACTAGTCTTGGTTAACGTAATATAACCTAATCTAACCTCCTTCGACCTAATGTAACTTAAACTGTTATAACCAAATTTACAATTACCAATCCTAACTTGCTCGAACCTAACCTAGTATATTCTGACCTAACTTAAACTACTCGAAACTTAGCTTTTCTTACAAAACTTATCCTAAGCTAACCGTTGCTTACTTAAAGGTTAAAAACGCCTTTTTATGGCCACATTTGTGATCAGTATCACAGTGATCATGATCAATGTGATTACTGAAAAGCACAAGAACGGTGAGCGATTTTGCTAATAAATCAGAGACTTTGTTTAAAAAAAAATATATGTAGCTATGATTTTTACACGAGAGATGGTGGGAATGGATTTCTTAGAATATTAAATTATTTTGAAGTTAATGCATAAGTGAACTAGCTGTATTTGACGCATTTCGAACACTGCACGGGTATAAAAATAACGAAACTGCAATTCAGGAAGACAATATTACAAATAATTACAGTAATAATGCTCAATTTGTCCTTAAATATAAGAAAACGCCACGACGAACTTGCGTTTTAAGTTTTGAATCTTTGCTTGACCAATGGCTGGACTCACTCTTTGATCACTCATGATCAACCTTCGAGAGACACCTCAGAGCGATCAATCTTCACCACTGATCACGGTTGAACACTATCAGAATCACGTCAAAAAGTAGTCACAAAAATATACGGATCAAGGCGAAACCTCCGTCCGGTAGCCACAAAAAGATGCATTAACCTCTTTCACGGGCTCATCCAACTTATGCTTACATAAATAAATACCTAAAAAAAAATTTTATCATGATATAATTCAGTTTATTTCAATACGATGTACTCATAGTAACTAAGCTGAGTTATTAAATATAATCTAAGTGATACAAGGTTTTTTTTTCTGCGATGTTCTTTTCCCCAATGGCTTTCTTTCTTGCCAGGTTTCTTTTTTCGTCCACGGGCTTTCTTCCGCATAGCGTTTGAACCTGGGCGACTGTTCTTCATATAATGAGATAGATGGCTTAACCTGCCTTGGTAAATCTCTCACGCCCTTCCTACTTTTCAATACTTGCTGTAGCCATTTACAAACTTATTTTTAATAATGTGGCTCCATAAACAATGCGTACCACATCAATATTCTCAGGTGACTTCAACTTAATTTTTGCAAAGACAAACATGAAGTAGGTGTTCACTTCTAATTCGCGAATTTCCATGCTACTATGTAGATCTATCAACAGAACAACAGCTGACCTACGAATAAGTGTACCGGAATATTATCATCTATGTAATCTGTTACTTCGTGCGTGAACGTACTCATTCCCAAATAATAATATAAGGTTTAAGGCAGAGATTTTTGGCTCACCCTCATGCCCTATTACACCTACTTGCAATTAGCGTGACTTGGTTTGCCTCTATTGCAGATACTTCGGAATACAAGTCCGGACAGAGAGTCTGAACTGAACGAAAGGAAAGGGGTAGGTGACAACAATCGTTACTGGACTGCCGACAGCAATGGCCTTGTGACCATTCCTTACACCTTTGGCGACTGTAAGTTCTCCTGCAGTGATGTTATTAATCGAACTAATAATTCTTCTAAGTCCAATCTTTACAGTAATTTGAGCTACGAGTAGTTAGAGTATGTGCAGTGAAATGAAAGGTTTGCTGCCAACTCTTGCATATAAAAGATAAAATGGTCCTGTTGTGTTTCTTTGCTCATAGGAATACAATATTCTTCTAATCACCCTTAATTCTGTCGTTCATCAATTGATCTCTATCCTTGCGAAGCTTGACATAATAAGAAATTTACTACGACAGCTTCCTCAAAAACCAAGCAACAATGAAGGTGAGCGCCAAGCCCATTGGTGCCCATGCGGGGACGCCCATATGGGTTCCAGGTTTTTTCTGTATTTTTTATTAATTTTTCTTTTGCTTTAGTGGATCCTACTCGGGAAACCCAGCACTTGCCAAACTCACATGGCAGACAGGTTCCACTTGAGTTCCTAGAGGGTAGACCAATTTATTCCCAAACATTTACCCACTTACAGTCCAGTGGAGTGCATGTGGGGCGCCCATTTGGGTCCCAGGTCTTTTTCAAAATAAGTTTTTGATGGATCACTAATGGGAAACCCAGCACCTGTCCACGCACATTACAAATGGAGCCCAGCTGGTGCTGTCCATACAGGCACTTGAAGAGTAGAACCCATTAGTTTACCGTCATGTTCTCACTTATCCCACGTGGGATGCCCATATGTAAGGGACTCGATTACTTTTTCAAAAAAGTTTTTGGATATTAACTCGCGAAATACCCAAAAATTCCCCAGGTATATCCCAGCAGTATCCGATAAATCCTTTTTGCCTTGCCTGGGATCGAACATGCGTCCAGCAGTAAACACTTACCTAACATTGACGCCTTAACCGACTGAGCCACAAAAACATACTTACATGGCAGGTAAGATCACTGCTAAAACTGAAGCTCGGTAATTATCTTTATTGTATGTAATTCAAACTACATTGCAACTTGTAAATAGTATGCATTTTGATAACAAATCGTGGTCTACTGTAAGCTAGTCCAATATATATTTACTAGCCAAAGTTAAATATAGCCGGGTAGCGCATATATTACCCAATTGAGAATCACCATACGTTGCCCACATTGAGAGACGTTAATTGATGATCAAAAATTCACAAACAAAGCTCGAAAAACTACCTTTAGCTACCAAATCTTTCCGTATTTCATAGTGAACAACTGGATTCGGCTCTCCTCCAAAGTTGTCGGTGCGGAGACAGTCAATGAGTTTAAAGATCGTCTTGAGAAGCATTGGAAGCGACACCCTCCACCGGTAAAAACTCCTCTACTAGAGGTCACAAAATCTTAACGGCCAAAGCTTTGGTGGCCACATTAATCCTTAATCTTTCTTCGTCCTTCCAAATTAACATAACGACTCCAAGCTTAAGTGGCAGATTTGCAGCTATAAATCGTAAGTGCAAGATCGTCTCTTTAGCTGAATCTTTGTTTTTTAATTCCACAGACATCTAAATGATACTGACATAATGGTAACAGCTCATGGTCTGTCTACTGCCTGCTATCTAATCTAATGAGCCCATATCATATCGATCTGAAGTGGGAATACCCAGTAAATTGCTATGTAGGATGTATCTGAAAAGCCCATTTAGTACCCATGAGAGAATAACCATACACTGCCCATATTGGGAAAACCCACATGGGTATATGTGAAAGACTCACTTCACTGGAAATGTGGAATATAAAGTAGCTGGGTAGCTTATATATTGCCAGTGGGGGATCACCATCGTTTCCCACTAGTGGGAAAGCCCACATGGTCCCACATTGGTCTGACGCGGGAAGATCAACATTATTGGTGATGCGGAATATAGCTGGGAAGTTTACAATTTTACCAATCTGGAAAACACCGTCCTTCGCCCTCGATGGAAAACACCGAATGAGCCCCAGGTGGTCATAACGCAAGCTTCCAGATGAAGGAAAGTACTCGTGTATAGTTTAAAGAGCTATAAATTTGCCAAAATGGACTGACCATGACACTAAAAAAGCTAGAGTGTAAAAACGTTTAATAATGCATAAAACTGGAATTCAGTTATTGCTTCACTATAAAATTGAAGATAAAAGAGAATTCCTCTGAATAGGGATATCTTGAAACGCAAATATGATTTTTATGCAATAATGTGAAAGCATTTCAAACTATGAACAGTATTGCATACGAGTTAAAATCAATGGGCCAGGAAATTTTGGTTTCCCATTTCAGGGCACATTACTTGCACCACGAAATGGAGCAAGTTGTTGAAGTTATCATGGAAAGGGATATTTGGATGGACGGGTTTTGGAAGAAGTTCAACACATCTGCTACTACGATCATTAATGTTTAACTTGTGTCGCCCCAAAGTTGGTATGGCGGAGCGGACTCGGTGACATTCCGGTCGCTAATGTCTACCTAGTGTAAAGTGGACGCGGCTTTTATAACCTCGCATAGGCGTGTCACATCTTTGGCCGACACAAATGATGGAGAATCTGCCCCTGACACAGCAATGAGAGGGGTTTGGAAGTGCCTCATTGCAACTATTGCAGATGAATCCCACAGCCGAGGAAACGGAGCTATAGGTGAAGCATGTATTGAAAATACGGTAGCAAGATCTGGCATATCGCAGGGTGACGTTCGGAAACTTCACAGTGCAAGGCTGATGAATTGAGAACTGAGGCGTTCTCGAGTTGGAACACAATTGTGCCGAAACCCATCACTTGCAAGCTAATTATGTTAGTGATAGTGGGCATCAAGCGGACATTGAACACGTTCATATGATAGGGAAGACAAAAGACCCAGCCCCTGCGCAGTACCCTCGGTGAAGACAAACTTTCTGAATGCATATGGAAATCATTGACTTCTGACTCCAATTTGCCCAAGATGTGCTAGCGAATTTATGCAGATCTTGAAAAGTAAATGGGAAGAAACTTCGACACAGCTAAAATAGACTATTTCAACTAGTAATTGATGGAATCGCGAGTGATGAGCTGTTGGAGAAGAAGAAAATATAAAACTCTGTTTAATATCAAATACCTTCACTTAATATGTATAAAATGGTATTTCTTCCAAATGTTTTTTAGAATGTATTTTCCATTACATTTTTTGGTTCTACATTTTAAAATATTTCATTAATTAAGGTGCTTCCTTATATATCTCATTGCATGTTGTATGAATAAAACAGATGTTCACTTTGAATTGCTGGAACAAGGAAAAACTGTGACAGTAGACACATACTATCAGCTACTCAAGATTCATAAATGTTTACGAGACTAAAGCGGAGATTAATTCTTTTATACGCATAGACGGTAATATTCCTGAAAGGGAGATTAAAAAGTTCTCAAGTAGATGGACAAAGATTATATCTTATGACGGTGGGGAGACTAATTTGTTGAGCAATAAAGATTTGCCAGCAATATTTCTTTCAATTGCTCTTTCTAATAAAAAACGGGACACGACTTTCCGGTACCCCTAAAATAAATGTATGTTGCTTTCTATGTGTCCAATACCACACTGATCCACTGATTGATCTCATTCAGTGTAATATGACATACAGTGGACAGGGGTCTTATATATTGCTGATAGTGGCAAGAACATGCATTGTATTTTAAATTTTTTTCATTAAGACAATATTATTCAGTAACAACTACAAAGCTGAGTTTTTCTTTCATTCGCAGTTGATTCAAAAATATTATTAAAATTATTTTATTTTACTGTAGAGAAAGTACCGTAACTCTTACCATTTGGTCTTCTTGGCGTTATTTTTTTTTATCGTAAACCTACCCTCACGTAACTTCGTTTAGATTTTTGCAGCATGATATTCAGTATTGAATCCAGCAGTGCAACTGTTCATGAACTCTAAATATGTATCATTTCCAGCCACAATCAACAGAGAAGGCGTGAAGAAGGCAATTGACGCGTGGCGTGAAGTTACCTGCCTCGAGTTCCAGGAAGTATCTTCGAGCTACAGCGGAGCTCATCTTAACTTCATCAACGACAATTATTGCGAGTCCGCTGCTGTTGGAATGGAATCTAATGGGGCACAGATAGTTAGACTCACTGCAGACTGTATTAACGGTGTAAGTAATTCATTAGACATTTCTTTACCAGTGCAATATATGTGGGTTGGTGACGACTAATTACCTCCGCCAAAGAGGAATTATGTTTTCGTCGGGGTTATCTGTCTGTGTGTCTCTTTGTGTGTTTGTCTGTCTATCACCAAGATAACTCAAAAAGTTATGAACGGATTTTGACGAAATTTACAGGGATTGTTAGGTATGTTGGAGGAATAGATGATTAACTTTTGGTGAAGATCCGTCCATCCGTTTGTTTGTTTGTCTGCCTCATTTTTCTCAATGCAATATGGATGGATTTTCATAAAACTTTCATCTGTTGTTTGGTATATCATAAAAAGAAAATGACCAAATTTTTGTGATGATCTGTTGGTTCGTTCGTGTGTCTGTTACTGTGTTTGATTTTATGTTTGTTAGCACAATAACTCAAAAAGTTCTTAGTGAATCTTTATGAAACTTACAGGAATTGTTAGCAATCTTTAAAGATATGAATGATTAATTTTTGGTGCAGATCAGCAGATTTGTTTCTATGTTAGAGTTGTGTTTGTCATAATGTTTGTTACGCTATAACTGAAAAAGTATTGAATGAATCTTTATAACATTTACAGGAGTTGTTATTAATGTTAAAACGCAAGAATGGTTAAACTTTGGTGCAGATCGGTTGATTCGATTCTATGTTTGAGTTGTGTTTGACATAATGCTCATAAAATCAAACACAGCAACAAACACACAAACGAACCAACAGATCATCACAAAAATTTTGTCAATTCCTTTTTATGCTCATCTCTTACCCTAATTGAATAACATGGTTGTGTTTTGTTGATCTGAAATATGTGCACCGGGTTCAACATTGTGCTGTCTTTTCCCGTAAGTGATCCATGAGATGATACATTATCTTTAATCTTTCCCTGAGAACTTCTAAAACTAGATCAAATGATGATTTTTATTTTTTACGGCATGAAAGTAGCTTAGCAGCAATTAGGTTGTTAATTGTGGATGCAGTGTTGAACATTTGCTGTGATGAGTGTAAGCGATGTCCTAAACTAAACGGAAAATGTACCATAGAATACTGTTGTATAACTTAGGTTTATGTGTTGTATAATGTCTTTCAACTCAAGGCAGACTGTCGTAGAAAAGTTCAGATGTGATCTCGACTGGCATTTATCATGCAGATTTGATGTGCTATATAATTATGCTTTTGCAATGCGCTACGAAGTCAAGAGTTGGCAGTCGTAATTTGTCACTACTGCGAAAAACGGTGTCTATTGTATCTGTCTCCTAGTAATGTTAAAAGATATAAATGACTAAATTTTGAAGCAGATCGGTTGGTTCATTTGTATGTTTGACTTATGTTTGTCATAATGTTTGTTAGCAGCATAACTCAAGCAGTTATTAAAGGATCTTCAAAAAAATTGCAGAAACTGCTAATACTATTAAAAGACACAAATGATTAGATTTTGGAGTTGACACAAAAGAAATCATAGTTTCAGAGTCAATTTGACTTTTTCATTACCGTTACCTTACTTGGCGGAAGTATGCGCTCTCAGCGTGCTCTAGTTCATGATGCGAATGCTTTAAGTTCGTAGCCATATATACTTTAGGATACAACGTATATCAAATTCTCCGAAGAGGTGATTTGCATGGAACAGGAGCATGCAACAAGCAACCAGCAGTTCCATGCTAAATGATGGGCAATTTGGGAGGCGTTTCGCTTAAATTTGCTAATAAAAACAATATTCAGGGTCACAACAAAGTTGTATAGGTCAAGGTGATAGGGAATAGCGCCGTACAGGGAGCTTATTTGACTAGTCGGCCTCACAGTACTGATAGAAAGGGGAGATGTAGGATAGTAGCCCTATTAGGCGTACTGTACATATTAGAGTATTAACGTATGAACCGAATCTTATTGTGGTGCGTGAGACTGCATCCCTTGTGAGCAATATTTCTATTTCCAGTTCATTTGAGCTCTGCAAAAAGCCGTACACCGTATCGGCATATAATACAAGCTATATTTGTGATTTTAGTTTGTTCGAGCTCTGCAAGAAGTCGGGCACGCCATCGGCTTCTGGAACGAACAATCAAGATCTGACCGGGACGAATACGTTGAAATTCTATGGGACAATGTCCAGACCAAGCATTTTTGGCTTGACAAAAAGGATACACATAATTACGGCGTTCCTTATGATTACTTCTCTGTCATGCATTATGGCGAAAAGGTAGGTACGAACTGCCATAGGTACAAGTATTCCTTAATATTAAATCACTAGGAAAATAAGGGAGTTGTTCGGATCCATATGGCACAAGGTACTTAAAAAAGGAAAATTATTAAAAGTTTTTGGTTTCAGAATTTCAAATAATTTGCTATCAGAGTGGTGATTGAAGTTTTTATGCGGATGTTTTTAACAAGCACAATATGTCCCCACGCCAAGAACTTTTACGCAAAATAACACGGTATCTTTAAACTAATATTTTCAGAAAGTGATTTGCACTATAAAAATATTGTGGTTAACCGCTAGCAATCATGGAAACGGTCTTCCAATTCCTGTTTAGAAATGACGTTGAGAAACGCAAAATTTTTTTCAAGTCATTCGGCAACTAGGGCACTTCAGTTATCTTTTTGTTAGATTCAGTTGAATTTATCTCATTAAAGATCGCTGTCAGCATCAAATTAAATCATACTAATTAGATGTGATGCCTGACGGTTGACCTGATGTTCAAAATAGTACTTGATGAACTGTGTGCTTGTTTATGCATTGAAACGTTTGCAGCTACTAAAGTTCATCACGTACGAGCTAATACAAATTCACTCTCATGTGCCACTCGTCGAAACATGTGATAGAGATTGTTTTACTTCATGAAACATTAGCCTTTGCACAGGTCAGTCACAGTGCATTATCATTTCTCATTCTTTTTGCTGTAACTAAGTAAACGTCTCCTTACCAAGACTGGAAATTAAGGGTCATAATTTGAATAAGGAAATAGTGGCACAATTCCATTTTAGGACCCGACAGGAAATACCTTTTTATTAAGTCAATCAATAGGCTATCAAGTACGTATATAAATATGGGTCATTTGTCACGAAAGCATCATAATTTCCTTCGTCTTAGGATTTTCAGACTACGACAAATGTACTATAACTACGAAAGAAAATCTCTTGTAAGTTTTATTTTCATTTTATGATTTCTTCACTCAACGGCTAATGAGCTACAATTTACCACAAACATTACCTTACGCTATTTCATTTTGCTCCAGGATTTTTCATCGAATGGCAAGCGTACAATAGTCTCAAGAAACATCCTGTACCAACCAGTCATGGGCCTCGCCTCCAACTTCAGCTTCAGGGATATGAAACATGCAAATACGCTCTACGAGTGCACTGGTAAATGGATGACTAAAAATTTTAGATCTTGTTTGTTTATATTTAATTAACGTTAAACACCATCATGAAATGCCTATGCACGCATTGAAAAACGCGTTTGAGTAACTCAGGCCTCCAACACGTCAGTAATGGAACGATGTAACTATGATGTGCAGCTGATATAATACACCTATAGAGTAACGGTCATAATATAAGGAAAGGAAACGATACCGACATATATCAGTTTATCACTTAAAAATAATGATTAAATCGTAATGAAATTTTCACCAAATAAACATTAGGTCATCATGCATAAATTAATAACAAAGCTACAATATTTTACATAATAGCTTTATTAAAACAAATTGAGGTGAAATAATACGACGGAATTCGAACCTGAAGAAATGTTAAGAATCGTTGCTCAACATTTTACGGAAATTATTGTAAAATTATAATTTGTCGCTTAAACAACTCAGTCGAACCGTCTAAGCTCTAAAGTATGAACTGAGGGCATATGAGTGACGCGCTTACCTTTTATAAGTGGGAAGTTTTTAACTTCATTGCGTCAATGTTAGTTATGCTTCGAATGTGACGCAGCGTTTTGTTAAGCAGCCTAGTGACCAAGACAGTTAAGCTTTCAGCATATTTCGAAGCAAGCGCTTCGCCATCTTATCTTATCGGGCAACGTACTTAGTAAATACGAACAGTACGTTCCCAGCTTCAGAAAACAATTTGGTTCTGTACACTCACAGTAATTTCTTGAAGAAATCTCGAAACAAAAAGAATAGTTAAACGCTTGAATTTCCGTCGACAGGTGTAACTTTGAAGGCGAGCAAGTCGCTCGTGACAGCCTAGATCTCCCAATTATCCTCGAATTTAGAGGTAAAAGAACGCTGGATAGCCTCGAAGCATTTTATGTCTTTTTGTTTGCTCGCCATCCAAAAAAGTAAACAGTACTCAATCCTAGGCAGTCCTGGTTTTTTCCAAAAAGTGAGCTTTATGTCGTTACGGCCTGCTTCGAGGAATCCAACTGGCAAGCTATTTAAATTATTCTTACGGCACATAATCATTTATGATCACCAGGCCCCTGTGAAAATTCAACCATAAGCGGTATGCTCAGTGCCTATTTTCAAGAGTAGTAAACAGGCAGATGATCTGCACTCCGCTTTCAATATTTGTAGTTTTATCAGTTAACTCGGACTACTATCGGGGTAATGGATACACTAAAAGTACGCAGTTGGAACAGAACTAAAACCCATCTGGAGATGGAAGATGACACTTTGGTATTGCCTTCTTTGCAGGTGAGATCAGGGTAGTTCTAGTTCTCGGAAAGGTACAATCATAAATTTCACAAATATTTAGCAGAAGCGCTATCCTAAATTCAGTACTAAGCAATGAGCACGAAACAGAAGTGAATGATGCGCTATCACTTGATGCGGTTGGGCCAATTGTTGGAGCATTTAGGTACCTATGATGAGACAACACGCGTATGACAAGCACTTAAACTGGTAAGGTTGCTGGAGCTGATCAAATTCCCCCTGACGTGTTCAAGCATGCTCCACCTAGGCTAATTGCATTATTGGCTGTATTTTATAATGGATGCCTACGGATGCAGTACGTTCCCAGTTCTGTTGTGGAAGTTGTTATTATACCTGTTTTGAAGAACAGAAGTAAAAATGCTACTGAAAAAGGAAATCACAGACCTATTGCGCTTGCGACAGAAGCTTCTAAGTTGTTCGAGCTGTAACTGTTAGAGAAAATGAGCCCTGCCTTAGGGACGCTGACAATCAATTTGGTTTTAAAGTGATCCACGGAACAGAGACGGCAATTTTGCTTTGAAGCAGAGAGTGGCGCATTAGCTCTCAAACGGTTCATGCGTGTATGCATGTTTTTGGATGCGAAGAAAGCATTTGATATGGTGAAACACTGGACGCTTTTCAAAAAGCTATGAGACAAAGGGACCCCACGACCCACTGTTAGCTTATGGAAATTCTGGTCCAGGAATTAAGAGTGCTCTGTACGCTGGCAGAAGCCCATTTCTGAGAGCTTCCGTGTAATGCTCTAATGGAATCCGATAGGGTGGGCTCCTCTCCCCGTTGTTTTTAACATTTTTATTGTTGACATTCATCATAAGCTTAATATTAGTGGAGTTGGTTGTTTCATTGGCCGGTGCTGTATTAATGCTATCAGCTACGCTGACGATATGGTGCTTCTTGCTCCTGATCACAATTCTCTCCAAAAGCTAGTTTCCGTGATGATGAAGCTCAGAAGCTTTATATTGTGTACAAAACGAATAAGACTGTGTGTATGTTGCTTAAAAATTGAAGCAGCAAGCAGTGCAGGATCAGGTATACATTGCTCGCGGTGTGAGGTTAGCCTATGTACACAGCTATGTGTAATCTTGGACATCTCATTGATGAAAAACTTGACGATTGCCCATTCACTGGAAGACAGGTTAGACGCTTAAATGATACAGGCAATGTAGTTATTACGGCAGTTTGTTAGATGCTCCCAGAATGTAATGATCCAGCTGTTTAAAACTTATTACTATCTAATAAATGGTTTAATTCACTAGACAGGCCACAAGTAAGTTGTGTGTTGTGTACAATTACATATTTCGGCGGTTAGTGGGTGTTACCAGATACTCAGAAGCTAGTGATGTGTTTGCGTCATATGACGTAGAGTGTCTCAATATTCTTGCTCGTAATATTTATATATAGCCTGCAGATGAGAGTCGAAAGCTCCCATAACTCGATGTTCCCGGGGATATGCTCTGGTCCATATTATCAGAGTTCGGCGCTCAAGCAGCTGTGGGTTAGGATACTGTATGTAGGCGATGACCTCCATGATCGGAATGACCTCTAGCTGATGTGCCTATTACCTGCTACTTCTCTAAGCTTCCTTGCCGTTGCACGCAGGCCTGTGCTGATTAATCTAATACCTTCCCACACTGTCTTGCTGTACTTTTTCGTTTAGCCGCTTGAAGTTTGTGATGATGTATTACTCGTGGTGCGGTCGGACTGTACGTGAGCCTGTTGCTTTATTAATAACTTAGCTCTGGTTGAAATTTGTGCTATGATCTTTGTTGCAAGCCCCCTGGCCAGATTAGTTACCATGAAACAGTATTTCTCAATCACACAGTGGAGAGGTAAGCTTCAGTTATTAGCAAATTCTCTGTACGATCGTAGCAAACTGCCCTTACTCTCTTTTCTATGTATTACCTGTGCTCTTGTGAAAGAACGAGCTGCTTAATGCCATTCGTGTCTGCAGGTGTGGCTGACTGTATCCATGTATTTTCCTTGTGCGCGGCCACCAATATATTTATGTGACTAGTTACTTTGTACTAGTAAAAGTATTTGTGAACCTATTGTGTTCCCAATAAAATTTATTATTTAATTAATAATGCTCCACGTAAAACATTTTGCAGCAGGTGTGCAGTACCAATTTGGGTGCAGTAACATCACTTAGATATAAATAATGCATATATTCAAGACAAAGGGACCCCATGCCCGACCTACTGTTGATGCGTTGAAAGTCTAGTAAAGGAATCAAGAGTGCTGTGTACTACGGCGGAAGTCATTCTCTGAGGTCTTCCTCACCTCTAATGGAATCTGACAGGGTGGGGCTCTCTAACTGCTGCTTTTCAACAATTTTATTGATGACATTCATTACAAAGTAGCCTAACAAATGAGTTCAAGTTAACCAAACCAATAAACAATTGTATATTCTATATATGTATATTGTAGCTTTCTCTTTTACTAAATTCTGTTGTTTACTTCGAATACGTTGTTATTCGAGTAAGGAATTAAGAGATTAGTAATCCGCCAAGGTAGAGAATAAAACAATTTATTTTCACGCACGTAGCTGACTGGGTGCGCATAGTAACGATACATTCCAAAAATTAATAATCATTATATAATTTATTCATTATTACGTTCGTCGTATAGCTTAGCTAGAGATCTTCCTGGTATTAGTTTGAAACTGGATATTTTAGCGTGCATTAACAACATTTATAAATAGCAATACATACGGCGATAACAATGAATCTCATTACTATATATGAGCAAGATAATTGAAAACAGTGCTATATATATCACGGTTTGCTAATTTTATACTTTCAGCGCCTTTTTTTTTTGTTCTACTTTGAGATTGCCAATGGTACGGCTGCAATGGGTTAATAATTGTCCTGATCAAACGAGTGAAAATATTTACATGCCTATAGTTAAGGATGAGCAAGTGAATCACTTGGAATTGATTGAGCTCTTCATTCTAGGAAATCAGCCGGCATTTAGTAGTAGAGAAAGTTCGGCATTCCGCGGGCACCTTCGAGCATGTGGTCCTCACGAAATTTCACGAGAGTCACGAGTAACTGGTAGGAAATTTTAACCTGCAGTGACTGTTCAGCCGATTTCGCTTAGTTTCCTTTCACTTTTCTCCCATAGTTCCTGGCTTATTAGTACATTTCGTATTTGTATTGCAACAAAGGTAAAGGTAATGGCAACTTAGACCACACCCTCACCTGGGAAACCCACACGCACTGGTTTGTGCTGCGGGTATAGGCCCACTGGCCCCAGATGAGTAAGTGTAGTCGCAGTCGCCCTCGGGCCAAGAACTATGGCGCCAATTTGACGGAAGGAACAAATGACCCGAGACCCCCACCCCCCTCATCTCTGAGGAAGGCAGTTCTGCCACAGCGCTGTGCATGCACACACAACTTGCCGAGTCAGCACACCAAGATCTGCAAAGAGCTCGAGACTCTGGCGGAGTATCGAACCAGCGAGCGATACATGGTGTTAGAGCTGAGAACGGAAGCATGCAGCTACCGTGGCAGTCGCTATTTAAAGCTAGAACAGCAGGTTAGCACATAATTAGATGAACTAATCTGAGCAGCCGCTTAGCACACAGTCACAAGACATGCTCTGAGCAGACAAATGGTTGGGGAACTGCGGTCTGTCGGAGGAGGTCTGCCATCACGACGGCTACACCGGCAAACACTGCAAGTGCGTCTGTCCACCGGGCACCTCGGGGGCGTGGTGTGAAACGCTTCAAAACTCATACTCACGTAAGGAATTTCATGGCCACTTCAATGCACTGGTAATTACTCAATAATTCAATTGACAATAACATTTCTATCGTTTTACCTATAAGTCCTTACTTGTTGACCAAAAGCATACGAACAGCAATGAAACGTGGAGTGTCGAAAAAATATATACAAGTTGTCATTTAATTTATGTGTATGATGAGGTTGGTGATATTAGTGTACATTTATCAACTGATCTAAGTATTTCCATTTCACTTGTGTACAGGAGCCATGCTCAAGCAGGTCACACCCGACAGTGAGTATTTCGCTTCAACCGGCGTCATTTCAAGTCCAAACTACCCGACTCCGGTTCAAAAACGTGAGTTACATGTCGAACGTTACTTCTCTGTTATGTTACCACAACATTTGTTAACAATGTAGAATTAGTTGCGTTTTTTAAGATCGTTGGTGGATTCGTTTGTCGCGGAAAGTTCATTGTGTCATTCATGCTTTGTTGGAGCTGCTGACCGACCTATAAGTTGCTATCAGCCTAGATAAAATCCTTTATCCTCTAATTATGCATCGTCAACTTCATAAAAAGAGATATTGCCACAATTTGTGCGATGAAAGGAGTAATTTGGAAGCACTGAAGTTGTAACAAGTTTATGACTGAAAATCACTCGAGCAGGAGATGCTTATATGTTATAAGGAAGTGTGAAAATATCTTGGTAAAGACCAGGAAATAAAATTTATTTTTCTATGCTTTTCAGGTGGGACGCGTTTTATAAAAATCATAAGAGCAGGATGCCTGAAAGTTCAACTGACATTCAACGACTTTCACACACAAACAAGACAAACACACTGTCTGGTTGACGGAGTAGATATTTCTACCACTGGTGACATAAAGGATGCAAACGAGTGAGTAAAATTCGATACAATCATTAAAAATTTAGCACCATTTTACGTTGTTTCAGCAATTTCTGTTTTACCTGACATAGTAGTATATATAACCTTTAGCTGCAAGAGAGAGCATGAAGTATAAAGCAGATGCATACCGAATATTACGAAAATTTACTTGCAAGTGCATGTGGTTATTTTTTAGCGAACACCTACTCAGGTCTAGGACTAATTGTCTCTTTTTAAATATCCTATACATAACCGACTTTTCCTCACAAATTCAATATAATGTATTTAAAATAAATTAAACAGTTAAATATATATGCATAGATAAGTATAGGCTCTTTC
The DNA here is from genome assembly GCA_001587735.2 of Parhyale hawaiensis. Lineage (NCBI taxonomy): Eukaryota > Metazoa > Arthropoda > Malacostraca > Amphipoda > Hyalidae > Parhyale > Parhyale hawaiensis. Next base: position 19,018,657 of record LQNS02277602.1, read on the forward strand.
GTTTACACACGAATACATATATAAACACTAGAGGGCCCGTGCTGTGAAAAATGAAAGCGAAGAATTTGTGATGACGTATTTTCACTGATCGCATTTCGTTACTAATATAGTTTTCAAACTAGTCTACATCGGCCAACTAAAATTTTCAGAAGATATGGGTGCTCTCTGTTTCAATTCACGTGAGCACCTCACTCCTTCCTTCCCTAAGATAACATACGAACAAAAAAATCAAGCTATATTAACAGGCAGTGAAATATCAAGGAAATCAATTGCCAGAAGCGTGTCCCATGCACAGCATGATAGAGCTTTAGTACATTGAAAAATTTGCGCTCAAGCGAGAGCTACTTCGTCAAAGGAAGAAAACAAGCTGGAAAAAGTAATTGCTGTGTTTATTGCAACGCGAAATATTGCTTCTTTTTCCATTCGTTTATCATCAATTCAATTTGTGAGTCGTAAACTCAGAGTAAATATAGTGTCAATGTATGGAGAAAATAATAAGAAATCAGACTCCATGACGGGGGCAAGAGCCGCTGTGGATATATTCATTGTTTGAATTTCAACGCTAGCTTAGTAAGAAGTGCATTCAAATATTAAAATATGTCTGCCATCATCTGCAACATGATCTATTTTATACCCATCAGTTTTCAAAGAAGCGTGAAAGGATGATGAGAGTCTACAACCTGGACTTATTTTCTTCTGTTTTCTTCAACGTGACAGAAGATTGAGAGATAAATAAATAATTAAACAAATAAATATACCTCAGTCTGTGTAACGTTGTTGATCTGCAAGCATCTATGTGTATATGGATAGCAGAGGCTGATTAGGATACGCATTTACAATGTACTTTACTACATATGACGTCATCACAATACAACCAAGCTGTCTTACAATATGCCAGGTTTGTAAGAATTGATGAGTAGCCTTTGGTAATTTAAATTTTTTAAGCTAGCTTTTATCTTTTTGTCGCATAGGGGCTACAAGAGCCGAGGAGTACATAACAAAAGAGGAAGAAATAAAATTTATAAGAAGTAGAGGCCTATAATAATGTTTACAATTTTAAGCAATGGTTAGTGTCACTGAGAGCAGAATATACCTGATCGGCTATTTACTTGACATCAGTGTTACATGAGTTACCTTCAGCTCGCGAAGCCAGGGCACTTCTGAAGCTTAGGACACTATAAGTTTCGAAAAGTTAGAGCACCTTCGATTGGGCGCCGAAAATAACCCTACGAGGCTTAACTTGTCCGAAATTCAGATAGCTGCACTGGCTTCTACCATATGAACTGAGTTTCAGGAATTGACTCATAATTGGTTACCTATGAGACTTCCGATAACTCAGTAAATAAAAACACGACTGGAATTATTGTATAGAACTGATAGTAATGTCCCAATTCTAACGACTTATAAAATTAGGATCTTAAAAATCTTCACAAAGAACAAGAAATAAATATAGATAGTGAAGATCTTCAAGGTCATAGTTTTGTAGGCAGTTAGAATTATAACACAAAAATCTACGATAAAGAATAGTAATTTGTGAATACTGGCAGAAACATATCTGCTTAAATCAAGGACGTTTAATAGAGAGGAGGAAGCCAGGAGTCTCGCCCGTGAAGTTCAAAAGTCCGGTGTGACTGCTGCCAGTCGCCGTATGCACCAATCGCATATCAGTACGTCGGTTTGTTTGCTGCTCCCCCGCAAAACTCACTGCTCCAGCGTCACTTCCACCAATGAGATTCATGAACGCGTCAAAGCCACACCTGATCTGGTTGACTCACTGGCGAGCCTAAGTTTTAGCGGCATGGCTTCCTCCTCCCTATTGAAGCTTCTTGGATTGAATTTGCGCATAGTTTTAGGAAACAAATTGCTAATCACAACAATAAATTTTAATAACGTATTTTTGCTGCAGGTGTCACAGTAATAGCTCCGCAGTTTATGTTGATTTTCGTGCTGAAGGATGTACTAATTTGACTTGCACAGAAACCTTACCCGAATAAAACCTAAGGTCTGTATTTATCATCTATAGCCGGTTTCAATTAATCTCGACAGACGTCCAACAACATTTTGCTTATACTGGATATTGCAAATTTTAAATTCTCTATGGTACTAGTAAGGTTGTAAAACAACATAGTTTAATTTATACCCAACATCGATAAATAGCTCCTAAGCACATGGTAAAATTTACGAACACATTCATCAACACTTCGAGTTCTAATTTATATAACTAGAGCACTCTGAGAGAGCGCATACCTCCTCTAAGCAAGGCACGGCAACGAAAAATGCAAATTGGTTCTGAAACCGTGATTTTCTTTGTATCAACTCCAAAATCTAAAATCACTTCTGCTTTTAGCAGTATAAAAAGTTTCTGTAATTTTCTTAAAGATTCATTCATACCTTTTGAGCTGTGCTGCTATCAAACATTCTGACTAACATTAGTCACACACACGAACAGACCAGCCGATCATCACCAAAATTTAATCAATTAAGTTTTAACATAACATAACATGCAATGATATTACGTGGGATGAAATCGTAGCCATTATCGTTAATTCTATGAAAAATAAATGGTATCATTAAAATAAAATCCAGCCGCGGCATGGTCTGAAGATATTAAATTTTATCAGCTCATACTCTGGTGTTATACCTAATAAATGTATTAAATGTGGCATATACTTGGATTGTCTCAAAACAGCACGTTTGATACCTGTATTTAAGTCCGGTGACCCTAAGCAAATTTCTAACTATCGTCCAATTTCCACACTGTCTGTATTTTATAAAGTTTTTAAAACTGCCACCCATTCTAGGCTTATACAATTTCTTGAATTACAAGGTATCGTAACTTCTTCCCAATACGGATGTAAAAAATATAGAAACCTTACTCAGGCTATTGTTAACCTAGTAAGAAATATTCTACCTGTACTACACAAAAAGTCTAACATGACTTATTTTAGACCTCCAAAAGGCTTTTGACACTGAAGACCCTGGAATTTTATTGACAAAGCTAGATCACTATGGCATCAGAGGCAGTATACTTAACCTTCTACGAAGTTTCCTGCGTAACCAGAAGTACTTTGTTTTAAATGAACATGTGTCATCAACGGTCCTAATTACAATTGGGGTACCGCAGGGCTCTGTAATTGGTCCTTTACTGTTTAGGCTAATCCATACATTAATGACATTGACCAATTTTCTGATGCTCGTGTAATTTTATTCGCTGATAATGCAGTTTTTATGTAGAGGACAGTAGCTCTATAGATGCTGTTGCTATGTTAGTAGTTATAATATTTTCTCTTACAAAGTGGTTGCAATCAAATCGTCTGACTCCTAACGCTCAAAATATAAAGCTGATGTTTTTTACTTTTCGTCTCATGGCAGTTTTACCCGACATTCGCATTTTTAAAAATCCGTTGGACTCGGTGACTTTTTTTTAAGTACTTAGGCCTAATTATCGACACTTACTAAGCTATTCACTTCACATCCAGAATGTATGCATGAAAATCGCCAAGGCCAGAGGAGCGATTTATGTTGCTTGCAAGTATGTTTGTAGAAGATCGTTAGTGTTGTTATATTACGCACTAGTTTACTCGCACTTTGTTCAAAACACAGTGTTGTGGGGCGGTGCATCTGAAAACCAGTTGCGACCACTGAAAGTAGCAATTAACAATGTTCTACGAGTATCTCTTATACATGGCATTTAGAGACGTCAAAGGAATGTTGTCCACATCACGTCTAACGTTAAGTTAGACGTGATGCAAACAACATTCCTTTGATGGCTGTAAATGCCATGTATGAGAGACTGCGTTTGATGAGAACAGCGTTTGAATCTACCTCGTCCAAGGCTGGAGGTCCAAAAGCAGTTTGTGATACTTCAGAGTGTACAATAAATACAATAAATTTAGTCGTGTGCTAATTGCAAACTTAATATTACCCTGCAGTTTTGTTTGTTTTGACTTAGAATTAGGGCGTACATAATTTGTATCTTTACATATATAGGCCGCCTCGTCCTATGATGCAATAGCAAGATATTTCTAACATCTGCAACCATGTGTTCCACAAGTGAGCATTTCACTTTGGAGGAGCTCGTTCTCTTTGTAGTACGGCTGTATTTTACTCTGTAGTTTAGCATTCTTTTAGATATGTGTATGATGATTTTACTGTGTTTTTGTCTGTTTTTTTACTGTGTTTTTTTTTTGGAAAGAGAAAACAAATAAAGGTGTAAAAATTCCCATAAATTTCATAGAGATTCATTAATAACTTTTTGAGTTATTGTGCTAACAAACATAAAATCAAACACAGCAACAAACTAGAACGCCACGTGGCTTGAGACCATCACCCGCAGTGGGAGCAAATTTCATCGCCGTCATTTTTGATAGCCAGCTATCCTAGTTTTTTGAAGTGGATCACATTGAGGACCACCCACGAGACTCCCTACAAAAAATCATGAACATAGCACAACTCCTTCTACCTGTTTTTGAGTGAAGAGTGAATTTCATCGCCGTCATTTTTTATGCTCAGCTTATTCCTATTTTTTTTTTTTTTGCATGGGTCACATCGAGGACAGCCCACCAGACTCCCTGTAAAAAAAATCCTGAACATAGCTCAAATCCTTCCATCTTTTTATGGTGGAGAGCAAATTTCATCGCCGTCATTTTCTAACATTGCTTAACTCCTTCGACCATTTTTGGGTGGACAGACTAACATACAATCTTAAATCTTCAACGACAACATTATCACCGCTCTTGGTTTCGCTCGTGGGTGATAACAAACGAACAGACAGATCATCAAAAAATTTAGTCATTTACTCTGCGTAATATGCCTAACACCTCATGCAATTTCATAAAAATCCGTCCATAACTTTTCCAGTTAAGGCAATAAGGAAAATGATGCAGACAAACAAACGGATGGACGGATCTTCACCAAAAGTTAGTCATCTGTTCCTCCATATATCACTAACAATCCGTGTAGATTTCATTGATATCCATCGTAACTTTTTGAATTGTCTTGGTGACAGACAGACAGACAGAGAGACAGAGAGACAGACAGACAGATAGACAGAAAAACAAGACGAAAATATAACCTCATTACTCGGATAATCTTGCCTATTTGCGTTTTTGGGTGTTTACGCGTTTATTTGTATGTATGCCATCGTGTACACAATCTTCGCTATATGATAGGAAGAAATACGAGCGTTGCAGATTAAATAAGACTATATCAATTGTAAATGCACCGGATTTCGGTAGCCTTTCCACAGTGCTTTTTGGGGCAGCTACCTGGCGAGCTCAGTTCTCGTAGTCACTTTTATAAGAGACATTGTTGAGTGGCCTGCACCATCACATCAGCCACTTATGCAAGCACAGGCAAGTGGACGGGCTTGCTAGCAAAACATCGTTCAGGAGTCGTGATGAGACGGATTCTTAAAGAGCGTCACGACTTACGCTATACATATACATACGTCGAGCGCACCTAAGAATAGAAATTCTGGAATTTTAGTCGCGTGGCCAGTATCAGTAGCTGAGGCAATTAATGAATAGGAACTATACAAAGGCTGACGCCTCCAGATGATATTCCAGACATTTGGAAAGTCAACAGAATGCGAAGAGGCAACAAACACGTTTATGCTCAAAAACTGCGGCGTACGAGTGAAGAAGTCTGCTTACCTTTGGTAGAGGTGGTGGGGGTAGTAGTGTTTCTGAAACAAAGGCAACGGACTACTTGAAAATCTCTTCTAAATGGAAGTGGGTATACCCCGTATAAAATGTGCTAATAGGCAAAGTTGCAGCTATTTAACGTTTAACTCTCGAAAGTGAATTTTTTTTATAAAAATGCAGCAGCAATTTAAGTACAGTAATAACTATGAATTTCAAGAGATTCACTTTGCAGGAATTCGTCATATATAGAATACTATATTGCACGTATAACTCTTTACAAGGGAGAGAAGAAGAGGAATAGATGTACAGTGGAGCTATAGTCGGAGTAAGAAAGCACCAAGAAGCGAGATACAGAGAAAAGTTCGAAAGGCCTAACTAGAGTAGTCTGCAATGAGATCACTTATAGAGAGGGGCGCCACCGTATGTTGCGAGCATTAAGCAATAATTATAACACTTGAAAGAAGAGAAGAAAATTTATATGCGAAATAAAATCCTATTCAAGCGAATCTATTGAAACTTAGCGAATCATTGAGGAATCTACGCATGACCACGTGCTATTGAGAACTAGGGACAAATGAGAAACTGTTCCTAAAATCAATTACAGTTTGCAGCGGTCAGCTACATACCTAATTTAGTTTCACATTGCAAAGTTCCTGACAGATACGTATGTCGTTAGTCTACTGTTTTTCAAAGCTGCAAGGAATATCAACATGCATCTACGCCTTGACAGAACCATTATTTAAATATATATATTTGTCTCTCTGTATTTTGGTACTTAAAAATCTGACATAACCAACTCCAAAACCACGACTCGAGAAGAAAATTGAATGGAAGCTGAGCCTCGATGATGCGCATACTTAATTTACTGATCGCACATTTTTCTTTTTCAGTTATTGTGGGTCAGAAATAGCTTCTGGCACGGTGTTCACCAGCACCGGCAACACGATTATCCTCGAATACTACAACAACTTCGATTACGAAAGCAGCAGCAACCCAAGCCAGTTCCGAGGATTCAAGGCCACCGTTAGTCGTGTGCTGCCCTCCTATGAAGAATTTTCCACCTGGTGAGGTATTGTGTTTAACAAAAAGCGATATCAGTAGCACCCGTAGTACGTGTGACAGCGTGGTTATGAGTAAAAACATGAGTATATGTGATAACCGGAGTAAAGCCAACCTCACCGATATGAGTAAAAACGTGGGTAAACACGTGAAAGCATGAGAAAGTGTAACAGTTGGTTTTAATTGGAACATAATTTGAAAAACAACATTTGTAAGTAGAACAAGAATTACGAGATATACGTATGCGCACCTTTGGTCAGTTAGGGTGGGCTGATAAACGAGTTGGGTTAGGATGAGTTGCTTCTTTTCGTAAAGTTGTGTCTATTGGGAAAAATAGCAGGCTTATTGACTACTTTGACTTTGTAATGTTTTAGCTAGACATAGAGTAGCCTTCGATCAGGGGTATATTCTGGCAGGCTCTTTCCTTATGAATGCCTACATACGGGGTGTCCCAAAAAAAAAAAAAAAACAACCAAACTTTAAAATTGACATAGCTCAAAAGGAGGTATTATGCATAATTCAGTTCTATAAAAACAGTTGGTTCAGTTAATATTCTCTATGTATGTTTCAATTTTTAATCCATTTCCTGCAACAGTAACGTTAGAATAACGTTATAAGTGAAGGCCATTAAAAGTCCGTTTGGCCAGGATATGAATGAAAGTAAAAGTTAATTTTAAAAACTGTAATGTTTCTAATTGTAAATTAAGATCTCATAAACGTTCAATATTCGTGCATTATAACAATAATTAAACTAACCATTATATATAATCTTATGGCTCCTTCCCTTCGACATGACCTCCATTTCTTCTTAGACAAACTTGCGCTCACGATTTCATTGCCATTACCGCTTTTCTAATTATCCTTGGATTTTCCTTGAGTCTATTCCCATTTTCAGGGATGCGAACCCGTAACTGATTAATGTTTTCTGGTGGCGTGAGATATTCCCACAGGAAGAAATCGCACGGGATTAAATCGTGCGATCTAGCAAGGAATTCAACGTCATTGTTGAGAGCTACGATGTGATCGCAGAAAAGTTCTTCCAATCTCTCTCTTACAATGATTAATTTGTGAGCAGGAGCTCCATCTTGAAACCACCATATTCTTCCGAATTGGTTGCCGTAGCTTTCTGACTAAGGTTACACTGAAATAAATCAGAATAAAAAGTTGCTTAAAAGATGTATAATAAAAAAGTGCAATTGCAGTGTTGAGAATAACAAGGCCGGAAAGTTGACTTTTCTGACTGTAACTACACTCGAAGGCAGCTGCAATGAGTCCATCATACTGAATGAGGAGCGCCACTACTACCATTCGCCGAATTATCCAAACCCATACAGCGACGAAGTATATTGCACAGTGGAACTGCGGACTGTGAGTACACAGCTTTATTTCTAAGTTTCAATGCTTATTGCTGAAAACTTCGTAACTCTGGCTCCTGATTTTTATCTGCCGTAGGCTGTAGGTCGATTGGTAACGAAAATTGCTTATGTTGGCATTTTACAATTACTTACTTATCCCAACGTCAAAAGTTAAGCGTCTTGTAGATAATTAGACTTCGTAAATATATTATTCACCATTTCAATTTAACTTTCATCATCATAATTATTATGCTGATGATCCTTCTCCATTTGCTTCTCACTTTACAGCGTGAACCTGCTTACCTGAGAATCGTTGTGGTGACATTTGGTTCTCACTTCACAGCGTAAACCTGCCTACCTGAGAATCGTTGTGGTGACATTCGCTCCTCAGTTTACAGCGTAAACCTGCCTACCTGAGAATCGTTGTGGTGACATTTGCTCCTCAGTTTACAGCGTCAACCTGCTTACCTGAGAATCGTTGTGGTGACATTTGCTCCTCAGTTTACAGCGTCAACCTGCTTACCTGAGAATCGTTGTGGTGACATTTGGTTCTCACTTTACAGCATGAACCTGATTACCTGAGAATCGATGGGGTGACATTTGGTTCTCACTTTACAGCGTGAACCTGCTTACCTGCGAATTGTTGTGGTGACATTTGCTCCTCAGTTTACAGCGTCAACCTGCTTACCTGAGAATCGTTGTGGTGACATTTGCTCCTCAGTTTACAGCGTCAACCTGCTTACCTGAGAATCGTTGTGGTGACATTTGCTCCTCATTTTACAGCGTGAACC
>LQNS02277602.1:19027616-19041490 GCA_001587735.2 Parhyale hawaiensis
GTTGTGGTGACATTTGGTTCTCACTTTACAGCGTGAACCTGATTACCTGAGAATCGTTGTGGTGACATTTGGTTCTCACTTTACAGCGTGAACCTGATTACCTGAGAATCGTTGGGGTGACATTTGGTTCTCACTTTACAGCGTGAAGCTGCTTACCTGTGAATTGTTGTGGTGACATTAAATTTTGCTCCTCATTTTACAGCGTGAACCTGCTTACCTGAGAATCGTTGCGGTGGCGATGGAGTTGCCGTCGGGGTCAGGCTTCAGTTTGTATGCACCATCTCCTAGAGGCTTCAAGTAACTACTATTATTTGTTGCTATTTTTATTCTTAATCCCTTTATTTTTCCTACCTCTCTTGAAAGGAGCGTTTGGCAAAAATTTAAAATACAGGACAGGCTGTTGTAATGACAAACAAACGCTATAGGAGACTGAAGCCGTTGTAATTTTTGAGCTAATTATGGGTTTTTCAGGTTTTCTTTAGAAATTTTCTCACAAATTCGAAATAAAATATAGCTATTAAAAATATTTTCCAGGGAAAAATTTTAAAATGATCCAAATTTCAATAACATTCGTTTACAGAAGCATTCTCGTCACAGGCTTAGTGTGAATGCAATATCGTCGGGACGTACAACAGACGCCTAGAGAATAAAATGACCTTTCTTCCATCCAGATGATGGAATTAGTGAGATTTCTTTCTTTCTTTCTTTCTTTCTAACGCTTAGAAAAAAAATGCTGGTTTGTATCTTCTAAATCTGGCATTCCACTTTTACCTTACTCTGGAAATCTTGCGAAAGCATCATTTACAAATGCATTGGATTTTCCGTTAGTTTCGTATGTAATGTAAGCTGTAGTTCAAATTCAAATTGTGTTTTTTTTTTTTGCATCTACGGCGTCTCTCTTAACGCAAGATGATGCCATTTCTCTAGAGCATCTCGTTAATTACAAGTAATCATTTTACCAGTGAAACTCTTCAGACCAAATGCTTATTCTGTCTTGTCACATTAGTATAAAGACTGAAAACCTCAAGGCGTTGTGTCATTGATATGCTGAAGGCACAGCATCTATGTGAGAAATTCATGGGTTTATGATAATTATTATGTATGAAATGTACATAATAATGAATATAATTTATTATCGCTCAAGTACACCTGGAATATATGTGAGAAACACTCTGAACACTGCTCAGCAATGGTCTCCCGGAATATGTTGCTAGATATTGTTTGTAGAATTGCAAGAAAATTAGCAATATGCTTAAATCTGTGTAGTTAGTCCGAATAATATAGCCCATATTAGAATTTTCTAATAAAAGAAAACGTATGAGCAGGAGTACTAAAGTAAATAATTAACTAAGAAATTTTTTACTATCATCTGTCGAAATAATTAACTAATCAACACATATCTCAGTTATTGTTTAGGAAATGATANTTAGTCCGAATGATATAGCCCATATTAGAATTTTCTAATAAAAGAAAACGTATGAGCAGGAGTACTAAAGTAAATAATTAACTAAGAAATTTTTTACTATCATCTGTCGAAATAATTAACTAATCAACACATATCTCAGTTATTGTTGAGGAAATGATACATTATGTTACGTCTCGTAAAGCGCTATAGCCGTTGTAGAAGTACAATAGCCGTTGTACCGTACTGTATAGTTATAGTTTTTGAGGATCCAATTTTTGTCCGTATACTAGGAGACCGCTGTTATTGAAACAGCCTTCTTATCATCAGCTTTACCAAGATATAACTGCTTAACTTAGTATAGCCTGAAAGTCGTCTTTGTTTCCTTTCTTAAAATTTGAACTTTCCACGAACTCTCGCTTGTTATATTGTACGTCTTGTGGTGAAGAGTGCAGCCCTATTGAGGTATTTAATGCGCAGTCAAATGTTGATGCATCATTGCAATTGTAAATATCTGTGTCCATTTTCATGCACCATTGTAAGAATCTTGTCACGGAAATAATTGACTCTGCATTCCACAGCTTGAAATATATGAGCTTTGGTTCGAAGGAAACGGTGATCTCAGCAAATCTTGGAATGAGGGTTTATTTTCCACCGTCTTCGCCCGGTGGGAAATTTATGGTGGAACTGGAACCCGTCAAGTCCGACTGCCACAAGGTTTGTGAAATTATTAGTTTTTATACTTAGGTACTTCACCCTGGTCAGTATTATATGCCCAGCAGAAGAAAGAGCGACGTTTCAAAAATTTCAGAATGCCGATTCAGACACTGAACCAAATGACGTTAAGATTATCAAGTCGGGCTTATATTTTGTGAATGAAAAATATTGGATTGCTCGAAAATTTCACGTCAATTTTTAGTAGTTCATCTTTCGACTTATTTTAGATCATTATTATGTCCGGAAACCAGCATTTGACTACACCTCAATTTTGAGCACACAGAGTTCAAGCCTACTTTCATAAAAGAAGGTTTGAGATCATATACCGTAACCTTTGTTAATTCTGTAGCCCTTTAAATTGGACGATAACAACTCCATTTTCGGCACTTGATGCTTATCTCCTTCGAATTGATTTATTTCTTGGAAAGAGTAATTTTATAATTTGTAGTAAGATATGAGCTGTAAGTAAAGACATTTTCAAAACATAGTAAATTCATTTTTATTTCAAGCTCTCGATTCTTCATGAATAATCATCAGGAAAACACATCGAGACCGTTTGAGATCTGTCGAACCAAGTACAACTTAGATGTATCCAATACACCAGAAAATATTATCTTAAGAAATCCATCACTTTAGAATAAAATTTTCAGTGGAAGACGTACGATCGTTCAGGCTTGGGGATTATTAATGAATAGAGATCGATTGCAAAAGTTTCAAGTCAAATCGATGACAGGATAAAGAAATTTGAAAGTTTTTATTGTTATCCAAGGCCAGCTTTAAGGAAATGCTCAAAAATTCTACTATTAAAGTTAGCAGTTCGTTGTCCTGTTCGAAATGAAATGCCTTCGTGCTGAGACATTCTGACTCTCATTTGCTTCTTTGTCTCTCCTATATAGAAAGCAGAACACTGTCTGCATTGATATCTATAAACGACAGAAAAAGCAAGCGAGAGAGGCAGTTTGACTTTAAATTTGAAAAAATGAACCTATTGTTAAGCTAGGTTTTAATATTATACGAACTTGAATATGTAGATGTAACCTTTTTAGAAGTGACGTAAATTTCTTTTTAAGTTAATGGCTTTCATATCCTAGAAATGGCCACTGAGATACATGATTTTGCAGGTAACCGTGGGATTGGATGGTCTACTATAGTAAATATTGTTGAGAGTTCTGCGGAACAAATTCTGAATTAGTTTAGAAGGGAAGTAATTTTGTCTGAAGAATTTTCTGAGCGGTTGAAGTTCTAAATTTGAATGAGATAATTTAGAGTAAATCCTGAAAGCCCGAACGATCAAGCAGCTAATTAAATTTGTCTTAAAATAAAAAGGTACGAAAGAATTATATCTTAACCCGAGACCCGAGAACGTTGGTTTCTTAAAGACGGAGGTAGTTAAGAATAATTCGTTTTTATCGATTATTATATTCAGAAAATTTAGCTTACCATTAATTTCTGTTTCACTTGAGAATTGAATAGCTGGATGTTTCGAAATTAAATATTCCAGAAACTTTGAAACTTGGTTCGGATGATCGAATATATGAAATGTGTCATCGACCTAACGTCGATAAAATTTTGGCTTGAACTCTGAAGGACAGTTGCTTAACCTAATATTTTCATGAAAACAGAGAACCACGTTCGCGAGTGTCGAGCCCAAAAGATTTCCCATCGCTATACCGTCTATCTGAAAAAATAGTTAGCCCGAGAAAGCAATACATTTTTAACTGCAAATTCAAGAAGCTTGATAAATTGCAATTTTATGAAGGAGAGGACTGAATTTTAGTTGCGGTAGAGTTCTTCTGCGTTGATGTTGATAGTCTGTTGTCGAGGAATCTTCCACTGAACATTTTATTTAAAAGTAATAATTTCTTAGGATAATATTGTCTGGTGTTTTGGATACATCTAAGTTGTACTTGGTTTCGACTGATCTCAAACGGTCTCGATGTGTTTTCCTGAAGATTCACGAAGAATAGAAAGCTTGAAATAAAAATGAATTTACTACGTTTTGAAAATGTCTTTAAAACAGCTCTCGTCCTACTAATTATCTCCTTTCATAACGGAAAAAATGCCTCACAAGCAACCAAAGACATATGAGCAGTTTACGGTGATGATTCTTTTTCCGAATAGTCCAGGCTCTAGGGAGGTGTCTGTGTTCATTTTTCTTTCACGGCTCTATCATGTATTTTCCTATTCCATATGATGAGTACATTAACAATAAAAGTCGGGCAGAACTTTCGCAACTGGTACATTTTTTAGGGGGGCATGGGAGGCAATAAATTATCAATTGTGGACTGATTATTCTGAAATTTGCTCAAAATATATATTTTTGAAAAGAAATAGATTCTTTTACACAACTTTTTTTCGATTTAGGCCTTATTTTTGGGACAATGGGGCTTATGTATAAATATAAATGTATATTTTGGAAATTTCAAACGATTAGATAGAACTCAATGAGTTATCTTTCTACAATATAAACAATGACAGTTTTGGAATCATTAAAACATTCCTAACAAAACGATAGAGTTGGATTCTTTAGCTTTGCCCTCATAATATTTTTTATCACAGCTGGATTCTCCATTTTCTATTTCGTTGCGATGGCTAACTAAAGTATAGGGAAAAAACAATAAACGGATACGTTTTTGAGCTGTGATGAAAAACTATTATGAGGGCAGAAAGAGAGAGTCCAGCAGTAGAGTTTTGTTAAATATGTTTCAAGGATTCCAAAACGGTCATTGTTTTTATTCTAGCAAGAGTTCTATTTGTTTGAAATTTCCAAAATATACATTAAATGTATATATAAATCCCATTATCTCAAAAACTAAGGCGTAAATCGGAAAAGTTGTCAAACCAAAATGTGTTTCTTTTTCAAAAATACATATTTTGAGTAAGATTAAGAACAATCAGTCCACAATTAATAATTTTGTGTACCAGTTGCAAAAGTTCGACCCGACTTTTCTTAAATGTCCTCATCATATGAAATAAGAAAATACGTGGTAAAGGAGTGCAAGAGACATGTACACGGACACTTCCCCCCCCCCATAAGAGCCTGGACTAGAAAGAACTCTACGGAAGTGGATCGCGAGGTTCCGCCCAGGAGATTGTAGCCTTATTAGATTTTTTTTTTAGATTAGATAGGCGGCAGTAGACGAACCAAAAGGCCCATTCCCAAAAAGACACCGGCACTTACACCCCGGACCTCTATGAGCTATTGAGATAAAGAGCGATCGGGGAGAACTTCCTCTACAGATGACCAAATTAAGTTACTAATTGAGAATAACCCACATTTTACAAACCGAGAATTGGCAGAAAGTGTCAACCTGTAAAACTGCGCCGTTCATGCTTCATATTTGGTTGATTAAAAATGTTATTATTATTATTATTATTAAATTACACTAAACTGGCGACGTGGAAACGGAAGAACTCCATGAGGTTGACTTTTTTATTTCCTTCAACAATCGGCAATTACTATCCGGGCCCCCCATTAAATATACTGTTCATATTGACAAGAAAATGAGTGGTGTAGCATGCAGGTAACTTGCTGCCATTCACAACGAGGGGAACCACAAATCATCGGCTAGATTAGTGAATGGCTCTCAAGTGGTTGGGAAGACATATTTATACGAAAACAAAGCCAACACGTTACTTGGCTGTACGCTCGAGTTTCCCGATAAACGTCCAGGCTGAAGAATGAAACTTCAGTAACATGTTTGATAATCAACATAAGACCCGTAAAAACTTCATAGTAATGTGGGGATTGTGTTCATTAGCAAGAAACGAAAATGACAATATATATTAACCTTCGATGGACTAGAACAATAGTAATACAATAACAACATAAAAATAATCCTAAATTCGCCTACCTCTTGTGAGATCAAATTAGAATTGGAGATTAGGAGGCCAATATCCGGAGAGATGATAGTTTCCTTTTTGACTACTGCCATAGAGAGTAAATTAGTGCAATCATTGTATAAAATGCACTGTCGCAGCCGATGGGATGACAAACACACTGAGTGCAGTATTGGTGCGTTTGTTGAATGGAAACAAATCAAACAAGCCAGTGGTACATTAACGAGCTAAAGAAATGGCTGCCGAGCGGCGGGAGGTTCTCCCCCATGTATACTTTATACTTGTCCAGACAGTTTTTGAACGAGTTGACTGTCGACGCTCCAGCAACTACCGGAGTGAAGCAATCCTGAATTTTTACCACAATGCACTTCGATAAATTATATTGGCCTGATCGAGATATTCGATGCTGATGTTTCAGCTTTTGCCTGTGGTTACGAAGGCTATTTTTGACAGTTGTCATTTTGTCCAAAGAGTCTTATGATCGATCACAGCATCAGCCATACAGAACAGGTTATTGTTATGTTCTTTTTCATTCTTTTGAAAATCATATTGGCTTCACTGGCTAGGTTATGAGGTAATACATATTTATACTTGCATACACTAATATACAAGTACCGTACAGCCCTCAGGAATCTTTCGCTTCGAATCCTCTTTCGTAGAAAAACGGCTTCGTTTTCTTTTTTTATCTACATACTGTATAGTGTCAAATTTTGTGCTTGGTATAGATGTTTGATACGTCTAGCATGATAAATGTTAGTCTACCAGTTACTGCTATGGAAATCGCTTTAGATTGACAAGGTAAAAAGGTAAAAGGTAAAGTCAACTTAGACCAAACCCTCACCTGGGAAACCCACATGCACTGCTTTGTGCTACGGGTATTGGCCCACTGGCCCCAGATGAGTAAGTGTAGTCGCAGTCGCCCTCGGGTCACCAAGAACTATGGCGCTAATTTGACGGAAGGAACAAATGACCCGAGACCCCCCCCCCCACCCCCCTCATCTCTGAGGAAAGCAGTTCCACCACAGTGCCGTACATGCACACACAACTGCCGAGTCAGCACGCCAAGATTTGCAAAGATCTCACGTGCCAGGCTGGGTATCGAACCGGCGAGCGATACAAGGTGTTAGAGCTGAGAACGGAAGCATGCTGCTACTGTGGCGGTAAAGGTGTACGAGGGTTAAATGAAGATTACTGAGCTGCCAGACAACGGTATATAATAGAAGCAACGCTTCCAGGTCTTTATTTTTTTAAATCTAGCCCCTTCTAAGTCCGCGTAATTTCTCGGTTAGCCTAGCAGTAAAGGGCTATTATCCTAATACTGCAAATTTTAACTTGTCCAACTGATGCTGTATTTCGGTATCCAGTCTCAAACCTAAACAGTAATGGAACGCCGTCCTGTGACATCTTTCTTCAGGTGGAAGATTTGGGAGGTGCTCCATCTGTTGAGTAGGGCGGATGAGGGAGGACTTGGTAGCTACAAACAACGATTATTGCAGTCATCCCCACTGAGGCGTGAGCTGGACAGTATGTTCAGGTGGATGATGACTTCTTTTTATCAGCAATCCTCTTTATTTTTCCTTGATACCCTCAGGCAACCGCCTCAGAGCAGGACAATATTGTCCAGCAGCAGCGTAACTTCTCGGACACATTATTTTTTCACTTATTTACCTCGGACTCATTATTCTTTCATTTATGTACCTCGGACACATTATTTTTTCACTTATTTACCTCGGACTTATTATTCTTTCATTTATGTACCTCGGACATATTATTTTTTTCGTTTATTTATCTCGGACATATTTTTTTTTTCATTTATTTACCCCGGATATATTATTCTTTCATTTATGTACCTCGGACACATTATTTGTTCACTTATTTACCTCGGACCTTTTATTTTTTTCATTTATTTACCCCGGACACATTATTCTTTCATTTATGTACCTCGGACACATTATTTTTTCATTTATTTACCTCGGATACAATATTTTTTCACTGTATTTATCTTGGACACATTATTTTTTTCATTTATTTACCCCGGATATATTATTCTTTCATTTATGTACCTCGGACACATTATTTGTTCACTTATTTACCTCGGACCTTTTATTTTTTCATTTATTTACCCCGGACACATTATTCTTTCATTTATGTACCTCGGACACATTATTTTTTCATGTATTTACCTCGGACACATTATTTTTCACTGTATTTATCTCGGACACATTATTTTTTTCATTTATTTGCCTGTTTATATCACATATATCTGGGTGAGGCACAGTATTTTTCATTTACCATCAGTTCGTGCCTAGCTGTATTATTCAAATGTTTCATTTTTTCATCCCTACATCATTTATAAGAGTGAACATGTAACGTTACAGTTTCACAGACCGATCGTGAGACTAAGAGTTGTCTTGAACTTGTTTTTTGTTATAATGCATACGAGCGCTCAATGAGCGTCCATACACCATATCTATCAGAACTCATGCAATCTGAAAATGCTTGTTTATTCACAGACCATAGACCTCGATTTTGGTGACACAGGAATACTATCAGTGCCATACAAACTGGAGAGAGATTTCTACTGCGAGTGGTGGCTCAAGGTAATTATAAGTAGTCATAGACATTTTTGATCATTTAAACCTACTAGATGAGTAAATTCTGAATCGAGATGTCATGTATAAATGCGTAGGGTAATCGTACGTCGTACGTGGAAAACATGTAGAGGCATAGTATATATATATGCTGTGCACAACGTCATCAAGGTAGCCCTTCATTCCTAGATAATAATTGCCATAGGCCTATAAGGAATTGAGTTAACTATGTATATAATATATATGAGGAGAGGGGAACTGTAGTAACCACTTATTTGATCAGCAAATTGTGATCATTAGTCATGTGTTAAGGAGAACAAACTTTTTCAGCAGTATTCCTTTTGTGTATAAATGTACTATTATATTATCGCTACTCAACTTGGCAAATAGCATTTGTTGTTCATTTCAGTCAATTAATAGTGAAGTTGAGAAGATAAGGAAATATTTTACGGAAAGCTATTTTTTTCGAAATTATTTTATTGCATTTGGAACATTTTAGATAGTAATTTTTCCAGTTCTATACAAACAGCTCATACACAAAAATATTCCTCAAATTACCTGATATTGAAGCTAAAACAAAATACTAACAACAAGAAATATGGGCATTAATTGTTAAATATTAACAGCAAGTCTCATCCACTGTTTGCTATTCTTTCGCTTCTTTCAATCGGTCAATTTAGTCGCTCTGACACCGTGCGTGAATACCTGTGAATCTAACAACAGGCAGCCGTCGTACGAGGGGAGTACTACGGTACAACTTGATATTCAGACTCGCGCAACACAGCAGTCTCACATAGCGCTGGGAAACAACAGCGCCAGCAATTCTTCTGTAAGAAATCATAGCGTGGCCGAGGAACATCCAATCAGCAAAACGAATTTTCATTTATTAGACAGTTGTAATGACCCACAAGACCTACGAAGCAATTCCCGTAGACCCAACCTCAATAACTATCAACATGCAGCGCCTCTAAATATAGAAGACTCATTGCTTAGGATTAAAATGCAGTTTTTTTAGGATTTAGGTAATATTTTTATAGGATTTGGGTACCGCGTTCATGGTTTTCAGAACATTTATTATACTGCAGCTTTGTAGTCATGTGATTCTCGTTGTTACCAAAGACTTTCATTTTTTTGTACACTGAAGATGAATTTTATCTAATCTGAAACTTTTTTATGAAGCAATACATGATTATTTTACATGTAGCTTGGTGCTTCATCTCTTTCTACGAATATGGTTCCCTAAGAATCAGCTAATTTCTCATCAGTTGCAAAATTTTGTTAACGGAAGAAAGCGGTAACTGTCCATGTGCATAGGGAACAGTGGCTTCTATATAGGAGCATGGTGAACTATTGTGACTGTTCCTTAGCTGAGGGAACCATTTAAACAATCGGAAGGAAAGGGGAAAGCATGGTAACGATTCTTAGGCTAAAAGAACTGATATAACCGCTCATTAGCTAAGGAGAACCTAGTATGTAATCACTATTTGCGAGAACATGTTGTCACTACGCATAAACTGAACAGTAGATTAGATTACATAGTGGACAATAGACGGATCAACAGGCCCATTCCCATAAAGCATCCGGGCTTACGCTTCGGCCCTCTATGAGATATTGCCATTACGTCAGAATTATAGAGATAACTGGGGAAGAAAAGAAAAAGAGAATAAACTCAGCCAAAAAGTTGATCGTGCACGTACAATGAAATGCTGCAGATTCACGGAGCTCGAGGACGTCAAGTAAGTTGGGCATAAAAGACAGTGAATATTATTACAGCCGCTTAGAATCTTTGGCCGTTACGAGTTTGGTGCTCAAAAAGGAGGCGTCCGTAACCGTGGAGGATGTTGCTCCTAATGTTTGTCAAGACGATTTTTAAACGCATTGACCGACTCTGCGCCGACCACTATGGAGCGGGAGACTATTCCATATATTCATTACTGCAAGAAAAAGATAAATTTGTTAATCTGTCGAAGCACAATCTTACTCTAAATCAAAGAAACGTGCTGAATCTGGGAATGAATTGTCATATCCAATCAAAATTCGACAGTACAGACAAGAAGATGGAATTAGAAATTTTGTACAGAGAAACATCAAAACTTGAAGAAAAAAGGGAAATTGAAGTATCAGAAGGCATTGCCAGCGCCTTGAAAAATGAAAGGCATAAACATCGCCCTGGTAAAAACAAATTAATTCTGACTAAGGAAGATCGAGAAGCAATAAAAGAGCTCAACTGGAATACTGACATTATTATACGGCGGACCGATAAAACGTCAAACTATGTCATTATGGACCGCGAAACTTATAAAGAAAAGCTCGACACCATACTAAGTGATGAAACGAAATTTGAGAAGATTACAGCCGATCCAACCCTAAACTGAAAACAAAATTGAATAAACTAATTGGCGCTGCAAACAGTACTGTAAACTCCGTGTACTTCCAGAAACTCGAAGGTGACAAGAACCTGGAGGATCCCCCATTGCGTCCAATAATTTCTCAGATACCATCAGCAACTTACAGCGTCGCTAAGAGTCTCAATAAGATAATAACTCATTACTTGTCTACTGAGCATTCTGTTAAATCAACTGAAGAACTGCTAATTAAGGATTCCGAGAACAACACCTACTGCAGGCATTCTTGCTTCCCTAGATGTCGAAAATCTGTTTACCAATGTTCCAATTGATGGGACAGTTGACACCATACTAGATGAAGTGTACCGCCATAGTACGTTAGTTCCACCCAAGCTTCCAGAACATCTGATCAAATCATTGCTGATAATATGCACAAAGGTAGCTCGTTTAAGCACATCGACGGAACAACGTACCGGCAAAACAACGGTATAGCAATGGGGAAGCCCGCTCGGACTAAGCTTCGCCAATTTTTATATGGCAAATTTAGAAAAGAAAGTACTGAGCATTGATAATGTTAGACCGTATACATACCTACGATACGTAGATGATGTCTTCGTAATAGTAGAAAATGAATTAGAACTAGAGAAATTGAGAACAGCATTCCAAACAAACTCTGTACTACGCTTCACTAGTGAAATTGGCATAACTAAACATCCATTCCTCGATGTTAATGTGGAAATTGTCGAAGGTACAATCCAAACTAAAGTCCACATAAAAGCAACAAACTCTGGAGAGTGCCGGAACTTTCGCAGTGAATGCTCTGATCAGTACAAGAGAGGTGTAATACACACTCTCTTGAACCGATCATATAAAATTTCATCAAACAAAAGGTACCTAAACGATGAAATCAAACGGCTGAGACAACTTTTCTCAAATAACAACTACCCGATGCGACTTGTTGATCACGAAATAAATAAATTTATAAAGAAGAAAAATGAGCTGCCTACAAATAGGACCCAAACAATGAAAACAGCTCACATCTTTTATAGAAATCAAATGAACTTCGGTTATAAAACAGATGAGAGAATATTAAAGAACATATTTCAGAATAAAGTCAAGAGCACTAAAACGGACGAAAATGTTAAACTAAACATCTACTACAGATCAAGAAAAATAAAGGACCTGCTAATTAAAAACAACATCACGCAATCGAAAGATCATCTTCGCCAATCTAATGTGGTATACAAATTAACTTGCCCGATAGAAGAATGCACACTTCCTTGCCTGTACTACATAGGATCAACGAGATGTTCGCTAGCTCAGCGAATTACAGGCTATGTACAAAACGGTTCTCTTAAAGACCATCTTGTTACCGAGCACAACAACATCGCTGCCGAGAGACGTCATTTCGTAACAAGAGCTTCAGTAATTAAGCAACTTTCAGACAAACTTCGACTCTTCATCTATGAAGCTCTAACAATAAAAATTCGCCGACCATCAATCAATCAACAGCAAGAAAACATGTCCGGTTACTTAAAATTATTGAACTACTGTATGTGCCTGCAAATGAGCAACCTCCTCTCAATACAGTGGTTGTTGAAGATCGACCGACTCAACGACCCACATCAGTTCAGGTGCACGCTTCCAACTCACGTCCATACAACCTCAGAAGAAGACTGTAATATATTTACTATAATTATTTCAGCAATGTATCCTGTCTACATGATGTACTTTGATATGTCCATGCCTGTTAAAAATTTTCAATCGCGATTTTGCTCTGAAGACGACTATGTGTGAAACTCACATGGCAACAAATGAGGTACCGTCTCATGGACGAAATGGAAGCGACAACAGTCAAGAGACCCATCGCTCCCCTACCTGGAGAAATAATTCAACTGTGAACGCTAAATCCGAGGAAGAAAATACTAAGAGAAACGTAATCTGCAGGTTCTACGCAAAGAACATCTGTAAATACGGGATTTCAGGCAAAGGGTGTCACTTTTTCCACCCGAAAAGATGCTCAAGGTTCATGAAATACGGCACCTATGGCTGCAAATCCCGAACAATTTGTGGTTTGTTTCATCCAATTGTTTGTAAAAATTCCGTCCGAAAAGGAGAATGCCTGGATCCTTCTTGCAAGGAGCTTCAATGGGAGGAGTACGCGCAAGCCTTCCCTGGGCGAGTAAACACATGGCTTTGTCACGTGACTGAAGATGGCGTTTGGAGATCTTAAACTGGCTAAACTGGTCAGCGCATATAGTCAAGGAAGATACAGACAGGCAGTTCTTCGATATTTTTACAAGACAATCGTGTCTGAAGATTTATATCCCACTGCTCACCCTGTTACTTTCATCATAAGCTGGTATACAGGATACAAGTTTCCTTTACATAGGTGCTTCCATCAGCTCGGAATTTTGTCGACGGAGCTGCAAAAATTTGAGCTCAGGACTCATTCCTACGTGAGGCAATACCTCACGTAGGCAATGCCGCTCTCCGATTGGATAAGCCACTCAGCCAGTTTAAGGGAAGAGTTTACTCGCAACGCTCCCGTAGGATAAATAGATAGGGTGCACTCCTCTCTATTAGAACCTCCTTGCCTTCATGTGGCAAAGTTCACTTGGGTAGTACTACCATACGTACTACTCCCCGTTCGTGGCATCAAACAGACCACGGGGAAAACACTGGAATACCGTGGCATTCACCTAGCCATTCTCACTCACAAGCCAACAGGCAAAGAGAAAGATTCTCGGAGCGCGAGAAAACAACGTATAGGAATGATAACAACCCAGGTATTAGCGCACAGAACCAAGCTGACACGAGGACGTCCTTCCAAGATATGAAACAGGACATTCAGAAGATAGGAAATTTTTTAGAGACAATGTATCAAAAAATGCTGTCAATGGAAACTTACCTGGAAAAAGGACAGAAAGGAATTCAACAGCCGACTTGGCAACCACCACATCAGGGAAATCCCGCACA
>LQNS02277602.1:19104473-19119346 GCA_001587735.2 Parhyale hawaiensis
CCCACTTTACAGTGCAATATACAGTGATGTAAACATCAACCCTTTCCCATCCACAATTTAGCGTGGTAAGATGAGTGTTCAAGTGCTGTGTATACAGTATGTTACCTTTGATTATGCAAATACAATTTTTAAAATTTATTTTTGAAGATAAGTATCGGACTTTGAAACATCAATATTAACTAAATGTATGACTGTGTTGCAAATATAAACAGCACTTGCAAAACAAATATTTAACCATTTGCTAAGTTTATCATACAATTTGCTTATTTACGAGTTTTTTGCTGTTACCTGAGAATATACAACACGTTAATAAATACATCATATAGAGGATATAAATACAAGTGAACAGAAATATTTTTATTACCCGTCCAAAACCAAGAAATTATAACCAAAAAAATTCAATAAACACTGAAATAAGTGTTTAGTAGTGGTAAACAAAACAAGTTAATATTGAACATGGCACCTTATTTTTCATGATTTTTTTTAAGGCGATTATCAACAGACTTTGTCAGGTTTGATATTTCAGACGGTGGAATAGAATGTGCAGCTGTTTTTACTGCATTCCACAGGCTACTGCCGACCACCTTCATAGACCTTCCTTTTGATCATTGCCCAGAGATTCTCAATGGGATTTAAATCAGGGCTATTCGCTGGCCAGGTCATAATCCTTTTTGGTTTAAATCCTCCATCCGTAAGCCAGTTAGCAGCGTACCGTGATCAGCGTGAAGGAGCGTTATCGTGCTGAAACACCAATTTGGAACTGAGTGCGATAGTCTACTCATCAAGCCATGGAATCAAGTTGGCTTCAAGACACTGGCAGTACCTTTCTACATCAAGTTTAAATCCTTCTAACAGTTCAGATGGACCAATAAGGGTGTCACCTACAATCCCGGAGCAAAACATTACACCTCCACCACCTTGTTGACACTTAAGCCGTGTCTGTTGAGGTCGGTCATGCAGGACCCATCCTGACTCCCAGCCATCAGGGCCATCAAGAGTGGCTCTGCATTTGTCAGTAAATATGACATTGGAGAAATCAGTTTTCATGTTCTCTCCGGCCCATTTCACCCGATTTTCTTTATGAGTTTTTCTTAGAAGTGGTCGTTTCATAGTCTTTTCCACTTTCCGTAGCTGCTGCAGAACCTCGCATCTTGTCTTTCTGATTAGTACTGGGGCTCCAGCGTCTTCAAATACTGTCTTACTTGTAGAAAGTCATTTTCTAGCCTTAGAAACCTTCAAAATTAATGTTGCATATCAAGATCAGTCAATTTCTTCGTAGAGGCTCTATCCGGAGTTTTTCGGTTGACTTTACCTACATATACATAGCTTAAGCCCTAATTATTCGGTGATCACGCTGTAATTTCTTGGAAACTTCTATTGCTGTCTTACCAAAAGCCAATAACGGGGTCACTTTCATCTTTTCTTCACCAGTTAGACCGCTTTTTTGCCCATGTTGACTAGAGAGTGATGTTGCATAATCTGGCGTGACAGCAGAACCCCGTGCGATAAGTAAATGTTGCCAAAACGTGGGAAATGGTTCCGTTTTATTTTTGTCTAATTACTTTTATAGTTACATCATACCAGTGCACTAACTTACTATTAACAATTTAAATGTTTGACATTTATCTTGAAAAATAAGCAAAAAAACTGTATTCGCATAATCAAAGGTAACGCACTGTATATACTGTATATACATATAATGAGACAAATGTCAACCCTTTAATATCCATAATTTAGCCTGTTGATTAGAATGCATTTTATAAGTAACGAAAAAAGTTCTATCCGTTTTAATGAAAAAAAGAAACGGTTCACAGTATGTGTAAGTTATATTTAGCACTCGGAGTGATCGCAATCGGCATCCAGCACCTTCTGCCACCGTGTCTCCAGCTTTTCAGTCCTCTTACGGTAAGTCATAGATTTTGGGGTTTGGATGCAAAGAAGTCTGCGAGGCCCCACTTTTTTTATAGTGGGAAGGGCCCTCATGTGCCCCCTCTTTCCCCCCCCCCTCCACGCCCCCTGGCCTCGCCACAGGTCCATTGAAAAGTCCTATATGAAAAACTATATACTTCCAAAGGACTATTAACATTTATTTTTAATTCTGAAGACACAAGCAACACTGCAATATTGTACCCTTACTTAGCACGGCTTTGGTAAGAATAGATGTAAACAGTAGTAAATAAATGAACAAATTTAAGAAACACTCCAGAAAATATTATAATGTGTTGCAGCTGTGGCACGAAGAATACAAAAATTCCCTAACTTGGCGGCAAAAAAAAAAAATGCAACTCTTCCGCCTGCTGCAATGAACTTGGAAACTGCAATAAATCAACCGCAAAAAATATAAATCGTTACTCGACAGAATCTTCTTGAGTCAGTAAAGGTGATATACTTCAGGTTTTTCCACGTAAGTATCGAATTTTTTACCCAGCAAACAGACCTAAATGAGCCATTTTTCAATAATCCTGTACCGAAGTGATAACAGAACTAGAACACCTCGTAGCGTAAGACCATCACCCGCGGTCGTAGCAAATTTCATCGCCGTAATTTTTTACGGCCAGCTAATCCTAGTTTTCTGGCATGGGTAACATGCATTGAGGGCAGCCCGCCAGACTCGCTGCAAAAAATCATGTCGATAGCTCTACTCTTTCTGCCTGTTTTTTGGTGGAGAGCAAATCGCATTGCCGTCATTTTTTATGGCCAGCTAATCCTATTTCTTTTTTCTTTTTTGCATGGGTGACATTGAGTAGACTTCACCCAAATATAGGTAGAAGGATTTGAGCTAGTAGGTTCGTTATTTTTTTGCTGCGAGTCTGGTGGATTATCCTCAAACCGTTAAAAACATTTTTCATCGCCGTCATTTTTTATGGCCAGCTATTCCCAGGATTTTTTTCTTTTTTTCATAGGTCGCATCGAGGGCACCCCACCAAACTCCCTACAAAAAATTATGAAGACTGCTTAACTCCTTCGACCATTTCTTGGGTGGACGGACAACTATTTATACAAATTTATATATACATATATATATATATAGAATTTTCCAATAAGCACATGTTTCTTGAATTTTGGAACATTGTCCGCTGCGTTGTTTTCGCCGTCTACATGCAGATGTGCCAACCTTTGAAGCCCTTGTACAGGAGGTTCCTGTCGCCCCGGTGCACACATATATATATGTATACAAATATATATACTTAAATCTTCAACGAAAACATTATCACCTCTCTCACTTTATTCTCGGGTGATAATAAACAGACCATGGTGCTGTGTTTGAGAGCTGAATATGTCAGGTACCAACGTAATATTTTCACTTATTGGAATAAATGAGTGTTACGTGATTCTTCACTGGGTGGAGGCACTCAGTGCTTCGCTAATTAGTTTTAATGCAGATGAGTTCAAGATTTCGACATATATGACTTCCAGTTATATTCAGACACCCACAAAAAACTTTCTTAAAACAGAACGCAAAGAAAATGAAGCGGTTAGGAGTTTTAGGGTAAACATAAGCATTTTGAGCTCCGGTTCACCCTTTCTAATACTGCTTAACGTGTTATGGCCAATTGTCCTCAGGAAATTATTAACAGTGTTGTTCCCCAAAACTGATCTGATTTTGACGTTATTGGGTCAGTTCTTGTAAAGAATTATCACTTCTCTTTCTAATTAATATGGCCGGGGTCTGGGAGCAGCAACAGGGCAAATAGGACCTAACTTGACAACCTTACCAGAAGTGACCTACTCTGGGTCTAGCCCAAAGTAATAATGCTATTCAGAGAAGTAGCTAGAGGAGGAAATGATATAGGTACTGTAACTCACCCACTCTCGGAGTGCAGAGATGTTTGCTGAACGCAGCCATGTTGTTCTCTGTAGCTCATCTGGTGAAGTTCGAAGCGTCAAAATTACAATTTGCGTTAATAATAATGCGCGAAAGAATTACATTAACACCGGCACTATGCTGATATCTTCAAGTGGAGACACTTTCTTTGCGATACATTACAGAATGGCAAATGTCACTTTCGGCTTCTATCATTAGGTACGTCCATTTTCATGAGTCAAAATCCATTCTCAATTGGGACACTGACAGGCTCTGTAACATTTTTGGAAGGTTACATCGCACAAAACCATCATGTTTTTTTCAAAATACTGCATATGTTTCAATTTCTACATTCATTGTAAGAAACAAGCCAAAAAACCGTGCAGCACAGAAAGGGCATCCACTCACTTGTCGTAATCATACGAATTCCTACCGCAAATTCTAATAATTCCGACCCTACCTAATATTAATTATTTTTTGAAGTGGTCGTCAGCAAACTGCAATCAGTATCGGTATATTTTTAAGGAACATTGAAAGTTAATATCGGGACACATATAGGCCTATCACCCTGTAATGAATTGTAACTGAGTCATCTTCTGTGTCTACAACTATCACTGTGATTCCAAAAATACAAAAGATGAACAACTAACACAGAGTCATCAATCAAGCTTTTTTACGTAAATTTAAGAAGCTATATTCCGGAGCAACATAACTCTTCATTAGATCTTTCAAAAAAGTCATCAACAGCAACAACATCAACACGACACACTGACAACCCGATGGAAACTGAGCAGAACCTGCAAATTTCAAGTACTTCAAAATATGTAGATGCCACACGACGGCAAACATTTTTCGAACAATTTTGACAGATGTTGAGCAGTGCATTCTGGTTACGCAGCACGGATGTAAAGGCCGCCCTGTAATTAAATGCAATAAAGGAAACACCACGAGAATGTAGGGACGTGTAACTAGTACTTTTTGATGGATATGTTGTAAAGAAATCCTAACTGTGAGTTGAATTTACCTGGAGTTTTAAGGTAAGCTCCAGGAAGCAACGAGTGTTACACTCTTTGCTTCCTTGTACGCCCTGTGGTAACCCCGTCTTGATATATGTCTTTGGGCATAGATAAGAATCGTTGAAACTACTCTACTATTAGTGCTTTTATAAGTGTATACGCTAGTTGTGTATTGTACCACAATATGTTGAAAAGTTACCCTCTGAAATGAAAATCCTTGAGTATTTTTTATGTATTTTGGGCATTTTTAATTGACATTTTTGAATTGCCTTCAAAACTAGTTCATATAGGGGCCTCAGAAAATATTTATGTATGCATCGTAAATGTACATTCACTTTTTCTTTTAGGTGTCAAAAAATGTACATTTCTGATTCAAATGATTGTTCGCAGTTTTATTTCCAAATTCCAATCCTCAACCAATCCATTGATGTTCAATAAAGTGTTGCTGTCCCCCGTGAATCGTAATCTGCTTTGAGGTGATTCACGACTTCATTTGATTCTTCTGATCACAAATCTTCGAAATCTTTGATTTCGACTGATCTCTGATACGAGATGAGGTTTGAGGCTGCCCTCACATGGATTCGGATGAATCAAAATGCACTTAATTTTGGGATAATCTTTAACCAGATAATGATCCAATGTAGCAAATTAAAAATGTCACTGCAAATAACAGTACTGACTGTGCTCCAATATGATATGGTTTGTTCAATTAGATACGGAGAGAACGTTCTTACAATTGTGAATAACGTGTAGATAACAGAGAATATTCCGAATTTTTTACTTTCACTTAAATCACATCTCACTTTCAGGACCAATTTAGAACCAACTTACATATAGGCTACAACACAGCTTAAGAATACATGATAGTTACCAATGTGCATGGCGAAAAACAAAGACGACTATGACGCGATTTTGAAGGCCTAACTATGTCAACTAGCGCGTTTTGGACAAATATACAGATCTCTTGCGATAAAAACGGCGGCTTTTACTGGGGGTTTGAAAGAAAACCGACGCTACAAAGTTGTTCTCATCTACATAGCATTATTACATTTTACCCCGAATTAGGCTAGGTAGGTGAGGCTATAGCACAGCGTGCTTTATTTTTGACTGTTTAGATATATACTTACTAATACAGTAATACATAGTGGCATGTCTATTTTTGATGAATTGAAGCCGCTAACAACTGGCACTATCGTCTGCATTTCTATCGTCTATCGTCTGCATTTCTGCATGTGAGGGGATGCCAGCGAGTAAATTCTTAGCTATACTTTTCGCCAGTAGAAATAAAGTTTTACCCGCTAGTCAGCTTCTACAACTAAAATAAATATCTGGCCGATAAACTGAGGGTAGAATATCGATTAATTGTAATGGAATGCTGCATTCGCGTACCGTGACCTTGAAGTATTCGTGGCTTCTATTTTTGATGCCGTTGGGACAAGGAAGGGAATTGTTTGTGTTTTTGCTTGTCGATGCTCGCGTTTGTGATTGATGAAGTGATGGATCGTGTAGACGCGGCATAAATTTGGACTTTGTAAATGAGTAAAAATAATAATATTATTTGCAAATGATGAGGAGAACGTCTACTTGGTTCGTCAAAACTGAAAGGTGTAAGCTAAGTATCTCTCACCACCCCCTATACCTTATGTGGCGAAAATCAATGGATGATGGAGTGATTCCACTCACCTACAAGCATGCAATTATTTTACCTATTATAAAAGCTGGAAATAGCTTGAATCCAGCCAACTATAGACCTGTCTCCCTAACGAGCCACGTAGTGAAGACGTTTGACAGGGTCTTTAGGAAACCCCTTGTACACCATTTGGAGAGCAATAACCTGCTTACGTCAAATCAACATGGCTTTCGCCATAAACGTTCAACCACCTCGCAGTTGCTTGAGCATTATGACTCTATTCTCGACCTACTATGCCAAGGCAAAAATGTGGACGTAATATATTTAGATTTTGCCAAAGCCTTCGATAAAGTAGATCATGAAATATTATTACTCAAACTCTTGAACATGAGCATCCGTGGAAAATGTCTAAGATGGATTGAAGCTTTCCTGAAGAAACGAACCCAAAGTATAATTATAAATAATAAAGTGTCCAAACGACAGCCGGTACTCAGTGGAGTCCCACAAGGCACCGTGCTTGGTCCAATACAATTCCTCATTATGATTAATGATATGGGGCACCAATGCAAGTTTGCCGTTCCGTCATCGTTCGCGGATGACACACGGAAATTAGCAGCGGTACAATCAACGGCACACGTACGGAATGTGCAACTAGATCTAACCAACATCTTTCACTTGACATCGGTTTACCACATGACCTTCAACGAATCAAAATTTGAACTATTACGGTACGGAAAAAACCTCTCCCTTGCTGAATCTACGTTCTACAAGACGAGAGATGGTTGCAAAATCGAGAGAAAGCAAATTTTAAGAGATCTTGGGGTGAGAATACAAGATAATGCTACTGCGATCGTTTACTGCAAAAATCCGGGGCATGCAAGGTTTAAACTATCACGAAAAACTTGCTCAACTTCAAATGTACTCCATTCAAAGGAGATTCGAGCGCTTTACAATCATATATGTCAGGAAAATTCTAGAAGGCATTACTGTCAA
The DNA here is from genome assembly GCA_001587735.2 of Parhyale hawaiensis. Lineage (NCBI taxonomy): Eukaryota > Metazoa > Arthropoda > Malacostraca > Amphipoda > Hyalidae > Parhyale > Parhyale hawaiensis. The sequence continues at coordinate 19,111,918 of LQNS02277602.1, forward strand.
CGTCAATGGACGAATCCAGGCCAGACACTTAGACCGTATTGGTCGCACTTGTGACGTGCGAATTCCGATCAAAACTGGTGGTGACGCAATGGCCACAGAGTATTCTAATAGTTTCGCGGTTCGGGGGGCGGGGTAATTCAACAAAATGCCACGTCACCTCCGAAATGTCATCGGTACAGAGACTGTGAAATTTAAAAACTTACTGGAAGCATACTTACTGAAAGTGCCAGATAAACCTGTTTTAAGCGGCTACGTGAACTGTGGGGATAACTCGCTGTTAGCCATCCCGCTGGTCACGGACCGCAACATCACCTCTGCGCAAGGGGTTGCGTGCATAACGCCACATGGACCTCGTCCGAAGTATCATCAAGGTAATCAAGGTAGGTGTTCTAAACTTGCCATTTCAAGTGACTCTGTCGCTGCAGCTTATCCTCTAGTATGTTCAATTTATCGGAAGGATGGAGACAGTAGATTCGGCTTTGTCAGTCTATTTGAGTAATTTTAAATAACGTCTTTAATTTGCTACTTTCCCTACTGAGTCAATTTTAAGGTTTAGATAAAAAAATTATATCACTGGGGTGAAAATAAATCGAACTACTGAGGAAACCTTCTGAAGCGAGAACACGATCAAGTGTGGCGAATAGAACGCGCCCCACATCACAGAAGTCTGTAATTTTCTTGACATTGCAAAATGCTGTCGTGATTCCGCACTTTCTGCGACCTTCGGGTGGAGCCTTTAACCATAAAACGGTTAAATACACCTTGCTTCGCTGTTCATAAGAATCACATTTTTTGAAGGATCCTTTGTAGGAACCTGGGCATAGACAGTTCCATGCATTACTGAACTACTTGGTTTATTTTTTTCAACCATGGCTTCATCAGTCATGGGTATCAGAGGGTTAACTCCCGCTCCCACACAGGTAAGACGTCCGTGTTTCAAATAGTGTCATTCCTGTTGAATTAAGTTTTCAATTGGGATGTTAATGAGTAAAGCCGAAATGCATTGTTCGGAGATTCTTGTTTGCACTCGTTAATGTTTAATTTTTCGTTTTTTTTTTTCAGTGGAGGCGGTGCTACGGATTCAGCCATCACCGTAACAGCCGCCACAGGCAGCTGTTCCTTCGTACCCGTAGCAAACTCGAACCATTACATCTACTCATCACCAAACTATCCGGAGCGATATGGCAGGGGATCTTCTTGCACTGCACAGCTGCAGACGGTATGTTAGCACTCCCAATCTTGTCTATTGTGGCGAGTTGTAATCACTAATTCTAGTTTACCAGAGTTACACCGGTGACTCCGACACTCACGAATTTTGTAGCAATCATAACCCAAGAAGCGGTCACGACGATTGCGACGCGGGGTATGGCAAAGCAAGCAATCGTTCAGAAACATCCATTCCAGATATTGGGGAAAAAGAACCATACATATCAATAGCGAAGATACTCAGAAGCCTCCGTAAGTGAATAAGTTTACTTATTTCGAGTTTCCATAGACGAAATTACGGCGAGCGCGATATGTCAATATTGTTAAGTTTATGTCGCTCATCGATAGGTGGCGTTCTCACAACTGCATTTCAGGTTACGAATTTTATGATAACCATTTTTACCTCCGCCTAAGTTATGTTTTTGTCGAGTTTGTATGTTCGTTTGTCTGTCACCTATTGAGGTAACTGAAAAAGTTATCGGCAGATTTTTGTGAAATTTACAAGAGTTGTTAGGTATATCACGAAGCGTAAGTGACCAATTTTTTTATGGTCTGTTTGTTTGTCTCTGTCTTGAATAATTTTCTGTTTGTTAGCAAAAAAAAATAACTCAAATAGTTTAATGGGATCCTTATGAAACTTGCAGGAATTGATAGAAATATTAAATGACGTAAATGATCAAATTTTGGTGATGATCGGGTGGTCTGCTTGTGTGTTTGGCTAATATTTGTCAGAATGTTTGTTAGCAGCAGAACTCGGATAGTTACGAACGGATTTTAAAAACACGTAGAAGCTGTTATTATTGTCAAAAGGTACAAATAACCAGATTTTGGTGCTGATAAAAAAAGATATCATAGTTTCACTGCCAATTTGTATTTTTCGTTAACGAATTATAAATTTTTTCAATGTTTCCACTATTCTATTTGAATTTACGGAAAAGCCAGGGAAAGTCAATACATTATGTGCTAACTTTTTTTTTACAATAACCTAATAATCTGAAGTCATCATGCAGGGGTCTTATAGGACACTACTGTTAGTCAAAATTATTTCAACGAGAAAAAAATGAATAAGAGTGTAGATACATATCGACCGAATTTCAGGTATTCATAAGTTAAAGACAACTATTTTTAGGTTCGTTTTGGATTTCAGGCATCGGAATTTCGAGACTTTGTTTGCGCTGTAAAGCTGACCTGGCTACATTTGCTTGTTAGTTTCCAGCGATGAAAAAATAACAATGTATATAACCTGGAAGATCACAGGGAACTGGGCGGCCGGCACCTCCAGGAGCATATTTATGTTGCCTATACACTAAATTATTTCCCCGAAATTGATGAAATTATAGGGAGAGTTCCGCTAGCTGCCCATGAACGAAATTTATCTGTGACCCATTTTTCACACGAGTGTCTGCAATGCTAACATTAATGACGTTTTGTTACGAGACTTGCTTGCTCTCCCTGAATAAGTCGAGCAAGAAATAAAAAGCCCATTAACTTTTTCCTGCAATTAGTGTAGTTAAAAACTGTATCATGAGATGAACTCCTAGTTTTCACTCCCTCTATTAAACTTTAAATACTTAACGGGGCGTCCGCCGAATTTTGAACTTGAAGTTTTTTTTTATTTTCCTGCACCTATACACATTCAATGGTTTCCAATGCAGCTTAATAACTTAGCTGTATACGTACACCAACTCATGAATGTACTCGAGTAACTAAGACTAAGATGTCTGTAGAGTCTATGGATACTTAGAATAGGCTAAAGCGTGTATCAAATCCTTTTATATTTTTAGGTAAATTATTCCCGGCCATCAAATTGCTTTGTAGGAATTGGAATACTTATGGCGAGAATAATGTACTGCTATTGTTTCGGTAAAATCTCACGGGATTACTCAGATATCATATTAGCCTTCCACCTCCAAAGGCGGGTGCACACTAACGCAAAGGTTGCACCTCCACATAATTCGAAATTTATTTCCCTGTCACAAACAAGGCTTCCACTAGCACTTTCCCTCCCGGCTAAAACAAATGTTGAAATTGTGGGTAATGTCTTGCAGTTTGTGCCCCTTGTACGGCAAGCAGCAATTTTCTAGCTGTGAATATACTTTCTACTACTGAGTTTATTTAAACTTGCAATGACGCATATAGCACAAGCGTGACATTCAAACGCCGCGAGTTGTGGTCACGACAACGTGACCGCCAACATGAGCTGTTGACTGCCTGGGCTACCTTTGCGTTAACGTGAATCCGCTTTAATGATACCAACCCTTCGTACTTAATTGTTATTCAGTGTCTGTAAAACTATTCTCGTATCTGTTTCATGGTCTTCACGTTGTCCATATTTTCTCCCTAGAATGCACCTGCGTATCTGAAAGTGACTGCCCTGGCGATGGACCTGTCGGTCTTTGCAGCCCTGGCTTTCAACGCACCCACCGACAAAAGTTACAGGTATTTTGTTCTTTTCCCTATTCTATTGATCATGCCATTGTGCTCATTTATAGACGGTACAAGTAGTGCCCGTCTTTCCAAAGATGGCAGTCAATTGCGTGGTTTTTATTGGAAATGAAAGAGACGAGACGTTGCTGTGGCTTCTGGATCGAAATAGCACAGTTCCATACACCGGTTGTGGGAGTCAACTCGTATTATTGATGATGTAGTTAGTCGATCGAGCCCACGTGTTGTCGTGGCCATATTTGATTAAAAGACATTCGTATGGCGTCATTCAGAAGTTTGTCACTTCACAACCAAAAGCTGTAGAGTCGAGCGGTTGTCAGTAACACCGGAAGTATTGATTCCTCTTCTTGGCTGTCCGTGATGCTCTGCTTCATGTTGCTCATGTGAGTCAGTTTTTATCTGACAGACGTCAATGTGTAGTTGTTGATTGAAAGAGGAGTGAGCTTTTAGATGTAGTTTCTGGTGTCCCCAATGGTAGAGTTCTGTACCCCTTGTTTTTGTCGTAAATACAGCTTTAGATTAGATAGGCGGCAGTAGACGAACTAACAGGCCCGTTCTCAAAGAGACACCGAAACTTACGCCCCGACCCTTTATGAGCTTTTGCCATTATATTAGTAGGATATAAACGACTGGGCAAAAGAGAAGAAAAAAAGATAAGGAAGAAGAATTTCAGCAAAAGAGACGATCATGACTGCACGCAATCACGATCAGTAGCCGCTGATATGCATCGTTAAAGATGTCAGACAGTGTAGTCGGAGCGCATTTGAGAAGACATGAGCTTCAGCTGACCTGTTTGATCTTGTTTGTAATTTACTTGTTGGTTACGCTGATGACGTTAATTTACTGGCAGTTTATGAGAATCCTAGCAGTAGGTTGGAGGTTTCAAATCCATTCTGCATGATTTGGAAGTAATTGACTCTTGGTGTTCTAGATGGGGGTGAAGTTAAATGCAGGCAAGGCTAAGACCATGCTCGTGTCTAGGTCACGTACAGTGAGACCTGCTTTTCCAGCACTCATGCTGGATGGTGTGTCACTTCCTGTGATTAATGACTTGGTAATCTTTGGTGTCAATTTTGATCCAAAGTTGACGTTTGAGCCCCATATCCGTTCGGGTTCCTCACGAGCATCGCAGAAAATTGGTCTTATGCCACCTGCTTGGAGGGTGTTTGGTTCGGTAGGGTTGACACGTCGCTGCTTTAATTGCTATGTCCTCCCCCTTTTGGAATACTACTCGTTAGTCTGGGGTTTTGCTGCTGATTTTCGTTTGAGTTTGCTTGACAGAGTGATTCGTAGATGTACGTTGATGCTGGATGGTGTTGTGCCTTGTGATCTGGGGCATCGCCGCAGAGTTGGTGAAGTGTGCTATCTCTATGAAATATCTTATGGCCCTAGTCATCCACTGGCAGCTTTTCTTCCGGAGCCATTTACTCGGATGAGGTATACTTGGCGTACTGGTGCTTTTCATGAGCTTGCCTTGGAACCGGTAGCATACCATACAAGACAGTATTCTGGTTCGTTTTTTCCATCCATAGAAGAAGCAATACATTAACTAGACAATGGCCCCTAAGACAGATTTCGGTCCCGCAATTGGGCCTGATTTCACGTAGCCCAAGACGCATTTTTATATGCTCTCCCATTACTTTTCCATACTCTGTTTAGGCTATTTAAATTCATTCCTTTACATTCAGTAATGACTGGCCAACCTGTACATTTTTCTGAAACTTCTATACATAAAAAATTCACAAAAATATTAAGGCTTGATGAGTTATTACGGAGAGCAACTGTTTATGACATCCTTTGATGTTTGCAACAGAATAAACTATTTCGCAATAGTTAGTGTAATAAGCAGTCTCATTTTGTAGAACAAATGCTTTTTCAGTTAGTGGTACATATGCTCGATTTGTATTAAAATTCTAAGTAAATAGCTGGTGCAAATGTTAATGAAATGTATTTGGTATACGAGCTAGGCGAAAATATCCGAACAGAAAGTTGAGCTGAAGGGTGAGTTGGAGCAGCTTGCAGCCATCAAGTGATGAAGCCCTGGCAGCAGTGAAGTGATCTAGCATTGGAAACAGTGAAGTGTTAATGCATTGGCTGCAGTGAAGTGATATACCTAGCATTGGCGCCGTGAAGCGATCTGAATGATGAAGCACTGACCGCCATGAAGTGATGTAGCACTGACAGCTGTGAAGTGATGTAGCATTGTAGCCGTGAAGTGATATACAGCGTTGGTAGCCGTGAAGTGATACAGCATTGGTAGTCGTGAAGTGATACAGCATTGATAGCAGTGAAATGATCTAACATGGGCAACAGTGATTTGATGTAGCGTTGGCAGGCCTAAGGTGATATAGCATTGGCACCTGTAAAGTGATATATCTAGCATCGGCAACCATGAAGTAATTTAACTCCGGCAACAATGAAGTGATGTAACATTGTCAGTTATTAAATCATATATGTAATGGAGGCAACTATGAACTGATGTAACATAGTCACCCATTAAATCAAGTAATGTAGACAATGAATGGAGTGATGTTAAATAGTTGTCCACTAATTTATGCAATGCAGGCAACCATGAAATAATTCAAAATAGAAATCTATTAAAACATGTAATGTACGCAATCATTATGAGATGTACTGGTAACATCTACAACATGAAGTGATGTGACGTAGACAACCATAACCTGATGTAGTGTAGGGAATAACCATGATGTTATTCAACTTAGGCAGCCAGGGAATGATTCAACTTAGGCAACCATTAAGTGATGTGATATAGGCAATCATGAAGTGATATAATGTAAGCAACTGCTAAGTTGAGTAGCATTCCTAGGCAGTAATGTCAAACGACGTGGTGCCACTGTAGATGGTTCCAGTAATGAAGGGTTGTTTTAGCCCAAAAATGTCATTTTAATGTCCTTTACCGGAGGTCCTTGTATCTTTATCTCATGGTTAATTATGCATTTTAAGTTCATGGCTACTGATGTGCTTCGATTCTGTGGTATTACTGTAATTTTAATTGGATTTTTAGTACTACGGAGTTTTCTCGATCTTCCTTTCCTTGCGGCTATATAGGGATGAGCTGTACCCAAAGCTCTACATAAATCAATTTCTGAGGTTATTGCTTCAAATCCGTCATTGAAAAAAAAATCTCAATCAATGTGATATTAAAGTACATTACGTCTAGTATCTATGAGCCAATGTTCGTTTAGAATTTTGATATTCCAAGAAATTATGATGAATTTTCAATTTTCTTGGTATCTGAAGGTATCGTTTACTGAAGATATATGAGTGTGAATTTAAATTCCCTGCTCTGCAACGCATTCCTTATGGTACGACGAAGAAATTAATCTTTGTTTGAGGTCTCTGTGATTATTAGACTTCATTTTATTAACAATACGTAAATCGGCCTCTAGACCCAATTGCGAGAGACCCGATTTCAGTTTCCAGTCAATGTATGGTGTGGTCTGTTCCATCATATCATGAAGTTTGGAATGGAATTGATGGCTCTACCTTTGCTGATGCGAATATTAGCAGCTTTAAGCAATCTATAAACAGCTATTCTATGATCTCTCATCTTCTCTTCCTTTTATCTCTTTCGCTTGCTGGGCTGGTTGCGCGGGGTTTGTTACCCTTATGGAGTTTCCTCCTTTCTCACATCGCCAGTCTAGTGTATCTTAATAATCTACTATATAATAATTCACGTCGTGTTTTTATTTATTTATTTATTTATTTATTTATTTATATCTTTCCTGTCACGCTCTATGGGAATAAGATAGGAGAA
>LQNS02277602.1:19122631-19137096 GCA_001587735.2 Parhyale hawaiensis
ACAGCGCTTCCAGGCCGACACATTCTGCGAGTGGTGGATTAAGGTAATGTATCGTTTCCGTGCCACAGCGCTTCCAGGCCGATACAGTCTGAGAGTGGTGGATTAAGGTAATGTCTCGTTCCCGTGCCACAGCTCTCCCAGGCCGATGCAGTCTGAGAGCAGTGGATTAAGGTAATGTTTCGTTCCCGTGCCACAGCGCTTCCTGGCCGATACAGTCTGCGAGTGGTGTATTAAGGTAATGTTTCGTTCCCGTGCTACAGTGCTTCCAGGCCGATACAGTCTGCGAGTGGTGGATTAAGGTAATGTTTCGTTCCCGTGCCACAGCGCTTCCAGGCCGATACAGTCTGCGAGTGGTGGATTAAGGTAATGTTTCGTTCCCGTGCTACAGCGCTTCCAGGCCGATACAGTCTGAGAGTGGTAGATTAAGGTAATATTTCGTTCTAGAAGCAGTGCTCCGCATCTCAAGATATCCAGCATATCCAAGAGGTATTGAAAGCCCTATTTACTACAATGCTATACGGAGAAGCCGGCAGTGGAACAAAAGTTAACGTTTTAGTTTCATATGCCTTTCTCATAAGTGTAGCGGTATTTGAATCGTATTTATGAAATACAATGAGAGAAAAGGGTAATTTATGAAGTGATCTCTTCTCTTGACCAAAAAGGTCCATGATTTTCTTTGAGATGAGCACATCAGCTATTCTATTGATGTAATTGTTGAAGATGAGATTACTAAAAGTAAACCTTCATAAGCAGTGATCAACTCAAGGCAGTCTCTCGATACAGTCGTGGAAGAATCCAGCCATAGGAGTATTCATCCATTTTGGATGCCCTCTTCTTCGGTTCAGTTTTAACTTGAACCCTTAAATGCATGGCGTACCAAATGCGGCACGTACTAGATGGAGGTATTCCACGGGAGTATTAAGATTAAATCATGCCTCAAAGGGTTGACTTGCACCGCAGATCAGCACTATGTACGGTAGTGATGCTTTACATACGAGTAACTTCATAGGTAAAATATGTCGGTAATGAACTGAATTAGTTGCGTTTCTATCACACAAAGACTGTGAAGTGCGAGAGTGTAATTGCTTCTAATGTAACCTTCACAGGCACCGGCCAACAAACGAGTCTCCTTGGAGATGCGAGAGAAGTTCGAGGTGGGCAGAAAATTCTGGTTTTGGTGCATGTCCGGTGGCCTATACATCGCCCGCTCTGCTGATGTCACGTGAGTTGTTCCTTAAGTTACCAGCTTTAGAATCTTTTCGCTTAAGGGTTGTATTAGATAACAGTTGTAATCTTCTTCCTGTTTTCGCGATATTTGCTCAAATATCCAAAAAGGAAAGAAACTTAGTTAATCTGACGTAACTTGTTGGCCAACCCGAGACCTAACCGAACTTTTGATGCTACCGTCACACGGAAAATTAGAACGACAATTTGGTAGACTTGAAATGGCATATGGTGATTTTCGTTTTACAGTGTTTCAAGCTCCCAGAAGTCACACAATAGGCAATTTTCGTGGATCGCTCATGTGCCTCAAGAGTGCGAGAATAAGCGGTAGTCTTTTCACGCTGCAAAATAAAAGCAAGCATGTTATCGCAGCCAATCGAGCTTCAGTACGTTCTCTATTCCATCCCATGGCCCATTGGCCCCGTCAGGGGTTCAGCCCACCTCCGGGGTCCCACACCCCGCAGCTCCTCTGGTGCCTCGTCATACTGGCACGCGATAGCTCCCGCTCGCACGAAGGACACACAGCCACCCCGACCCTGACCGGCCTCCTCTCATCCGCCTCTCGCCATTCACCCTGTCACACGCCCTACCATGCCTATCATAATTTCCCTTTGTCACCCACACCCTGCAGCCCCCACACTCCCTCCTGCCCCCCCCCACAACCGTCCCTCCCACACACGTCCTCTCATGGTTCACTCTCACCCCCTCAGCCTCCACATGCATACCACATTTGTCACATTCAAACGTCACTCTCTCTGGGACGACCCTGTGCGCCCTCTTATGGTGCAGCACGAGCCCCTCCCCTGGACTTACACCTCTTTCCACACTCTACATATCTACACACTAAGTCAATCATCCCATTTACATTCCCCTCCAGAGCTCTCTCGTTCATACCCCAAGTGGGAGCCCTTCTGACGCTCCCATTTGCCCAGGTGTTCCATTCGCTCCCTCGCAATCTTCTTCCATCCATCTCTGTCGTTGCACAGTCGTTCCACATCTGTCCAATCCATACCACACTCACGAAACATCTGCTTCCAATACAACACCGTCTTCCTTTTTCTCCCGATCATTTTCGCCTTGCCTTCCAAGCCTTCATACCACCCAAAAACCAGAGCTTCCGTAACCCTATCATTTCCCATCCCTACCACATGCCCAACGCTCTCAAGCACTCTCTTCTCTACTGTACCTGCCACCTCACACTCTTCACGTTCAACCGACTCCTTATATCCTGCATGTTCTCATGTCTCTCTTGCTGCTGTCGTAACGGTTCGCCATTCCTATTACTCCATACATACCTGTAACATTTATCTATCCACTTTTGCAGCTTTTGTACATCTCTTTTGTACCACATACGTGCCTAACAGTCATACAATAAACTACTCTCCTCACACACTTCAACCACTCTAGCTTGCCATCTCTTTGACATTCGCGACCCTTTCAGCCATCCTTTCACTCTCCACCACAAACCATTCGCGTTTTTTATCCTATTTCTCACATCCACATCCGCATCAACCCAACTGCCTAGTACTCTCGCATTCGCTCCTTCATCCGACCCAAACTCAAGTATTTCCCTTCTATCATCATTATTTCGCTCTTCCCATTTGTTCATAACCTCTTTCACCGCGTTCACACCATCCTCGATCTCTCCACTCATACCCACAATCGTCGTCCCACAATCATCCCCGCTCTTCTGATCCTGTTCCTCCGCCCCGACCCAACTGCCAAGAACTCGGAACCTCTCACCATCCTCCGTCCCGAATTCCAAATTCTCCTCCTAATCCTCGTTACATCTCTCCCTCCCATCTCCCCATCACCCGCTTCACCGCCCTCACACCCCCTCCACCTCCCCCGCCTCTCCAATAATAGTCGTATCGTCCACAAACAACGCCGATGATATGATCACTCCTCTCGTCTCTCCACACTTCTTCTCTCACCTACCTTGCCCCGTGAACGATCCTCCCGGTATCCACCTCAATTCACTCCCCCCTCCCCCTCTCCCCTCGCCTGCCTCATCACCGCCTGGTGGTAAACATTAAAGAGTATAGGAGAAGTCGAACACCCCTCCCTTAACTCCCTCGCAGGCATCCACGGCTCGCTTAACCCCTCCTTCCCCTCACCCTGTACTCCTTCGCTTCGTGTAAATCCACCAGCGTATCCAACAGCCTCCCCCTCAACCCATACCTTTCCAAGAGTTTCCACAAAGCTGGTTTAATCACCCTCGGATACGCCTTCCGTAAGTCAAATAATCTTACCACCGGAATCAGCGCCTCTCCCTTCTCTAACCCTCCCTCCGCACTCACCCTCTTCTTCCAATAACTCACGTCCTCCTGTATACTTATCATCATCTGCTTAACATCCGCTGTCGATCTCCCCCTCCTAAATCCCGCTTGATTCTCATCCAACAGCTCCATATGTTCCGCCCACCACCCCAATCTCTTTGCTACCACTCTAGCCAACACTCTGCTCCCCATTGCAGCAGGCACACTGCCCTATAGTTATTCCTATTCTCACCCTTTTTAAATAAAGGAACTATTATCCCTCCCTTCAACGGCTCCTCCCGTCTACCAGCCCTCGTCTCGAACATCAGCTGCACCATCCTAACCACCCTCTCCCTCAGCTCTCCACACGCCATCCTTATATACCCTATTCTAACTCCGTCCTCTCCCGGTGCTGACTCTCATTTCTCTAATGGCCTCCTCCACCTCCTCCCTCGTGATCTCCTCATTTATTAGCTCATTCGCTTCTTCCGTCTTCAGCCTCCCTCGTGAATCTCTCACTTCCCGTATCACCTCATCGATCACACGCGGCTCCACCTCATACCTCTCCTTTGATACCTCCTCAGAGTGTTCCTTGAAATCTTTTCCCTAATTCTCGTTCCCTCTAGAGTTTTCTTCCTTCTCGTCCCTAACCTTCTCAAAATTTGATGCATATCCCCGATGTGTTCCCGCTCAGCTGCTTCCCGACATTCCCCTAACACCTCCTGCCACCACTCCCTCTCTATCTTTCTAAGGACCTATCGCAATCCTCTCCTTGCCACTCTCACCTCTCCTCGCGCTTCCTCCAACTCCGCCTCTAACCTCTACCGTCTCCCATCCCTCCTTCGTCTCAATTTCCTCATCCGTCCCACCTCCTGCTTCTTCCTATTCATCCTTCGCGCCGCTCTCCACACTGATAGTGAGGTGGGAAGGTGGAGGAGGAGTACAGGAAGGTAGGTGCCCGAGCGGCAGGGGGTTGAGAGGAGGGGTGTGTGGAGGAAACGGCGAAGGTGATAGTGCCAAGACAGCCGATTCCACTCCGTCTCTCTCACCTCCCAATCTCGCACCACTCACCGTCTTCCATCTTTTAGCTCGTTCTCTTCTCATATTCTTCTCTCTTTTCTTCATTTTCCAACACACTCCACTTAATTCTCGGTACTCCCCTTCTTCCTTCCTCCCTTCTCCACCTTCTCCTCCCGGCACTCACCACCAACACCTTTCGTTTGTGATCCGACAAAGCCCACTCCTCTTCCGTCCTCATTCTCATTACCATTCGGTGCTTATCCCTCCCTCTCACTATAAAACCATGAAGCTCATACCATCTCCCATACATCCTATTGAACCACATTCCCCTCTTCGCGTGTCTCACATAACTGTTACCATAAGCTAGTTCATGCTCGTCTCACCAGTTTATCAGATCCCTTCCCGCCTCATTCACTAGCCCGACCCTAGCTTCCCACACACCCCCTATCTCTCCTGGTTTCTGCCCACATTGGCGTAGAAATCACCTCGATCACCAACCTCTCTCCCCCCCATCTCAGTAATCTGAATTTCCACATCCCTCCTGCACCCCTCCATCCCCAGTTCATCCGTACCCCAAACTGGCTGGTATACCGATACCAATCTCAGCCCCCGGCAACCAGCACAGCTGCCACTTTCTCATACAACCACATCCACAGGAATAACAATAAACCATCGGAGGCGATTAAAGTACATCTGTAAATTTCCTTTTCATTCAGCGTGACTGTGATGTACTTAATTGTATGTATTTAAGAATATTACAGTATAAGTGTCTGATATCTCTGGCTCCAGATACAATGTTCATTGTAGAGGTAACACTGTGCTATACCGTTAGTCTCAAATTCAGGTGGATAACTTTGACCTATACATTCACAGGTACAGGAGCGATACGACTCACTACTGCGGATCGAACTCCGCCACAACGGTGAAGTCCACTGGTAATCAACTCAACGTTCTTTTCGACGGCAGCTCGGGTGGCACTGCAACCTTTACAGCGTATTATTCTGTTGAATAATATTGATGACTTTAGGAAAATCTAGCCTATGCCATTAGGAAGAGGAAATATAAAGCAGTAGCCTTAGATATATAGAAAGACCATGTTTATTCTCATATGGATGCAGTGCCCAACAAATGGGGGCGCAGTGCTCTGAGGTATTCATTCTTGAAAGTAACATTCCTAAACTGGCACAAGACGATCTGCCGCGGTGGAGGCAAATTCGCCCCAGTTGAGGAAAATTCAACGCCGTCATTATTTATGGATAGCTAGGTCTAGTATTTCTGCATGGATCACATCTAGGCCAACCCACTAAACTCCCTACCAAAAATTATAAGCATTGCTCAACTCCTTCGACCACTTATTGGGTGCACAGACAAATATATATACAAATACTTATACTTAAATATCCAAGGAAAACATTATCACTTCTCTCACCTCGTTCGACGGTGATAATAAATGAGCTGCGCTATAGAAAATTGCCACGGCGAAGCTATTGCTCTCGAAGAGAACTTACTGAATAGTTGAGCTTCTGTGACAAGTTTTGCCGAACTTGGAGGCTTAAGGGCATTAACCAGTATCCCATACCATAACTTCTAAATTGGATTTGCATTTTCAACTTTGCACAACCCGAAATAGCGAAGCAAAGCCTGTGCCGTACGTGGGCAAAAGAATGAGGCTGTACGCGTGTGTCCGCAGCTTGAGAGCAGTGTCTCTCCGGGACACTCTATGTTCCGCCACTCAGACTGTTGTAAAGGTTGTGCTGCGAGGTATGGGTTTCCCGCTAGGATTCTGGTATTATTTTATTTGCTCTTTTTATGTCGACCTTATGTTTAAATTGCAGGACGATTTTTATTTTCTATACTATTGTTTTGTATCTGCAATCGTTAGAGCATTATTGGGGTCAGTACATTATTCGGAGAACAATGTCCATAAAGAAGCCATGGGACAAAAACTTGTCTACTCGCCTCCGCCAGTGGAAGGGTTCACGATGCTCAGAGTAATCTGCTATAACTTTAATAGTCTCTTGCCTAAACAGAAGAAATAATGGCTATGGAAAAACACAGTCACCATTACTGTTTTCTGCCAATACATTACCGTAACATTATGATGAATTATTTTTAACTGCTCTGCACAACGTCCTCTATTAGGTACCATGCACAGCGCTATGATCAGCGTTTTGAATTCACTTTCATTCAAAGTTGTAAAGATTTAATCACATTAATATATGAGATTGGGCAGCTTAGCGACCAGGATGCCAGCATTTGTTAATAACATATATGAATCAACAATGCATTAAATGTGACACGAGTTTTCTTCAAAAATTGAGAATATTTTAACACTTGTGTATTAATGCACTTAATATTGTCTTGCAGGCATTCTATTATCATTTCCATAGAACTATTATTACTACTACTAAAGCTTTACATGATTGAATACTTATAGTAATATAGTTAATTTATGAGCCTTTATTCCAAATATACCGCATATAAAACCTGATATTTGTATGCTTACAATGTTCCTTTATATTCATAAAATAATTATATTTGTTCTTTATCTGGCGTTTTGTCACCCTAAATTCATTCGTTACAGAGTTGACAGAAAATAACACGAACAAACAACGACATTACATTGACGCCGATTTTCAAAAGGGGCATTCGAGCATTTTGGGAGTCAAGGAAGATAATGACTGTAAGAATATAATTCTCAATTGAGGGCATTTTATTAGGTTACATTAGGAATACGTATAAATTTTCACTCAGCTCTCGAATTTAACCCGTTAATACCATTACTACACGATGGTGGGTGGCTACTGCTATTTATTGTATCTCATCTGTTCTTATGGTCTTACCACATGGATGAAAATAAAGAAGAATTTTTGATGTCGTGTGGCAGTGCAGGTAATCTGACTGTAGCATGTCGCGAACATGTGACTTGTTTGACATGACATGGTGTAACTGTAGAGCGGGCGAGTTAGTTGCAGTACAAATGCATCTGGAGCAAATATTGTATATAGAATACAAACTATTATGACTAACAGGAAAGAACGTGAAGGTGACTGTTTATGGAAAACATACTAACAACGTTATAACTCCACTTCTTACCAAACAGCTCTTAATGAATAAAGTATTAACGATATTAAATGGGACGATAGAACATGTATATACTTATTGCTTTGCATAGAGAAAGTACTACTACCACCACCGGATCCATTCGGTAATAAGGCAATTTATTATTGAAATAAGAGAAACACCTATCAAGTATTCAGACAAATTCTCTGCTGAGACAAAGGTAAAAACTTTTTACTGCACTGACGGTATTTCTCGATACCATTGCTAATTTTAGCTGTTCAGAACAATGTTGTGTTTTCTCCAACTTTTGTATGTAATGGCACTTCCAGTAGGAAGTACAGCACGCATGGCAATTTTTTGCTTATATATTATAGATAACATCTTTAGAACATAGCGTAGGCATCGCAAGGTGTAACAACTACTCGTACAAGCTGGGGACGGGAGCAAGTGTATTGTGTTCAGTAAGAAGTGCTTAGATAATTGATTATTGAGTGTCTGGACCAGTAGGGAGTATATTTGGCAAGATTTCAAAACAGGACTGAAGCATCGAATTTCAGGTAACTAAAGGTTAAGCAGGTGAGACCTGGGAGGCTAAGTGGCCCAGAATGACATAGTAGAGTTATTGAACGAAACTGGGCATGTCATAGATACGCAGGCCGTTGCCGTGGTGCCGGGTCGTGTTATGGCAGGTGGCACCCATGGCGACCCGGCCCCCGGTCTTCTCACGGTCAGGCGGCCACCAGGCGACCTCGGCTCAGTCTTTTCAACCTCGACCTGAAAACGGGTCAGCGCTCATTAACGCTCCCTTGGATATTATTCCAAGTTACTGTGAAATATATTTTTGGAGGTGAGTTTACTAGTGTTGACGCCAGCATACTATCAGTTATTGATAATTAAAAATGTAAAGTTACATCGCTGCTTTAGGTGTTATGAGCATTTTTGTTCGATTCGATTCATACCGTTTAAAGGTGATCTGGCAGTTTACATGGCGGTAAGCTCTAGGCTATCGTTCTATACCAGTGTCAGGGTATGGCGAAGTTTTGAGAGATGATGTTTTTTACGTCAAATTTAACAGCGTTGACTCAAGGTCATTCAATGGGAAAAATTTACATGTCGAATTACCGGGATTTAAAGTGGGCTGCACAGGCATTTCAACGCAATCAGTTTCCTCATACTGTCTACCGTAATAACTGACAGATGTAGCTGATCCCGCACTTCTTATTTCTGGACAGTAAGGTACAGCATTTAACTGAACGTAGAGCTTTCACGTCGAGCCATGTTATTTTTTTTTCGCGAAAAAGAAATAATTTGCTGCAGACCCACGTAGACCAGTTGTTGTTCATTTATTGCGTTATACTTATTACAGTTTCAACAGGCAACATCTTACTCAGTGGAATCGAGCACAGACTTTAGACGCACCCTCTGAAACCAATATATTGTAACGCAAATGCGTTTCGCACGTTTTAGCGAATGCTTGCTATTACACGCTACTCGCCTATAATTTCCTTACCCAAATCATTGTTTTCTTGACATATGTAGAGACGCTGTTTACCGACTGAGTCCATGGCAAGTACCTCAAAATGATACCATGGGACACGTTATTTCTAGTCGTCACTGATATTTAAAATACCATCACTCGGGTAAAGACGACTAGTTCTTTACTGTCTAAAAAAAGGCCAGTCGGTTACGCTCTTCATGGTGCTACTCCTATACGAAAATAAATGTTTCCCATTCAGAAATTTTAGGAGGATATACAGATGGTTATATATGAGTGGAAAGGTTGAAATATAGCAAATTATAAGTGTTTTTCCAGGTAAAATAAACTAAAGCTCATCAATGAATTTGTAACTTTTTATAAGCAGTGTAGTGTAACT
Source organism: Parhyale hawaiensis (assembly GCA_001587735.2). NCBI lineage: Eukaryota > Metazoa > Arthropoda > Malacostraca > Amphipoda > Hyalidae > Parhyale > Parhyale hawaiensis. Next base: position 19,132,071 of record LQNS02277602.1, read on the forward strand.
CTATTCGAGCTTAGAATTAAATTAGTTGAATATAAACGTGCGTGAACTGCACAGACTGGTTCAAGCTCACGCTCTACCATTGTTCTAAAGTTTAGAGCTTTTGACCATTCTGAGCTGCAGGTCTATCACGCATGTATGAATTAAACTATTTTTTTTTAGAAGCAACTAATCATCAGCAACACAAAGCGAGCAGTTCTGACGCGATTTTGTAACGGAAATAATATGCAGATTGTAATATAAATTATGGGAACAGCTAGGGAGGGAAATGCTATTGGCGAATACGGGTGGCAGAAGGTTGGGTAAGTAAGGAAACATAGGTGAAAAACATCCTTGATTAAAGACTACTTTCCCCTCTACTTATGGTTGGAAACCTTGAAATTAGCCCAGCCATAGAGGTTGGAAAATTCCCCATAAATTCCAGTGATTACCAATGATTTGCAGCCAAGCTCAACCGTAATCATAGTTGTTTCATACGAGAATTTCTGATGGAGTTAATGTTCACTACACATAGCTAGGTTATCTCAGACAATTCTCACCGTAGGTTCTGTAGCATGAAGTGACAAGCAAAGTAAACTCTCTCATTTTTTGTTTTACTAGTTTGTAAATGGCACGACAGGAAGAGGCGGAACGAATCAACCAGATCAGTAGTGATGTAACCTGCAAAAAAAATTTTGTCTCTTCATCGTTTTATCATCAATACGAATACTCAAGATCCCGCGTATAAGTATGAGTAGTTGATACAGAAAAAAAATGCCCAAGGCAAACCATCTCGAAGACTCGCAGGTGAACAGCTCATTCAAAATCAATGCTTGACCTCAGTGGTGCTTCGATCGATGGCTTGATTGAGATGCTGGATTTCTCAACAATGGCGTGCACTAGGTACTGGCTATGCGCTGTGCACTAGCTAGGTAAGGTAAAGTTAAAGATTCTTAATACAACAAAGGCAACTAGTCACTCATTCTCTTTACACTCGAAGAATATAACAGGCTTCTTGGTATCTACACTTAGAAACGTAGGAGAATTGGACATTCCCCCATGCTTTATTTGGTGACACTGGGTGCCATTTGTGCATGTGCTACGAACTGTAAAAACCTAATACCTTTTGAAAATACCTTCGATCAGTATGAACTATCATTATTATATTCTACGGGTAACATGCACCAAAACTTCACCAAGGGTCCATCAGCTTCCTTTGCTGAATCGTTTAGAAAATTAAACGAATACTTTGATCATAACTACCCCTCAAAAGTTTTTAAAATTATTTTACTGATTTTTCATTATGATTATTTATCGCTGTACGGCTATTCCGGTACCTCTGCATGTAACCAATTCAAAATAATGTACCATGGAAAAAAGCACTCTTTACAAAGTTCCAAGTTATGTACGACTTAATTACTGCCTACTGATCTGCTAAAACGGAAGGTACAAAATTTTACTGTTGGTGACACATGAATAAGAGCATTGAACAGCGCAATTCCGTTCGCATGCTGACTCCCAGGATACACTTGAGTTCTATTCATATTTTTGCAGTCACATTCAGCCTTATACGGCTGGTGCTTCGTAGCTTGGAAACCTGAAGAACGTATCAGAAACGTGGGATGTATACAGGAAGAACTTCCTAAGAAGCGTACGACGCTCACTGCAAGCCAAAGTTTGCTTGTGCCTCATCTGAAGATCGTTTGTTTCTTGACCCAGCAATTGAGCTGTGCATAAGCTACTACTGGTTCATATTGTTACCCATAATTTATATGAGTCTCAAAGGGTACAGGAGAACTGTTACAACGACAGAGTGCCATTTTCTGTAACAAGTCAGAAGCCATTTACATGAGTGAAACTTATACATCTATAATATAATAATCTTGAGCATTTAATAATTTTGTTTGTTGAGCTCTCAAGTTATTAATTCCGTGTATTACTCTCTTAGTGCACTTTTAATGCAAATAGGAGAAGATAGATACGGGTTCAGGAATAGGAGTCTATCTTCAAATAATCCTCGCAAGTCATAAATGGGCAGGCCGACTTGAAAAACATTACCACATTGATTAGATTAGATTAGATTAGATAGGCGGCAGTAGACGAACCAACAGGCCCATTTTCAAAGAAACACCGAAACTTACGCCCCGGCCCTCTATGAGCTATTGCCATTATGTTAGTATGATATAACAGACTGGGAAAAAGAGAAGAAGAAAAAATGAGGAGGGAGAAGAGTCTCAGCAAAAGAGACGATCATCAATGCACGCAATCACGATCAATAGCCCCTGATATGCGGAGTTAAAGATGTCAGACAGTGTAGTTGGAGCGGAAGAGAGAAGAAGACGGATTCAGGAAGCCTCGGAGGCTTTGGCCGTTAAGAGTGTGCGACTCCTGGAGGAGGAATCCTTAACTGTGGGGATGTCTCTCCCAATGTATGTCAAAACGATTTTTAAACGCGTTGACTGATTCAACACTAACAACGTCGGAAGGGAGTCTATTCCAAATGCTGACTATGAAATACGGAAAGAATTGCTGACCTAAGGTCGTTCTTCGAGCTTTGTGCTTGAGTTTTTGACCATTATTTCGCAAGCAATCATTGAGGTCTCTTTCAAAGAATCCCGTTGTAGGTACATCGTTGGAGCCATTCAAATACTTGAATGTTTCTATTAGTTGCCCCCTGAGTCGTCTTTGCTCGAGAGAGATCAAACCCAGTTCCTTTAGGCGACATTCATACGGCTTACTTCGCAGCTGAGGTATCAATTTCGTTGCTTTGCGTTGGTCTTTTTCCATGTTATCGATATCTTTACACAGATGAGGCGACCAGAATTGGACAGTAAATTCTAAGTGTGGCCGCACTGATGTCTTGTACAGGCGAACGATGATGTCCTTGGACTTGTATTCAAAATTTCTGGTAATGAATCCGAGTACTCTGCTTGTCATTTTCACAGTCTTGTCAACTTGCTGACTGTGTTGTAGTTTGTTTGTAATAGTGATACATATTCCGGACCCATATGGAAACCAGCAGTAATGTTCTCTGAAATTTTCAAAGATCTTGAGCAGAATATAAAATTTTTATTATAGAGTTTGACTATATCTGGCTGGTGATCAGCTTAGAGACTGAATAGGACAACGTCCAGCGTCGTTCATAGAAGAAATTTTGAACAGTGCTGTTTCTGCAAGATTTAAGACAGGTTTATTCCTGCGATATTTAAAACAGTGCTGTCCTGCAAGTTTTTGAAACAGTGCTGTTCGTACAATATTTAAAACAGTGCTATTCGTGCTATAAACCGAAGTTTAAATTGATCTTATCCGGTTAATGAAGCCGAAACCCAAGAATAACACAATGGCAATTTTTTATACACTGTTCATTTTTATCAATCTTTTAGTCAGAAATTTTATGATGTTACGTGAACGACGGTCTGAACTTTCTTAAATTCATTTAAAACTCTGACCTACACAGCTGGGCAGCACTATTCACCAGTCAAATATTTTACTGTAAGAAGTAGCTATGCAGTTGAGACGTCGCGTCGTAGTCGACTTCATGATGGGTAAACTGTTTCAATCATTGCTGTTAAGCAGTCGCTGGGTAAATTCATTGACGCTGAATTCATGGCCTGATAAATTCCGTTCCTGTGAAATTTATGGCCGGAAAGTTCATTAACCGGTAAAATAAGATATATGCATCGCCTATTAATTTCATACTGAGTAAAATAAAGATTATTATCAAAGGCTTATTTCACCCCGCGATGAACTTGCCTGATGATAAGGACGAATTTGCCAGGTAATGAATTGTTTCAGGCGAGAAATTTAGCCCGTGATGAATTCAGTGGACCATGAGTTTACCTCGATGAGATAATCAGCAATGCATATATTGCGATGAATACACCAACCCTTGGGAAGTGGTTACTGGTCAACCACCACTTATATACAGAAAAGAGTCATTGCAATTGACATCGCTTCTAATTTAAAGTAGAACTTCCTTCGATTTTTAACCCGATATTATTTGGTGTACAATTATGCAGCTAACTTTTAGCAAACAATAATGTGCTCCATGCAAATTTTAGCTGGCGTGATTCTCGGCTTTAGAAGAAGAAATGATATCGCAGCTCATAGACAGGCGCAAGTTTGAACCTGCATGCATGCTTTAGGCCTAAATATTACTTCTGCAGTTTTATGGTTCTTAAATTCTTCCGCATGCGGTATGGTGCAAAATAGAGCTCATTTATAAGTTTATTAACAATTTTGATTAGTGAAATTATTTTTGAATTCCATTTAATAAATAGCATCACAACGTTTGAAGTAGAAAATCATACAAGCTTTCTGATTCTTCACAAATGTTCCGTCTAATTTAATCGAAGGTAAAGGAGTTACCATGAAAGTTCAAAATGGATTGTATCCAACTAAACATCTTGTCTTAGCGCCGAGCTCCAGAACGCACGTTGTTACCTTAATTTAAATGGGAAACGTGTTTTAAGAAAAAAGTAGTAAGTCGAAATGATGTTTCTATTACGATTTCCTCTAGTACGTCATGAATACTTGAAAAAGAAATACTTACTGGGAATCAATCAAATTTGAGAATAGATTGTAAACAAAGTACTTTGATTGTAAGAATTATCAGCACTCAAAATAGATATCATCTGTAAAATTTCATTCGATTACGACCAACCCAACTTTGCCTAACTTAAGTTAACCTTAGCAAACCTATCTTAGCTCGCATATAACTAAGCTAGCACCACATTTTCACTATGACAATAGATCAAATCCTAATGATACATGCAGAGCGTACGCGTTTTTCCATTGCTTAGAAGTTTTTCAACAGTCCTAACCAATCCTTCCAAGCACCAATAGTTACCTCCGCCAAGGAGGTTATGTTTTCGTCGTGTTTGTCTGTCTGTCTGTCTGTCTGTCTGTCTGTTTGTCTCTTTGTCTGTTTGTCTGTCACCAGGATAACTCAAAAAGTTATGAACCGATTTGGATGAAATTTACAGAGATTGTTAGGTATGTTGGGAGGAACAGATGATAAACTTTTGGTGAAGATATGTCCATCCGTTTG
>LQNS02277602.1:19137282-19149400 GCA_001587735.2 Parhyale hawaiensis
AAAGGCACAAATGATCAGATTTTGGAGTTTATGCAAAGAAAATTATGGTTTCAGAGCCAATTTGAATTTTTGCTACCGTTGGCTCACTTGGCGGAGGTATGCGCTCTCAGAGTGCTCTAGTTGGTTTTGATGTCGCCCTCTCTGCTACTCAGGTCCTTACCGAGTGAAAAGACTATGCTATTAACAAACATAATTATTTGCCGCCCAGGAAGCGTTTTATAATTTCAGTATCTGGGACGGTTTAGCATTTTTCTGAGCAGAATCCCTAATCTCTAATTACCTCCGCTAAGGAGGTTATGTTTTCGTCGTGTTTGTCTGTCTGTCTGTCTGTCACCAAGATAGCTCAAAAAGTTATGAACCGATTTGAATGGAATTTACAGGAATTGTTAGGTATGTTAGGAGGAACAGATGATTAACTTTTGGTAAAGATATGTCCATCCGTTTGTTTGTTTGTCTGCCTCATTTTTCTTGATGCCATAACTCAAAAAATTATGGATGGATTTTGATAAAATTAATATTAGTTGTTAGGTATATAGCAATGAGTAGATAACCAAATTTTGGTAATGATCCGTTTGTCCGTTCGTTCGTTTGTCACTGTTTTTAATTTTATGCTTGTTAGCACAATAACTCAAAAAATAATGAATTGATATTTATGAAATTTATAGGGGTTGTTAGCAATGTCAAAATACTTGGTGCAGATCGTTTTGTTCGTTTGCATGTTTGATTATGTTTGTCATAACGTTTGTTAACAGTATAACTCAAAAAGTTATGAACGGATCTTCAAGAAAATTGAACAAGCTCTTATAAATATAAAAAGGCATAAATGATTAGATTTTGGAATTTAAACAAAGAAAATTATGGTTTCAGAGTCAATTTGAATTTTTTACTACCGTTGCCTCACTTGGAGGAGGTATGCGCTCTCAGAGTGCTCTAGTTAATTTTTGCTTTAGCCCTCATTTTCTTAAAAAATCTGATCATTTTTTACAGTTATATAGGTAATCGTCCCTACATTGTGTGGATATTTGCTATGCAATGCCATACCTACTACCCAGGAAGCAAAGAGCGTAACGGGAGGACTAACGAGAAACTAGCATCGAAACTGACGTCATCAGTGCACGATGTCACATCGACGAACGTTGTTATGACTAAACAACCTATGAGTATTTCAATTATTTTTGAATGAAAAATTTTCCCTATTTGCATATTTCACCATTTGAGCACATAAATGAAAAGAATATATACAAACTGAGCAATATATAATTATCAATAGAAAATTACAGTACAGGCTGCGGTGGAAACCTTCACAGCACCAGAGGCAGGATCTGGGACGGCATTGCGCCCTGATTTAACTTCTTTGAAGTGAAGCCTTATTTACACTTCATATTCAGTTCACAGTGCTCTTTACAAAACATATTTAAACATATCACCGTATTTTTTAACTTAATCCATTCAATCTCCCGCTCCTGCACGACTGGCCAGTTACTTCAGCTGCACCCATACACAAACCACGGTAGAATGGTTGTCGAGTACAGTGATAAAACACTACTTATATTTTTGGTTAGGTGTAGGAGACCAACCGACGAAGGTCTGAGGTCCGACCCTCAAATACTTCGACGCGTCAGTGTGACGTCATTCTCCTACATGCAGTCACGGCTAAGTTTTATTTTAGTCCCAATATGAGTCCTCCCGTTACACTCTTTACTTCCATATACTACCTGTCTAGCGCTTAATGAAGTTTTGACGTCTTTGAACGATTTCTTGCTCTCTGAAGTGACACCCACACAGTACAGCTTTTTATCTGAATTAACTCCCCAGCACGCTTTAATGGAATTGAAATATTAGCGAATAAGTGCCATTGCTGTTCAAATACAATGTAGGTAGCAAGCAAGCTTAATTAAATGCTAGCACGCTGTTATACTTACTCCGGCGGCTGATCCAAGGATGATAATATGTCATCCTTGGGCTGATCGATTCACTTAGCCAATAGTACGCTGTGAAGCTAAAATTTATAATCCAGTTAACTTAATTCTACCACTCTTAGACAGCGCGTATTTCGTTTTGCTCTAAAGTAGTGCTAACTCTTCACTTGCAACAGTCTGCGGAAAACATCGCAAGCAGCTACTGGACAGACCCAAGGCGTCCATCAATTTTAAATTGGGCTGAACTGCCTCCTGCCCTCGGCTGTTTGCGTGTCTGTGATCGGTTGGCGATGTTATCAGTTTGCCCTGGAAACGCTAAGCTATGGAACAGTTAAGTGTTGCGTACCGATCTGCTGCGAGTGTCTGCAGTTGTATTGCTGGTGTTGGTGGTAACGTGGTGTTGCATTTTAGGTTCGGTGGCTATACAGAGAATTGTAACTGGTTTTGCTTCACCAAAATGAGCCAGACAGTATTTCTCGACGAAATTGTTCGCCGTCACTAGTATTGACGTTGACGGTTGCAATGTAGAGTATTTGAATTAAATTTCTATTTACGCAGTAGTAAATAATATCAGTATTGATGTACCCCAGTGCTAAAGTGCTCCGTTCTGAAACAAAGTGTCTGCCAACTAATTTTTTTCTGTTTCTAATACAGTAGAACGTGGGATATTGGGTTGGGTACTTGCTGACATAGTATTGTATTATTAAATATGAGTCGACGATATTAAAACTTAACGTTTCAGGATGAAAAATCCTATCTTCAGAAGGAAGAAAAAAAAAGACTTAGGCTACGATCAATAAATAAAAATTTCTTTATTTCTCATATTTAAATTAGAATTTTTCTGCCCTGTGTAGTATTGTATTGTTTCATGTTGATGAAATCGGTTAGCTGTGTCCGTGTATCCGAAGACTGTGATGCTTGTAGCGGTTGTAGAGTAATTTCGTTTATTTATAGAAAATTAAAATTGAGTTTTAGCACATAATGATGATATGATTCTACCATTTATAATTTTGATTATCGTATCTCGTTCTAACATGTATTAGAAATTAATTTATTCCAATTTTAGAACATACCGAAAATGTTGGTGTACCAGCTGTAATTCCCGTAGCTGATGTAGTGTTACCTATATGTAGTGCATGGTACCGCTGCAAGGGTACCATACCTCGCATTTTATAATTGATCTCTCAAGTTTAGAGCATTCACGTCCACTTGTACAAAACAGAATTGCACAGCGATCTTCTACGATATTTTAAGTTGTATTATAATGAACAGAAGCATGCCAAAAAGGAATGAAACGGCAAGTGATTGATTAACAATTTTTTCCTTATTAAATGGAGCAGTATGAACTTTGTACCTTTGTCGAGGTTGAGTACTTCTCTTACTCGATGATAGAAAACTGTTATATTTTGGTAAAAGCTACACAATTGTGACTGTTGCGCTATTATGACTGTTCCGTTATGCCAATTGTTACACCATTTTGACGGACATAACTACTACACTATGATTACTGCTCCATGCACTGTGATAACTTTTCTTAAAGGTTTAGAAAACTCCCACTGTGAACAACGTTGAGGGTGTGGAAAGCTCGGCCAGAATAAACAGGAAATCCAGTCAAAGTTTTCTAGACCTCCACAAAATATTGAACCTGGACGTCCGCTATTTCAACAAAATAAACTGTGATAATGCTTGCACTATGATAACTGTGACGCTACTATGACTTAGTATACCATGACTGTTATATTATTATGAATGTGACACTAGAACTGCTTTCACTCGCGAATCACGGGTATCGCTCTACCGTGGCTCCTCCCTTAAAGGGACTCACGAGTCTTCCAATTCGGGAGCTTTCACACTATAGGAGTCTCGACACTATAGACGTTTTGCGAGTCTAACATTTCCGGCAGAACATCAAAACAAAGCAGTATAATAAATACTATAGAGTATTTATTACCTACTTCAGGGAGGTTATGTTTTCGTCTCTGTTATCCTGTCTATCACCAAGATAACCAAAAAGTTATGGACGAATTTCAATGAAATTTACAGGAATTGTTAAATATGTTAGGAGGAACAGATGATTAACTGTTGGCGAAAATCCGTTCTTCTGTCTGTTTGTTTGTCTGCCTCTTTTTTCTTAAAGCCATAACTCAAAAAGTTATGGACGGATTTTTATGAAATTCACATGAGTTCTTAGATGTATTGTGAAGAGTGAATGAACAAATTTTTGTGATGATTTTTTGGTTCGTTCGTTTGCTTGTGCCTGTCTTCAATTTTTTGCTTGTTAGCACAATAAGTCAAAAATTTCTGCACGGATCTTGAAGAAATTGACAGGAGTGCTTAGTAATGTTAAAAGATAAAATGATTAAAACTTGGTGATGATCGGTTGGTCCGTTTGTGTGTTTGACTAACGTTTGTTATAATGTTGATTAGCAGCATAACTCAAAAAGTGATGAACGGATCTTCAAGAAATTCGTAGAAACTGGTATTACCATCAACAGGCTCAAATGATTAACGAATTTTAATTTTTCGTTACCGTTGCCTTGCTTATCGGAGGTATGCGCTCTCAGAGTGCTGTAGTTTAGTAATATATATATCTAAATTCTAGAGTACCCGCGCTGTCATGAATGACAGCGAGGAATTTTTCAAAACCCATCTTCATTTCACATACTTCCGGTGCTAATATGCATCTGGACAATGCGCAATGTGGACAATGCGCAATATGTCTCTGTTTCATTTTCTCTTGAAACGAATTTTGTCTGTGAAAGGAAGACAGCAAGCTGAAAGAATTACTTGTGTCTGCTGCCCTGTGAAAAGTCCGAGACAGGTCTTTCCGCCGCTGGTCATTTGCCGTCAGTCAATTCGACGTCGGTCAATTCGCCGTTGGTCAATTCGACGTCGGTCAATTCGCCGTTGGTCAATTCGCCGTTGGTCAATTCGACGTCGGTCAATTCGCCGTTGGTCAATTCGCCGTCGGTCGATTCGACGTCGGTCAATTCGCCGTTGGTCAATTCGCCGTCGGTCAATTCGCCGTTGGTCAATTCGCCGTTGGTCATTTCGCCGTTAGGGGATTTCGCCGTGAGGACATTTCACCCTGATGGCATTTAGGATATGTCACCGTGATGACATTTCGCCGCTAAGCATTAAAGAAGTTGATTAGTAGTTGATCATTAAGATTTAAACTATTTATTCAAACAAAACTGATCTTTTTTGTCTTTTGATTCTGTATGATTTAAAGAAGTTAATTAGTGGTTGATCACTAAGAATAAACTTTATTTAATTAGGAAATAAATAGTTGTCATCCAGTAAGAAATAGTTGCCATCCAGTAAGAATAACAAAAGGCGTAAGCGCACAACTGATCTTCTTTTGTCTTTTGATTCTGTATGATTGTCTTGCCGCCGCCATATTTTGTGTGTCGCAGATCATGTACAGGTTGTTGACATTACATTTTAAGCAGTTGTTACGCAATAACTAGGAATTGTTAGGTGTTCGCAATATAATATGTTAATCGAGTATTCAGTGTAAAATACTATTTGCAATAGTGGGAAAATGGGCTGTTGTCTAGACCTATCGCCAGCTAGAGTACAGCCAGCCATTGCTAATGCCATACATTCCAGCTTTAGTAGAATCAGTATTTGCAGCAATTGCATTGAAATAGCAGAGACGACAGTAGCGGTCATGATGGTGTTGATGCTATAATTTTCTAATAAATTTGAGAACGTAGCCAATTATTGTTCTTCATATCAGATCTTAATTCCCCTTGAGCTGCTGGATACCATTTTCACCATTTCTTTTAACTGCTGCATTCTCATATTTTTATATATAGTGACATACACAGTCCCGACTGATCAATTTAAGTTACTTATAGTTTAAGTCAATATTAGCAGCCATGCTATGGATGCTAAACCTGTTCTTAAGCAAAAGTTCAACAAACTAAAATATGTTTTAGTTTATAATATCTACAATATAATTCTGCTTGAGGCTCCAACCGTCCATGAGCCCGTACGTCCGTCCACGTGTCGACTCGCTATTCTTTTCAGTATTATATAGGAGAAAATCTTGGATCACCTGTGCAACTGTCACCCCAAAGGCATATGGGGTGACAATTGTACAGGTGAGGAATATTGGAGTGACAATTGTACAGGTGAGGAATATTGGAGTGACAATTGTACATGTACAACTGTCACTCCAATATTTCTCACCTGTACAATTGTCACCCTAATATTCCTCACCTGCAGGTGAGGAATATTGGGGTGACAATTGTACAGGTGGGAAAGACTGGTGTGACAGTTGTTCTGAGTATCTGATCTACCTAGTAATTACCCTAACCTAAGCTAGCCTTACCAAACCTAGCTTAGCCTTACCTAATCTGACATAGCCTTACCTAACCTAGCTTAGCTTTACCTAACCAAAACTAGCCTTACCTAACCTAAACTAGCCGTATCTAAGCTAGCCTTACGAAACCTAGCTCAGCCTTACCTAACCTAGCTGAGGATTACCTAACCTAGCTAAGCCTTACCTACCCTAGCTTAGCGTAACCTAACCTAGCTTAGCCTTACCTAACCTAGCTTAGCCTTACCTAACCTAACTTAGCCTTACCTAACCTAGCCTTGCCTAACCTAACATAGCCTTGCCGAATCTAACCTAGTCTTCAGACCTAACCTTGCCTTCTAACCTTTTAACCTAACCTAGCCTTCTAACCTAACCTAGCATTCTAACCAAACCTAAAGTAACCTAACCAAGCCTTACATAACCTAACAATATTTTACCTAACCTAACATTACCTAATCTAACCTAGCCTAACCTACCCAAACCTAACCTACCCTACCAAGACCTAACCCAACTTAGCCTTACCTAACCTAACCTAACATTACCTAACCTAACATTACCTAACCTAACCTTACCTAACCTAATCAAACCTAACCTCACCTAACCTTACCTAACCTAAGATATATTTGTGCCAATTGTACAAGTGGATACACTGGGGTGATAATTGTACAGGTGGGATATGTTGGGGTGACTATTGTACAGGTGGGATTTTTTGGGGTGACAATTGTACAGGTGTGCTTTTTTGGGGTGGCTAGTGTACAGGTGGGATTTTGGGGTAACACTTGTACAGGAGATCCAAAATCTTGGAGTAAATATAATACTGAAGCGCACACGTTTACTAATTCCTGCTGGAGCCTGCGTGCTCTTTTGCCTGGCTTGTAGCAGGAGAGAAAGAAGGTGCGAGGGATCAGGCCCATGCTCTTCTTCAATTTAGATCTTCAATTCATCAGAAAAGGCGATTGATAAAGCACTCCCGTCTTGAACGTTAATTTTTTCTTGGTTAAAAAATTTGCTTCGAGATTTTACTAGCAGATTCCGCAATCTAGCTTTCTCTCCTGTGGTGCAGGCTATTAAAGTGCACCCTAAAATTGGCTGTCACTCAGCCGAAGTTGAAGGTAGCAACAGCGGGAGAGTTCAAGCCACTTGATAAAGCAGCCAGTGCCAGCGATGGTGGTTGGAGGCGCCCTCCAGTAGATATTCACTCCAAGGGGAAAATTCAACTAGAAAGGAACACTGATTCTCTCTCGAAGAAAGATTAACCACAACTGTCTTCTTTTTGCTTCTTGAAACCATTTTCAGCCAGTTTCAAACCAAAGACATGGAGATCAGTTCACCCCATCATATCTGCCGCTTTTAATTTTTTCTCGTCATACTTCGTGGATTTTGCTGGGTGTGGATGACCTTTTTTATAGGGCCAGATGCATAGCTAGGATACGGTGCGGGAGAACAGAGCGGGTAGTAATGGACATCTTGACTCTAAATTACTTTCGCAGCGATTGTGCGATATCTAGGGAGGGTTGTGCTGCTATAACTACAGTAATTTCCAAGTCTGTTGTACTTTGTTATATAGCTATTGCATCAATCAAAACAGAAAAATGTTGTTTTGCTGATCAATATCTATGAGCACTGTAATAGTGCAAATATAAAAAATCGGAACCGCCGACAAAAAAAAATGAAAGCTTTACACTAACGTGACAGATAACCTTTTATGATTTTTGCACTATTAGTACTTTTGCACTGTTATGTCTGCTGCACTAATATTACTTTAACATTATTATGACTGATGAGCTGGTATATTTATTACTACGATGACTATGCTGTTCTGCTAACAGCTTTGGTAAAGTGGCCAGCTCAAATGTACGTGGTAGAATAGGTCATAACCTACACTGATCTATTAACTATATTCCATTTTTAATAATACAACTGAATTGGTATAGAACTGCCCCAGCTAATGCTGGACTTTAATTGACGGTTAGACACGACCTCAGCTCCCTTAATGAGGGCGACTAAAGCTACAATACCTTGTTATCGCTGCTAGAAATGAAACGGCTTTAAAACATTAATAAAATTAGCAGTAGTTGCACTTAATATTAATTGATTACTGCTGTACTCAAGGAAAAGGAATTCAGAACAAATTAAGTGCATTCAAATCGTCCAATGAAATGGTACTTCCTAATTAAAGTACCTATGCATTCTGTTTTAGTTACTTACCTATCCTAACTAAAGTACAAATAGCCTAAAATCTTGGTATTAGTAGCGGTGTCCATTCCGTTTTTTAGTGTTCTTGGTCGACAAAGCTTTACGACATTTATATAACTAAGAAAGTGATACAGTTATATCAATCTTTTTTCGTGGTAATCCGTTTATAAACTAAAATTTAGCTACGTTCGCTCTCCCCTTCATCTGATTCATTAATATTTAAATGAAAAGAAGTATTGTATTTCACGCTGCATCCGCAACATGAAGAGTTACTTTACGGTCGGTATTTATATTGTCAGTAAATTTACACTGAGACTCGTTCACATTCACTATAAGAGTTGGGTGCGCGTTCGTAGCTCATACCACAGTGCTTGATTTGTAACTCACGAGGCCCACTCGTACTTAAAGCATTGTAGAAAATTGCCAGAGCTGTGATTGATCAGTTTATGCTATAAACCATGCAGGTTGTTGAATTGAAGTAATATGTATTGCAAGTTACATGCTCTCTATTTATTGTTCAGAAAAAGACACAATATGACTCGGAAATAGTGAAAACGGTCATGGATTGTGGTTCACCCAGTTACAGGGGTGTCTGAAATTGGAAAAATTTTTAGACCTCTAACTTATTTCCCAGTACTGTAGCAAAATTATCGAGTTTGAAAGACTTTCTTCAGTTTTGTACTTCACTTGCAATAATTTTAACAAAGACCTCAAATTAATGCTAAGAATTACGTAGGTCATGAAGTTCAAACAGTTAAACACATATGATAATTAGAAAATCCCGTCAGTCAGTAGTTTGTTCAGTTAGCTTGTAATTCAGGATCATAAATGAACAATTACAATGCATAAATATCAAGAGCTATTGCCCCGTCGGAAATCTATGGCCATTTATCCGATGTTATCGGATACTTTTCACTATTTTTCCATAGGCAGCCGATAACTGCCCATATATTTGCGATAGGGTGATATGTTCTACTCTCATTACAGGTATATTTCGAATAACACATATACAATTTGAAAAGAGCAAACTTATAAATCTTATAAGTTACTTCTAGAGCGATATGTCGCTTTGGAAAGATGTATTTGAAAACAGAAAATATGTATTCCTGTTATTGAAGGAACCTAAGAGGTGGCGACAATGATTAGAGAAGGTAAGGCGCAAATCTAAAGTAGATGACGCCATTAGTCGGATAAGAGTTCAGCTACTGTTGTGATGATGTTTTGCTACTATGCTTAGTACAGAATAACTTCTTCACGACCTACAGCATGCACGTCCCCGCTGTGACCTGACCCTCAAAGCTAATTTCACCTGCTCTGATGCCCTCTGTTTGCATCTATTATGGACGGTAAATTCCATTAACAAGTTCAATTTTCGTCATTAGAAGCAGTTCTTTGTCTTAATTCACAGCATGTATGTATTAGTGTTCAATAACAGCATAGAAGCGTAGCAAAATATTGCATCGTAACACGACAGAAACAGCAACAGGTAACTAAAATGCCTCGTGGCGTAAGGCCGTCACCCGCGTTAGGGAGAAAGGAGGGACAGAAAGTGCTGAGTTATAAATTCAACGCCGTCATTTTTTATGGCAAGCTTACTGTAGAGTTTTGGAAATTCTCACATCTATAGTCAACCCCCTTTACTCTTTGCAAACAATTATCAACATTGCTCAACTCCATTCTCTTTTTGGTTGGACAGACAAACAAATATATACACATTTACTTAAATCCTGAACGAAAACAATATCATCGCTCTTCGCTTCGAACGCGAATGATAACAACAGAAACATGATGCCGATATATTATCTTAACGAGAAAAAAAAACTGTGTCGGACGAGAGTGGAGCAACTTTTGCGAAAATCGTTTCACTTCAAAATACCGGAGCCATTTTAGCACATCACTGGCACCGTATAATTTTATTGACACTTTCAGCATTCTTGGACTGAACGCATGACGTAGCTTGGAAGGTTGTCTCCAGGGTGACATTCGTACCGATTGACGTACTAAGTATTGACCGCACAAGGCCGCAGTCTTGAATGTGGTCAACTACTGGTTGCTTGGCGACCAGACACCCTTTGCAGCTGTGAACCAATGCATATAAGTATTCCATTGTCTCCTGCTCGATTCGTGGACTAGGAATACATTCTGTCAAAATGCTTCTGTAGAGAAACGAATATTTTTCAAAAATAAAAGTACTGCCAATCGGTATTAAAGATACAGTTAATGGTCACAGGGCTCTTTTATAGTAATGATGAATTGAAGCAACAAGCGTTTTTTGAAATAAAAAAAAATAATAATTGCTGAGCCGTATACAGGATGCCGTGGTCGAAGAACTTTTTCCAAATTAATGATGCATTGAAAAAATAAATTGAAGCTTATTATTCTGCAATCCCCGAGCTCCTTTCAGATTGCTCCCTTTCAATAATAGCGAAGATTGTGTGCACGGTGTTATTCAAGCAAACAGGCTTACAAGCAAGGTTATCAGAGTTTTATGAGCGTACTAGACGGCCCGTGATCCATTGGGTCACCGTCACCATTTTCTTTGCTTTCGTAAGAAAAGGAGGTTATTCAGCTGGTCACAGACCACACGCTGCTTGACCGTCAACTTCTGCCATCACCATCATAAGCTTCTTTGCTTCTCTAAGGAACATTTCACTCTTTTCCTGTGCGCAATGGGATATATGCCTATTATATATATGACGTAGTCCTTTTGTATTTCTCGTATCATCCGTAAATTTAACGTGCCCGTTCATACAGACGAGATCAGATCCATCTTCCGTATCACGGATACAGCCGAATTAAATCTTCAACGTTCGAATTTCTTTCTATCCTAAGACAAAGAAACTGTGTGCAATCAAGCAACTGAATAGAAAGTACATAAGCAAGTAAATATCGTTCACGTACTTTTAGTTATAATACTAGACGACCCGTGACCCGTTGGGTCGTCATCACGATCGTCTTTGCTTTCGCACTAAAGCAGGTGTTATTTAGCTGGTTATAAACCACACGCTATTCGGCCGTCATCCATGCCAGTGAAAGAGCTGCCCATACGATTCACTATCAACAGATTCTTTGCTTCTGTAACGAATATTCAACACGCAGTCTGTTAGCAAATTCAATTTATATGTTACGTATTCCAGTTGCATTTTCCCGAGCAACTTTGAAATTATCTTGCCCGTTCTTGCAACCGAGTGGCTGTTTCCACGTGCGTATCACAGATACAATCGAATTAAAGAGCTAATCCATGAAAGTATTGGGGGCTGTGCCGTAGTCCCTTGAATTTCTTCCCGTCCAAAAGCGAAGAAGCTATGCCAGATAGGCCACAGGCCCTACCCTAAGTGAAAAAAAAAATGTGTCAAACAAGACACAAATAAACAAGACACAAGCAAGCACGACCGGTTCACAGACTTTTAGTATAATACTAGACGACCCGTGACCCGTTGGGTCGTTGTCACGATCGGCTTGTCTGTCTTTCGTGCCCATTTTGCTTCCTTCTCATCAGCTACTCATACTGATCTTTCTTCAATCTGTTCTTCTTCTTCTTCTTTCCCAACATGCTATTCCCATGCGCGTTGATCCTGTTTGGGAACACCCTCGTGCATGGGTTCCACGTGTCTATTATCACACTACGTGTCCCTTCATTCTTCCTCTGTGACATCGCCTTTGTTGTGGAAACGGA
>LQNS02277602.1:19155764-19167643 GCA_001587735.2 Parhyale hawaiensis
ACAGATACAATCGAATTAAAGAGCTAATCCATGACAGGCGATAGGGTAGAGTAGTGAGTAGATCCATCGAATTTCTTCCCTATCTAAAAGTGAAGAAGATGTGTCAAACAAGATTACAAGCAAGACACAAGCACGCAAGTAAACAAGCAAGACCGGTTCACAGACTTTTAATATAATAATAGATAGATAGATAGATAGATTGATTGCTGTTACTATATTATTGTTTTTGTGGTGTTCTCAAGAGCGGTTGTTCCTATGTTTGACCGGTTATTTTAATTGTTTTTCTAAATCAGAAGTATATAAATAGATATGACCTAATTAAAATTATTTCCAATTTGCCTAGAGTTTTCAAGCCAGAAGCAGCCTCAAAAACAAATACATTGTCCTACAAAGTCTTATTCCTGCTTTGTCGTGTCGAATGGGGGGGGGGGGGGGGNTACTGGAATAATGTGACAGCGGAAAAATTTCTGAGCTTGAAGTGACCCAGTGTAGGTATGCTGAAATAAATTTCCTAAAGAATGGGTAGTGAGAAAAAACTAAACTATACGCTACTCTATCCATTTAACGTAGGGAAAATCACTATTTACTGAGAACTATGTAAATAGAATGTGCCTAATCTCATCCCCGTAATGTAGTGTTTATGCTTTTTAAAGCGTTAAGGGAATCTTGCATTCCCACTTTAACAAAAGAAATTTTTAATAGTAAATATGCAGCACATTCAAGTTACTCTTCTTGAAATCTATTTGTATTGTTATAAGCTCTCTATGTGTAGGGTACTGTCTCTTAATTACAGAGGTCATGAGAGCCACGTCACCTGCGCCACCATCAGTGATGTGTTCGTCATCTCAGGGTCTAACGATAACACCATCCGCAAGTGGGACATGGAGACTTGCGAGTGTCTCTTCGTCTACAGAGGTGCGTTGTCTCCATCCCTATCGGATTTTATCGGCGTTTATCGGCTTCCTATAGGAAAATAGTGAACGGTATCTGAGACATCGGATAAAGGCCTATAAATTTATGATTGGGATATTACGCACTATAGAGTGTGGTCCCTGCTTGTCGAAAATACTGGCAAAGAACGTGAATTGATACGATCGATTGGTTATACCGAGAGATGCTATGCTGGGCAGGTTACATCATACCAGACCGCTTGATAATCAGTAGACCCCGCGAGACGGAAACAACTTTGGTATTAATGTATTTTAATTTCTTCTTGTACGCAATATTGATTAATTATACAGTTACCGCTACATCAACCTTTATTACGAAAAGTATGAATTTTCTAGAAGAGGTACAGAATTACCTTCAGAATTCTACTAGATTGCTTTTCATTACAAATGGAAATAAGAAATTCTTCTAGGTGATGACTTGTAATTCATCGAAATGAATACAATAATTCCAAAAAAGACTAGCACAGTATTGAGTTACAATATTTAGAATGAACGAAACACAAAAATTGTTATGATCCAATTAAAATAGCGATATAACATACAAGACTTATGCTTAGAGCATATATAATATAACAAAGACACTTCAAGTTATTGGTTCCATAGGATTTTCATCACATTATACATTACTATGCCTCTTGAAAACTGACTACCATACAAAAGTTTTCTTCATAGTTTCACCAGCGTAGAGTATAATTGACTGCACAGTATGAGTTCCCTCAGATATCTCCCGCTGTAATATATACGGCATAATCAGAGTTCTATGGGGCATTCACTATAGTATTAGTCATGTAACTAAGAGTAAAATTCGTGTCAACAATTGTAATTAATCATTGTAGTAATTTTAATAATAATACCGATACTAATCATTTATTTCTCCAACAGGTAGAGGTATTCTTGTTCTTAATACTACTACTACAACTGGTAGAATATTAGGCAGTGTAAGACATAGAGGGGCAATCAGACAATGCTTTGCAAGTTGCATATGGTAGGACATTAGAACAATAGAATAAGGGACATCGAAATAAATTTAATTTATCTAGAGCAGGGGAAGGCTTGTACCCGTGGGGGTGCGAGATGAGTTTTTAGGGGTTAAGAACCTTAGATTATTTACAAGTAATTCAAAAACTGACTTAAATTTGTGGCGCTAATTGATATAATTTTCTTTCTTTATCATCACGTTAATTAGTCATTTTTTGTAGGGGTGCGGGCACACAGCAAAAGTTTTCTAGGGATGTCACTCATAGAGCAAGTGGGGAATCCCTGTTCTAGAGCAAATGATTAAAAGGATATCGTTAAGATTATGCTAATAATAAAGATTATACGTGATGTTGCATATAACGCCTTATTGCTACCTCAACAACTAAAGCTTTTATAGAATTTTACATTACAGGACACATATATGTTATTTGTATACAAAATTTTCTTATTATCAAAAATGTGTAACTATAATGGGAAGATTCCTATAGTCCAATCGTCGTCATAGAGTACCTATAACTCCTTATAATTACAGCGTAAGCTGACGTCCAGTTCTATTTTATATGAATCATCATACTCGCGTGCATTTACATATTTACACTGCTCGCATTACCTAGCAGGATAAATCACAAGATGATTAGAGAACGGATATTTACTTGCATGTAAGTTCTTAGGAGACATTTGTTAAAGACAGAAAGAATCAGCTACACAATTTATATTCTATATATTTTACATATGGTGGTGCAAAGATATTCCTGAAGGTGGATTAGTTAACGCATTGTCACGTTATTTCAAAAAGCTGAAAGAGTTAATGCTGAGTACCATACTGCTTAATCAACATTCTATAGAACTTTGGATACTAGTGGCCCGAGTTGCCATTATAAATGACGGCAAAAAATTAGTACTTTACGAAAACCTCATTGACTCTTCTATTTTCTAGCTTTCAGAAGGCTTCTTAAATAAAAATTCCATATTCTGGATGAAAAACTGACTCTGCAGTATATTATGTAGGTACTCTATGGAAACCACCGTTGTGTTTTGTGCTTTTTACTTTTCAGATGGCTTCTTAGAGAAATATTCACTACTCTGCCTGAAAAACTGACTACATATTATATATTATATGGTGCAGTCAAGTGTCATCTCTCGTAGCACCTTTGAACATGTTCAAACACGGTCATGCAGGGGAGCTCAGGTCCCTCAACTGGAGTTCCCGAGTCGGAGTCCCATACCCTAGATACCGTCCTCAGCTCTCGAATTTTCCCTCTCTTATTCCCGTAGATAAATATAATGGCCGTGCCATATAGAGAAACCTTCATTAAATGGTACAGGAATACATTACCAGAAAATTAATATATCTGCGTAGTCTTCAGCACTTGAAATTTTTTCTTATCTTATTCATTAAACGGTACCGAAATACATTAATTAACCAGAAAAACAATAGATTTGCCTAGTCTTAAGCAATTAAGTTTTTTCCTATCTTATTCCTATAAAGCTAGTAGATTTAACTATTTTTTTCCTATCTTATTTCCATAGAGCGTGACAGAAAAATATAAATATACTTATAAATAACTGAATAAAAACACGCCGTGAATTTTTATATAGTACTGATGGCGGTGTAGTAGAAAAATTAAAACTGGATAAAACGAATCGATCGTCTTGGCTTCAGAAAATCTCTTAGCCTTGAGTTGACCTGGAGTACAGCATATTTGTTCCCTCATAAGAAATCAAGTTCATTCCTGTTATGGTATAAGATAAACATGGCGGTACCATATATGGCGCTACCTATAGTGCATAGCAAAATGCTTAACATAATCGTTATAATCGTTAAAAATACTTTACTCAAATTCAAAGTTGATCTAACGTAGGTCGTTACAGGTTTGACGCAGTCTTTGAATAAAACGCCTTATTGTTACAGCATCCATAAGCTACAACTTTGCATAAGTGTTGAGTATAGAATATATATATATATTCGTTATTAAGATAGAGGAACATTATACGTGTTTCATCTTAATACAAAATGCGACTGAACCACATTTCTTCAAACAATAACTATATCGATGAATGCAAAAGAAAGATACATGAAAGGAGCCATCTATGTGTTATTCAATAAAAGAAAACATTCAGTATAGCCATTTTGGGCAATACAATACGTAATGAAATGAGTAATTCCATGACAAGTCCCTACCCAGAGGTATACCTGCGCAGTAGCCACAAAACAGTAATAAAGTATATTATTATGGTACATGAGTACCTAATAAACTACCTATTCTTTACAAAGACGTACGGCACTTAATGAGTGTCGGCTTCATTGCTTCTGACTGCCATACAATAAGATAAAAAAAAGTCAGGAAGCAACAGAAATTTATTGAGAACTTGGGAACTTATCGTAGCTGCCCACATTTGTATAGTATAGTATATCAAGCCTAACAAAGTAGTGAAATCCAAAATTCAATTCTGGATTTTACGCGGTTAGCATCAACTCAACTGAAGACTTTGTATTCAGATGTCAGAAAGAAATTCAACCAAGGAAAACTTCTACGTAGTAGATTATACTCGAAGGGAATGAAAACTCCATCTGAGGTTGGGCCTTTCACAAAACACGCCTATAAGAAGGATATCAAATAGTACCTTACTACTTTTCTAAACAACACTAGATTCTGAACATCCTGTAGCTCGATCATATTCTGAAAAGAATATTAGCTCTAGTAACTTAGCACTCGAATTTCCTGCAATTTTGTTAGTCAGTATATAAATTTCGTCCTATCAAAATCCGTACCATGGTGACGGAGAGACGAACCAACCAACCAAGAGAGGGAGCAAGCAACCAACGAACTGCATTTTATTGCATATTGGATTTAATTCGTTTTTGAAACCATGAACCCGTCAAAAAGAAGTTCATACACAAATTTGTAAATTATTTACCTATGTGCTGATATTGCGATGAACAAACCCATGATATATGCTATCGCTTCCTGTCAACAGCAATCTTTGATCTACGTCTGTTAGAGAATTAGACTGTAGACACACAGGAACACAGGAGTTAAAATTACCGAAAGCGGCCAAGCGACTCAGTTTTTTTTTTTTTTTTTGCGCGCGCTTGTAAGCTGAAGCACCGAAATATTTTGTATCACATACGCAGTTTGTCTATGTATATTTTTCCAAGGGGAAACTAAACACGACTTTGAGGTTTTCGTGAAAAATTACAACTAGTAACGTCTATATAATCACTTAATCAGAGGCCACTTTTTAACATACCGTAACTTAATGTTAAGCCACGCGTCTTGTATCGTCCTGAAATGAAAATCTACTGCAATGATAAAATTCTCTGCAATCCCAATTAGAATAAATAACTAAACTATTGTAAGTGTACATTTGTTCTATTTCAGGTCACACTGCCAAAGTGTGCCGCCTGATCTGCACGTGCGAGTTCATTTTCTCCACCAGCACCGACAAGACCGCCAAGGCTTGGCTGTTCGACAAGGCAGACTTGTCCGATGATGAGGATGAATATAGCGATGAAGAACTGGCTGAAAAAATGTGCATCAGAACATTCAAGGTAACTTCAAATCAGATAATTCGTTTTATATATCATACATCTGCTTGCAGGTATATTCGGTGCTTCCCTTTACAAAGTAATGTCTTGGTTAATGTACGACTTGAATAGTTAAATATTATTGCATCTGGGTCCAGACGTTCCGGTTGATCCTCTAGTCCGAGGTGAAATAGTTTTTGCGCTTAACTTTGCTTTGTGGAAACAATTTCAGCCAAGTTAGTTGAACGTTCAACTAACTTGGCTAAAATTGTTTCCACAAAGCAAAGTCAAGCGAAAAAACTATTTCACCTCGGACTAGAGGATCAACCGGAACGTCTGGACCCAGATGCATTAATAAAGTAATGTCTGTGCTACACACCGTGACTCATATTACACGTAAGGAGACTAATTGAAAAAACTACATTTTTTCTTGGATAACATGCATATTCTATTGGAAATGTGTATTACCGGATAAGAAAACGATAGGACGGTTTCTAAAGGTTAATCAATCAACGATATTAGATACCCAGAGGAACATTATACAAGCACATAACGCAAAACTGATCGCCACTGAAATTAGACTTAAAGAGGGGTTAATACTATCATTACCTACGACAGTGCATCGCAAAGTGAAACTAGAGCACTCTGAGAGTGCATGCCTCCATCGAGCAAGGCAACGGTTACGAAAAACTTAAATAGGATCTGAGACCGTGATTTTCTTTGTACCAACACCAAAATCGAGTCATTTGTGCCCTCCAATAGTATTAACAGCCTCAGTAATTTTTTTGAAGATCCGTTCATAATTATTTGAGTGACGTGAAAACCTTCACTGCATGTTGAAAGACACTCATCTACCTTCATATAAGACCAAGGATGATGATACGGAATAAATTGACGCACTGCCGTACGTGGCGGGCGTACGATGAACTCCGTTGGAGCGATGATGTCACAAGAGAGGATTCGATCGTAGCACTGTCGAAGACAAGCAATTGTCTACCACAATTCAGATATAAATTACGAATACCACAGTTAGTTTAGAAGTTGCAACAAACAATGTGATACTTTGGACCAAATTGCCGTAATATATAATGATTATTTAAGTTGTTTTTCCGTACTAGATACGCTCCCAGTCGAATCACTTGTTTGCAAAATGTCGACCTAAGCTGTGCCATCGTTAAAAGATCCAGCCATCCTCTCCTAATCGCAAAAACTGCAGCATCATTTAACATTCGCCAGTTTCAACATCATCCTTTCGTAAGACAATTAAATGTGGGGAAATGGTTAGGTATTTTTTTTTCTTGCAAGTTAATTAACGCGACTCGGACGCGAAATGCACTTACTGTTACATTGGTGTACCGCGAGCAGCGTAGAGTAGCTTATATTTTATTACCTCCGCCAACGAGGTTATGTTTTCGTCGTCTTTGTCTATTTGTCAACAAGATAACTCAAAAAGTTATCAACTGATTTAGACGAAATTTATTGAAATTGTTAGGTATGTTAGGAGAAACAGATGATTACCTTTTGGTGAAGATATGTCCATCCGTTTGTTTGTTTGTTTGTCTGCCTCATTTTTCTCAATGCCATAACTCAAAAAGTTATGGACCGGTTTTAATGAAATTTGCGTGAGTTGTTAGGTATATAAGAAAGAGTAAATGACCGAATTTTGGTAATAATCAGTTTTTTTTCGTTCGTTCGTATGTCACTGTTTTTAATTTTATGCTTGTTAGCACAACAACTCAAAAAATAGTGAATGAATCTGTATGAAATTTATAGGGGTTGTTAGTAATGTTGAAAGACATAAATGGTTAAATTTTGGTTCAGATCGGTTGGTTCGTTCGTATGTTTAACTCATGTTTGTCATAAAGCTTGTTCGAAGTATAACTCAAAAAGTTATACACGGATCTTCAAGAAAATTGCACAAGCTGTTATTAGTATCAAAAGACACAGATGATTAAATTTTGGAGTTTATACAAAGAAAATTATTGTTTCAGAGCAATTTTGAAGTTTTTTGCTACCGTTGCCTCGCATGGCGGAGGTATGCGTTCTCAGATGGCTCTAGTTCTCAATTTACACTGTATCTGTAAGGCTTCCAGGTAGTATGTATAGACTTTTGCTTTGATATTACTTCGGCGGAAGGAAAAAAATTTGTTCTTCAGATGGTTTTATGTTCTTCTTACAAATCCTGTTTGAAAGTTCCTATATCTTGGCGTTTAATCATACGCATCTGAACCAAGCTTCGTTGTAGCGGTTTGAAATTATAGATTATAGCAGGTCATTGGTAGAAGATGAAAATAAATCAAAAACATTGAGGCATATACTAATATCATTGCATCTGTAGAATACCATGTTACTCTCGATACAACCTACTTCATTTATTGCATTTTAAAGATGGTAAGCGTGACTCCAGAAGTGTTCTGACACATGCGGGTATTTGCCGGGTTGAATTTATCTGCTCTTTTACAAGCCTTAAGCCAACGCTCTTTCAAAATTTTATTCTTCGGAAAGCCGCAAAAGTTCGTAGATTCTTTGATACGTATTTCTGTGCAACCTTGAAGACGGTAGGATATTCTGAAGACGCAAATGGGATATGAAGAAACCATGGAAAAATAGCTTTTGTCAACGTAGAAGAATCTTGCGCCGTCACAGGCTTATTACCCTGACTGTACGACAGCTTGGGCTCTCCGCGTGCGCTAACCTGTTATGTATAATCATCCTTGATGTAAGACCGTATGCTGCTGTAACCTATATATACTGTTTACTAATAAAGACATAAAATTAGTTATTGTCATTTTTCGTACGTTGAAGGTTCAGATACTGTGCGCTGCTCTGCGCCCTATGTGTAATGACGCCGCTCCTGGACGAGCACGCGAGCAATGGCGAAATGAATTACGTTGTGCTTCTGGTGGAGACTGACCTCAGGGGGTATCAGAAGAGGCTTTTGACCTCACATGCAGTGGCGTCGTTAGGAAAACTACAGCGTAGAACTGAGAGGGCTGGAGTAAAATGTGGAGGGGCTGACGTTGCTGCGTGATACGTGCATATTGGTTACATGGTAGCAATATTAGGAGCTGAAGGGGGGACTGACTTGGCTCTTTTTATGAGAGAGGAGGTTCATACTCTTTGAGCCCTGCCCCCCCCCCTCCTGGTGTCATCACTGCCACTTCGTTAATAATATCAACTTCCTGATGGCCCCTGCCTCCACATTTAACTTCACCTCTTATATCCTGAAGAGGATTGCCCCTGAGCAGACAGATGCCATCAAGACCAGGATCGTTAAGAACTGCAAAACATGATTTTACCAAAGAGGGAGGGTCAGCACTAGTTTACCTGGTCTCACCTCAAAGGGACTAAGCTCAAAAATAAAATATTCAATGTGCTCTTTAGTTCAATGCAGACTAATCAGGAGCTGGATAATTCAATGAGGAAGGCCATGGACGACAGGCAACCCTCTCAATATAGTCTCCTGTTCTCGGTGCTATTCGCAGCGGCGCACAGGGTGGCATACAACAGGAGTTTCTCCCTAGCTGTGGGGGCGTAAAGAAGGTTTTTATCAGAGTTTAGAACAAGCTCCGGTCCACCCTAGATAAAGTTAATTTTGAAAAGCTGGTGTTCCTCAGAGGCAATTTGCACATCTTGGGGTATCGGCTCTACGATTGGGACGAAAGGCGTGAAGGGGAGAAAGGAAGAATGGGGGCCGAGGGCGAGGGGAGAAAAACGATAGAAAACGAAAAAAGAAGAAACAGAAGAGAACGTAGGGGAGGAAGATGACCAGTAGAATCTTTAGTTCCTTGTGTACAGTTTCTTCATTAAAATTACGATTGCAGTGACCGTCGTTTTTCTTTCTACTCATCTACAATACTTTTCAACTACTTTCAAATTTTACTGTAGACACTGTGAAATTATAAGGGGCGCATAAAAAACAATTAAAGGTGAGCAAAGACATGTAGGGCCCCAGTCCCAAAAGTACAGGGGCGCAGGCGCAGTGGGAGGAGAGAAAAATTGGAACACAGGGGCGCAGGTGCCCTGGCCGAAAAAAAAGAGGTGCGCCCTCCACAGCCATTCACATCCTTGTTTGTTCTAATAGCCTAGTAACTTTTCAGTCCTCATTTCTCGCCTAATTTTCATCTCACTGCCGTCGGCTGACACAGTTAAGCTAGAAAAAGGCAACTTAAGTAACCTCGGGAAACTTAAGAACTTTGTTGTAGTACCGTTTATTTTTTTTCTCTCTCTTGCCAGGGCCACACGCTGGGAGTGTGGCCCATCATCTACATCCCGGCCGACAACGGTAAGGATGATGACGACGGCATCACGGATATCGACCCTCTCGATATGGTCATCACAGGCAGCGCCGACAACACTGCCAAGTCTTGGTCGCTCTACCTCGGTACCTGCACCAAAACTTTCAAAGTAAGCAAATACATCAACTAGCGAAACCTGTGGAAATTGAACTGTTAATTAATGTCTTTTCTTCCTAAACTGTACCAACCTAAGCTAGCTATTACAGTACAACTTAGCTTAGTTGACCTATTGCAGCTCTCTAGTGTCACCCACCCGATCTAAGTTGAGCGTTCTTAAGTGAGACCATACGAACTATGTTTACCTAAATCAGTAATTTAGGACCACCTTTACACACATCTTCTAAGCTAACGTCAGTCGTGAACCCCAATGCTCGACATGTATCTTAAATCACAACCTATCTCGCCTCATCTATAGCAAATAGCCGCTATGGATTGAGGATCGTTCTCGGGACCCTCAGCACAACTGTACAACACGTATAGTCAGCTGTTATTACTTATTACTTTCTCCATACGTTGAAACCATACGTGTTGTCTGCTCAAGACGCACAAGTTGAGTAGATGATCAACAAAACAAAAGCGAAGCGATTTTTCACTGTGCAGTAGACACCTCAGCTTTTTTTTTTTAGCTTGCTTTCTTGCTTTGACGAAGCAGTTTTTGCTTGAACGCAATAATTACGATATACTTAAGTTGTTTTCACCGTATATATAGGCTTCACGGCCAGGAAAGTAATTAAATTCGGTGATGGTTTACTAATTACTAAAGAAATTGATTTCTTTTGCATGTCGTTTAGGAGAAGGAAGGAATATGCTACTTAGATGAATAATTAATGCACACAGAGAGTACACATATCTTATGATGATTTGAGTTGGCCTATGGAACGTGTCCTTCCTTCAGTAACAAAAGTATATTCACTAACGAAAGTATGATCAATGAAGAATGATGATAATAAATTTTTCTCTATAATTATTGGCAGAGCGACCCTTCTAGCTAGTACTACGAATATCACACAAATTTCATTCCATTAAATGTTTTATCCTTCTGTTGCGTATAAACAATTGCGAATAACACTAGGCCTAAACTCTGGTAACAAACAACGCATTGATTTCAAAAGCAAACAATTTTAAAAAATTTTAATTAGCCGCCTTTAATGTTATTATATACTAACAGCAAAAAATAACATGTGAAGAAACTTAAGTGATCAGCAACGGTCTTTACGTGTAAATTAATACAAGTTTATTAAAAGCAGTCTTCCGCATTGCTTTATTTTCAAGAAAGTCTGCGGTATCCAATATTCATATTTAGTTTACTGTCATCACTATATAGCTAAACTATTTACGGGTATATCTCTAACAGGGCGATAGTCTCGTGCATGTCCTGAGGTGCATTTGCTGATAATTATATTTTCTTTCAAACGCAGCGAAGAAAATCAGAATATTTCTTTTAAATGGATTACTGTTATATAAATGTGGTTGACAGTCACGACGTCCTTGTTGCATCTCCGTAACAGATATATTAGCGATCGTACGTCTGATTAAATAATCTACTATTAGAATGAGTTCCTATTAAAGTATATACATTTATATATTTGTATGTGTCTTACAACACACTGAATGAAAAAGGATGGGAAGAAACTCAAGCGTTAAAAATTGAATACCACGGTATCTGTGATTTATGCTCACGAATTTCTAGAGACATAAGCTCGTTTGTGCGAGCGTGTTAGTACATGTCAAAGGTGACACTTGAAATGCCATTTAACTTAGCTCAACTAGAGAGCTCAGCCGTAAAAATGACTGCAATCACTTGAATTAAGCTTTTTATTGTTCCTGCTTCCACTGCAGGTTTTGCTGCAAAATAGGTTTCATACCTGCAGGCGTGATCCTCCATTAAAGATATGTAAGTAGTACCGCCATGAGTTTACGAGAGCAAAATATCCTTCATCCAATGTAGGGCGCGAATATCAGTATGGAATTGCTCAAAAGCTGATAAGCACAAAGAAAATATAGTTCAATCGAAAGCAAGGAGCTTGTATAGAGAAGGAGGGAGCCAGTAGCCTAGCTCGTTGAAGCTCAAGAGTCTCTTATGGCTGTCAGCCAGTCATCGGATGCACCAATCGCATATCAGTA
>LQNS02277602.1:19182212-19192741 GCA_001587735.2 Parhyale hawaiensis
CCAAACTTTACTTGCACATCTTCTGAAGGGCAGATGAGACTTTTAGAAACAGGCTGTGGGCCAGCATATCGGTTAAGACTCCGCAAAGTGAATACTTTTTATAAATACAAAACACACACACATGCTTTGTTAACGAAAAATACGGTGGCGGGCAGGACGTAGGGCCTTCACGGGCAGGATCTGACCCACGGGTTGGAGGTTGCCGACCTTTGGCTTAGAACGAACTAGCAGTAACTGCACTGTGCATATAAGCTATTTGAACTTCATACTGTTACCTTTATTTATACTGGCAGTTGCAGCAGAATCCGACGCTTGACAAATAACTACTGTAAAGTCAAGTGCCAGGTGTCGGGTTGTGTCGCAACCCCCGTATGAGCCTCAAAGACAGAGGAGAATCGTTACGACGTCAGAGTATGACGTTCTCTATAGATAACCTGTATCCACAAATATCGATGAAGCTGCCTATACATACATCTACAATGGAATAATCATTTATTAGTGTTGTTTGTCGAGCTCTCGAATTAGTAAATCTGTGAGTTATCCTATCAATGTATAAACAGGAGAAGTATAAATACAGATTCAGGAACAGGAATATATCTTCAGCTGCTAGTAGTGAGTAAAGCCACGAAATGCCTGCTCGTGACCTTTGACCTCTGGACCCCGCCTGCTTCCGGCCTCCCAGGCCCCGCCCACTTTCGGTTCACGCCCTCCGAACCCCCGCTACATCGAAAGTGCATTGGCCGTCCTAAACCGGAAGGTCAAGGTCACGCGCAAGGTCGCGACGGTGAAAAGTCACGAGCACGCATCTCAGTGCTTTACTCACTACTGCTGCTCCTCGCAGGCAGGTCACAGAGCAGCAGGTAGACTTGAAATATATTTTCACAATGGTATAGGCATGATGCAGGTCCTGAAAACAAAGCTTAATGCAAACCAAAGCCAATACTTTATTGAAGTTTCACAGGTATGACCTCCATATGTAATTTTTTTTTATTGTTTTACGGTATTTGGCTGGTGACCAGCTCATGACTAATTATTATGACGTCCAGCGTCTCTCATAGAAGAAATTTCAAACAACCCATTCCTGCTATAAATATAGGTTTTCATTGTCCTAAAATGATTACTGAATCCAAAATTCCTAGCGCAACACCAGTAATATTCGGTACGAGGTAAAGGTTTTCCCATTTTTACGAAGAATTGTTAATATGGAGCCTGAACACATTGAAAACTCTGACAGCCACAATTGCAGCGCCACAGGTCAAATCTTTTATAAATTTGTGGGAAGAGGCCTGCATCTGTAGACATAATGTTCACTGTGTATTTCTTGCTGGTAAACTCGTTCATTCATCGCTGCAGCAAATGAATCACTGGGGAATTTCATCGCCCGGTAAATACAAAACGTTTTAAACGCATCACCTAGTAATTTCATTGCGAATAACGCTGTCAATATATTTAAAGTCGCAGTTAAGCCTGCGATGATCTTATCAGACGATAAGGTTGCAAGAAGACTAGTTAACGAGTAAAAAAATTTTGATGGTAACAAATTTAGCTTACCTTACTTTTGAGTACCTTGCGGTTCTTCGTGCGAAGTCCAGGTGACGTTGCTCATACTATAGTACCTCATGTGTGTGGAATTGCGACGCTGAATATCTACTCTTGGGTCGTAGTTGGCGACCAAAGAGAGATCCAGAAGCGAATTATCTCCACAGTGCACGTAATTGTGGACCGCTGGCTTATTTGGTATACCTCTAGAACTTTCATATAAATGTCGTTTCGAATATGCAGAGGCATTTTGTTTAAGTGTTACTCCCCGTACAGTGAAGCTATTAGAATATTTTGTCGTCACGGCTTTGCGACCATATATGCTTGGAGTGCGTATATCACAAGTCCTTCCAGTTCTTTCTGAGTTTCTGGTGACAATCCGTTGATTTGATTCACATTCTCAGCGAGAAGTTCCAGAATTTTCCAAGCATATATGATTACGAATCGCTAAAATCTGCATTGTATTGCACACAATTGGAGACAGCTAAGTCGTTTGTGCTAATCGTTCTCTTACATACCTCGAATTTTGACCGTGACGATCTTTGGATAGCTCTAAGTTGTTTTAGCTTTTTTACTCGTACTCGGCATTTAAAATGGAGAACAGTACTCTATTCTCGGTAGAATTAATTTCTTCCATAGAGTGAACACCACTCTGCTGCAATTTCATATACCCATCCACTCCACATTTTTCTCACAGCGATAACCCTAGCTATATGTTCTTCGAAGGTAGCATCGTCTTGCTTTCTCACTCCAAGATCTCTTAAAGCTGTCTTTCTTTCAATTTCATGTCCACCACTGGTGGTATATAGCGTGGATTTAAAGAGAATTGAATATTTTTCCTTATCTTAGCAGCTCAAATTTTGTTCCATTAAAAGCCATATTATTTCTTATCAGCCTTTAGTAGATTCTTTCTAAATCTCACTGGACGGACAGCACGTCTTCTACTGATTGCGCAGCTGCTAATATTTGTGTATCGTCAACAAATAAAGAAGGGACTGTATAGTTGCATGTCACTGATTATGATAAGAAAAAGTCCAGGCCCTAGCACTGCACCTTGTAGTACTGCACTGAGTACCGGCTGTCTTGAAGACACTCTGTTGGTGACGATTACACTTTGAGTTCCATTTAAAAGTAATGCTTCAAGTCACCGGAGGCATTTTCCAAATATACCCATACGGCAAAGGATTAACCTTAAGATTCCGTGTTCAACATCGTCAAAAGCCTCAACAAAATCAAATTACATTACGTCCACATTCTTCCCGTGACACTGTGACTCTGCAATGGAATCATAGCGTTCCAGCAGTTGTGAAGTAGTAGAACGTTTATGTCGAAAACCTCTTATTATGTGAGTAAGTTATTACTCTCTAGCTGGTGCACTAAGTGTTTACGGAACACCATTTCCAGCGTTTTCTCTCCGTAGCTAGTGAATGAGACAGGTCTATAGTTAGCTGGATCCGTACTGTTTCCAGGCGATGAGTTTATTTCTGTTTCCAGTTTTGGGGACTGGAGCAATTGTTGCATGTTTATAAGTACTTGGCTTTACTCCATCGCCCAATGAATTACACTGCATATGGTAAAGCGGGTAAGAAATGCTTAGCTTGCACATTTTGAGGATTTTGCTACAGCGTCACCTGGTCCTGAAGCACTGAGTTCGCCAAGTTCTCTAGGGCCAATTCAGTGCTTTGTTTTGTGAATTCAAAATCCATTCAAATAGTTACCCAGTTGCGTCTAATAATTGAACTTCAAAGGTACTAACCTTTTTGCTGAAAGCGTTTCAGCATTGACGCCTGAGTATTTCGCTCATCTCTTGATCAGCATCAATCATCGATCCATTTCCGTCAAATAATGGACCTGTTTTTACTTTCACGAACGAGTACTGTGATGCATCAGCGAAAAAGTATTGGCTCTTTTCTTCATCTTCTGGATGGCTTGTACTGCTTTTTCCCGTTTCTCTTCATCTTGAATTTTTACTAGCTAACGTTCATTTTCTCCCAGTCTTCCCGGATAGCACTCTGTTCGTCGCTGCAATTCATACGATGCCTTTTAGCATTTGATCAGTCCTGCTCATTTCTTCAGAAACCTTTGCGGAAATTGTAGCGGTAATTTTTTAGAGGTATTTCTACCTAGTTGGTGGGAGGTACGGCACTTCACACACTTCTCCAACAGATCTTCTCGAAGATTTCGTTTATGGTTTCACTTTGAGTGGAGTCATTTAAAGGTCTCCCAGTTCACAGACTGCTGTTCAATCAGCGTTCAAACCTTCCCAGTTTATCTCTTTTGTGGAAATTATTCTGATGAAAAAGACACTTTTACTTCAAGATACCAGAGCCAATATTTTACATTACTGTAAAAAGTATCGTTGATACTTTCAGCCTTATTGAATTGAACGTATGTCGTACTGCGGCTTAGAAGGTGGTCGCCAGGGTGACAGTCGAACTGACAGACGTAGGCACTAAGTATCGACCGCAGCAAGGCCGCAGTCTCGCGTGCAGTAAACTACGAGGGTTGCTTGGCGACCACACCACTTGCGCAGCTGTGACCCGATGCATACTTAAACATCCCGATCCCGAATAGCTTGAAAAGTCGAGTACAGGCCGCTCACGCTGTATCTATGAAGCCTTAGAAGTCACAGTTACGATATATTTTTCTTAGGAAGAGTGCTATTTTCCGCATGGAACCGCTAAATTCTTTACCAATTAATTCATCGCGTATATTTTATTATGGTATGTTCGTAAGTGGCTAAGTTCATTACTGTCACTTTATCGGGGGCAATTTCATGGCATAATATTCATCACTTGTACAACCATAGCATTAATTTAAGAGAGGAATATCAACGCCAGGGACATTCACCGCTTCGTAAATTCATCGTGCGGTATTTTCATTGTCTGCTATATTGATCGCCTCGCTAGTAAATACATCACTATATGTATAAACACGTCACCTACAGTAACCGCATTAGAATAATGATCTTTTTACTGGCGGCGAAATGTCCAAGCAATGTAGTTCACTAGCAATGAGCTGACCAAATAATATACAAGCTTGGCGAAAAATTCCCTAGATGATGCGTAAACCATGCAATCAATTAACCAAGTGATGAAATTCACAAAATTGAATTGCACAGGCGATGAGTTTACCGAGATACGTTTACTAGGCAATGAACTTCCTAGAACATAGATTTATTGTGAAATTAATTTATCCACGATGAACTTACCATGAAGTTGGAACAAAGACCAAATTGTCCTCATGAGTATTAAATGGCTACCACCTCGACTTAATATTTTACAATTTTACATAAAATTCTTTATTGAACTACAGAACGCCCTTCACCTGTCATCAACAGACTCACGCTTCCAAACTGTTGAGCACTACGTTAAAATTAGACGTTTGTTAAACATCAAGTGAAGCCACATATTTTTACCCAGTAATTTTACGAGCTTTGCAGCCCCGACTGAAATAATTTGGGTTGTCCTGCACATCTGATTCTTACATTTCATTAATTGAAAGTGTATAATTTGATTCGATATTTTGTATCGCAATGCATACGAACAAACTTTAGGAAACAGCGGTATTGTTACTACAAGGCGCATGATGACACTAGATGTCCATTATGGATTACAAAATAGTTCATTAATAGAACACAAAATAACTTGTGTTGATACTAAAGTTGTGGAATCGGCAGTCTCAAGTCTGACTCCGACTCATGACGCTCCAGATTTTCCGACTCCTACTCTGACTGCTGGACCTCAATATTTTCAGATTCACAACTCTGACTCCGATTCGTACTTGATACAATGAACATCTAATGTACCCATTAATTTCGTCCAGCTACTTTTTACCAAAGTATTCCCGCCTGCTAGGCTAAAGATAGTAATTTTATAACATTTGAAATGATAATTGGTATCATTAGCACCATTTGGCGCATTAAATTTTCATATATTCATAATATATTATTAATTATTATCCAAAAAACCTGTTTATAGGACGGGCTAGGGTCAAATATGCTGATTTTTTAGTCATACCCAACTTTTTCGTTTTTATAATTTTCCATCCTGTTTCTAGCATAGCTTACCGCAGGAATTAGGCTATAAAATTGTATAAGATAATTAAGCACTGCTGTATTGTATAAAGCTTTTCTGAATTTTCAATAAAATTTGTTAGTTTCATAAATCAACATATATTTTAATCTTCTGTAATTCCAAAGGGATGAAATCTAGATCCACTTGTTTCTGGACATTTGATAGGGCAGGAATTAGAGTGAACTTCTCTAAAAATTTTTGAAGTACCACTTTTTAGCTTTTTTGTTTGAAGATTTGTTAAATGGGATCAAATATAAATAGAGTGCAATTATTATTTTATTGGATGCTTCTATTTTATATTTAATTGATTGTCTAATTGTTTTCATCTATTAATTTATTTATTTCTCATTCCATTTGCAAAGTAATTTTCTGGTAGCTATTAGTGAAGTTTAGAGTAAAAATGGAACGTAATAGAATACAAAACGCTGAAATAAAATGCTGTTATAGCAAATTATAATAACTTAGTGAAATAATCTACTAATTCAATACAATTATATAATGAAACTAGAGCACTCTGAGAGCGCATACCTCTGCCAGGCGGGTCAACGGTAGCAAAAAAATTCAAATTAACTCTGAGACCATACTTTTCTTTTTATAAACTCCAAAATCTATTCATTTGTGCCTTTAAATAGTAAAAACAGCTTGTGCAATTTTCTTGAAAATCCATTCATAACTTTTTTTGTGTTATACTGCTAACAAACGTTATGACAAACATGAGTCAAACATACAAACGAACAAACCGATCTGTACCAAAATATAATCATATATGTCTTAACATTACTAACAACTCCAATAAATTTCATAAAGATCCATTCATTATTTTTTGAGTTATTATGCTAACAAGCATAAAATTAAAAACAGTGACAAACGAACGAACGATAAAACGGATCATTACAAAAACTTAATCATCTACTTTTTGTTATATATTTAACAACTCATGTTGATTTCATAAAAATCCATCCATAAGTTTTTGAGGTATGGCATTGAGAAAAATGAGGCAGACAAATAAACAAACTAACGGATAGACATATCTTCACCAAAAGTTAATCATCTGTTTCTCCTAACATACCTAACAAGCCCTGTAAATTTCGTCCAAATCGGTTCATAACTTTTTGAGTTATCTTGGTGACAGACAGTTATCTTTTTGAGTTATCTTGGTGACAGACAGGCAAACACGACGAAAACATAATTAACCTCCTTGGCGGAGGTAATAACGACACAGCACCTGCAGAATCCCGGTCTAGAAGTCAGTACCGCTTTTCTGCGCTAGAGTGGCTAGCTGGGGTCGCGTTAATCATCTATATCATACCAACATTCTATGAGCTTTATTTATTTACTAGACGGCCTGTGACCCAATATATCATCAACACCATCTTTATTGCTTCTTAAAGGAATAGTCATCACTGTGACTGTACGCAATGCTATATATGTATTTATTTACTACGTAGTTCAGTGGTATTTCCCGTACTAAATTCATGACTTACGTACACGTTTATGCAGCCGAGTTCAGGCGTGATCTGATATAGTAATATCAAATCGTCAACGCTCGAATTTCTTCCTATCATATAGCTAATACTGATTTTCCTTTAAGCTTCAAAACAAGCAGATCACAGCTCATTTACAAAATATAGTTGTGCCAGATTTGAGTGTTTGTAACAAACCCTTGAAATGTTCAGAATTGTGACGTCACAATTGCATCACGCCCTTGTTGCCGCGAGGAATCTTTGGTATTTCCACAATGGCATGACGCAGTTGTGACGTCACAATTCTGAAGGTATAAAGGGCGTAGCGCATGCGCTCAGCTCTGACATAACTTCTATAGTAAGTGAACTCTGCAGTAGAGTGATGCTTTTTTTCATTCGTCTTAGCTACTGATAGTAGCTAAGCAAATAAAATTTCAATTCTTTTGCGCACTCTATCTAAGAAGTGATCGGTACCTATCTAAGTTACAACGCTCCTTAAATATACCCCTCATGCCCTCACTCTTGAACGACAACCTATATTGTATGGCCGACTGTAAAACTTCCCTCAGAGGCGCACCTCCACGATTAACACTCGAATTTCTTCCTATCTTATGGCGAAGATTCTGCGTGCTAACACGCAAGCAAGAAAGCAAGTACATAAGGTTAACTGAATTTTGATATGACGTAGATTTGTTTACGTGCTTGCTTGTGTGTCTGGTGTCCTCGCTTTAAGATAGAAAGAAATTCGAGCGCCAAAGTTTAAATTTAATTGTAACCGTGATATGGAAAATAAAGCTGAGCTCGTGCATAAACGCAAGGATGATGATACGGAACAGGTTAGCACACGCGGAGTGCCCAAGTGTCGTACACTCCGAGTAATAAACTTGTGACGTTCTAAGGTCATTACTTCTATGCTGATAAATAGCCATATTCCATTGTTTCTCCATTATCCAATTTATGTGTTCAGAATGTCCTGATAACCTTTATTGTTGCACAAAAATACTTATCAGAGCATCTACAAACATTTCCAGCTTTCTGAAGGATAAAATTTGGAAAGAGCGTTGACTTAAGGCTTGTAAAAAAGTAGATGAATTCAACACGGCAAATGCCCGCATGTGTCAGAGGCGCTTTTAGAGTCATCTTCATCGTCTTTAAAATATAATAAATCAAGTAAGTTTTATCCAGAGTAAAATAGCAGTCTGGAGCTGGAATTATATGAGTGAATAAATTATTGTTTTCCCTATATTCTCTTCTTCTACCGATCACTTGCTGTCTTTTATATTTTCAAACCGCTGCGACAAATATTGGTCAAGATAAATAAAATTTAAGGTTGAGGAAGAAAACTTTTTAACAAGATTTGCACAGAAAACAGAAAAATCAGAGAAACAAACTTCTTTCCTGTCAGCGAAGTAATATTAAAGTAAACGTCTATACGTAAGGAACAGAAACCACACAATTGCTCCATAATATATAAAATACATAACAGTTATCATACCGACGCGCGCGGTCCAGCAGTGTTCCAGTTTAGGCAAGTGTCGTTTCCGACTCTTGTAAACCAACTTGATTTTAAAAGTAGCTTAAGCAGTCCCACATGTAAATTGTCTTACTGAACAATGTCATTGAAACTGGTGAATGATAACTCAATTTTTTTTATGGTGCTAGACTTCTCAAGGTTAGGAAAGTAGGACTGGTTCTGTTAATGACAGCACAGCTTAGGTAGCCATTTTACAAACAAATGGACCTACCGGGTGTGTAATTGTTACGGGAAATCAACGTTCTAGCTTCCACTTTACAAAAAAGCATTAACGTCTTTAGTGTTTCACTACTCGCGGATTTTTTCCTGTTACTTTCATTGATTTCCACATCACCTACAGAATAAAGGAGCAAGCAAACAGACGAGATGGGAGGACGTGGAAGCAAGGATGACAACAGCCGTCTGCTGAAAAACGTCACAGAACACAGTAAAGACATCAGCTGCATGGCGCTGTCGGAGGACAAGAGCTTGTTGGTGACGGGGTCTGACGACTGTACCTTGAAAATGTGGAGCACCAAGGAGGAAATAACGGACAGTCTTGGCACCATGGAGTAAGTGCTCTGCTTGCTGGGTTACACCGAAAATAAGCCAAGAACTTAAGCAATATCCAAAATGCATAAAATTAAATGCAATTTTATAGGGTACAAGAACAATTTTCATTATGGGGCAGTAAAAATTTGGATCGTTGCTTTTTAAATTTGGGAATGATATTAAATTTAGATTGTTATAATTACTATTATTATTATTTTGTGGTGTCTTCAGGAGCGGTTACTCTGGCGTTTCGCTGGTTATTTTTCTTATTTTCTAAAAATACAAATTGCTATTCGTGAGACAGGAGCTATTTGAAATTAATTCTAATTTTCCTAATATTTTGAGGTGAGAAGCATTCTTAGAAAGGAAATTATTTATTTATCATTATCGTTCCTGCCAAGTTGGAATGTGGTTGGTTTAGTTGTTTTGGGTATTGTGAGAAGCGAAAATTCTTTGAAGCTGAAGTACAGGATGTACGTACCCTGATAAATAATTCCTAAAAGAATAGTGAGAAAGGAAACTACACCACACGCTAGTATTTATTTTACAAAAAAAAAAATTACTATATACAAATGAGTATCAAAGAATGTGCCTAACCGCATCCCCGTAATGTAGTGTATTGATTATTGCGTCATTGAGGGGATCATGCGTTTTCATTTCAACATATTCTAGTTAGTCTTCAAGAATGCTATTTGTAATCAAGTTAGTCTTCAAGAATACGATTTGTAATCAAGTTAGTCTTCAAGAAAGCTATTTGTTTTGTAAGCCACCTAAGTACAGTAGTATCACCTAATTACAGAGGTCATGAGAGCCACATCACCTGCGTCGCCATCGTTGATGTGTATGCCGTCTCAGGGTCTAACGATCACACCATCCGCAAGTGGGACTTGGGAAGTTGTGACTGTCTCTTCGTTTACAAAGGTACGTTGCCTCTTAATTACATACACACTTGACACATTTCCCTCACAAGTATGGTCATAGACGTGAAGGGATACGATCGATTGAGTGTGTTAACCGTCCTATTTCTGCACTATGGCGGTAACATCACACCAGACAGAGTGATATCCTTCTAAGCTTCTGAAACTCGGCCCCCTTTATATTAAAATATTTGAACTTATGCCCTGACATGTTATTTATGTACTAGTGGCCCGGGCCGTCCTTATAAATGAATATTATTATTATTGTTATTATTATCGAGGGGATTTTACGACCCAAATTGGATCGGTTGAGCGATGTTGGGCTCGACACTCTGGCGCCGGGTCGCATCCCGCGACCTAAGGCTCAGAGCACTTTGCGAATGATGTGCGCTGTTCCGAGTAGAGCGCTCTTCTGGAGGGTTCCTTGGTGGAGATGGCCGCACTTGAGGTCTCGGAGGGCAGTCTTGAG
>LQNS02277602.1:19203465-19222490 GCA_001587735.2 Parhyale hawaiensis
TGGAGCGCTCAAGTCCGACCCCCGTATCCAAGATACCGTCTTCGGCACCTGAATTTTCTCCTATCTTATTCCCATAGAGCGTGACAGGAAAGATATAAATATAGTTATAAATAAAAACACGACGTGAATTATTATATAGCACTGATTAAATGACATAAATGATAAAATTTTGGTGATAATCGGTTGGTGTGGTTGTGATTTTGACTAATATTTGTCAGAATGTTTGTTAGCAGCAGAACTCGGATAGTTACGGACGGATTTTGAAAAAATATAGAAGCTGTTACTATTGTCAAAAGGTACAAATGACCAGATTTTGGTGCTGATAAAAAAGATATCATAGTTTCAGCGCCAATTTGTATTTTTCGTTAACGAATTCTAAAAGTTTCCAAAGTTTCCCCTATTCTATTTGAATTCACGGAAAAACCAATGAAAGTCAATACGTTAAGTACTAAATATTTTTTTTTTTACAATAACATAATAATCTGAAGTCATCATGCAGGATTCTTATAGAACACTACTGTTAGTCAAAATTATTTCGACACGAAAAACACGAATAAGTATGCAGAAACATATCGACCGAATTCCAGGTATTCTTAAGTTTAAGCCAACTAATTTTTAGGTTCGTTTTGGATTTCATGCATCGGAATTTTGGGACTTCGATTGCACTGTAAAGCTGACCTGGCTACATTTCCTTGTTAGTTTCCAGCGATGAAAAAATAACAATGTATATAACCTGAAAGATCACAGGGCGGCAGGCACCTCCAGAAGCATATTTATGCCCATACACTAAATTATTTCCCCGAAATAATGAAATTATAGTGAGAATTCCGCTAGATGCCCATGAACGAAAGTTATCTGTGACATATTCTTCAGACGAGCGTCTGCAATGACGTTTTGGGACGAGACTTGCTTGCTCTACCCGAATAAATCGAGCAAAAAAATAAAAATCCCATTAACTTCCTCCCACAATAAGTGTAGTTAAAAACTGTATCATGAGATGAACTCCTAGTTTTTACTCCCTCTATTAAACTTTAAATACTTAACGGGGCGTTCGGCGAATTTTGAACTTGAAGCTTTTTCTTTATTTTCAATAACTAATACTAAGATGTCTGTAGAGTCTATGGATACTTAGAATAGGCTAAAGCGTGTATCAAATACTTTTATATTTTT
Source organism: Parhyale hawaiensis (assembly GCA_001587735.2). Classification (NCBI taxonomy): domain Eukaryota; kingdom Metazoa; phylum Arthropoda; class Malacostraca; order Amphipoda; family Hyalidae; genus Parhyale; species Parhyale hawaiensis. The sequence goes on from LQNS02277602.1 coordinate 19,204,636, forward strand.
AGGTAAATTATTCCCGGCCATTAAATTGCTTTGCAGGATTTGGAATACTTATGGCGAGAACGGTAGTACTGCTATTGGTTCGGTAAAATCACACGGGATCACTCAGATATCATATTGGCCTTCCAACTCTAAAGGCAAGTGCACACTAACGCAAAAGTTGTATTGCCACACAATTCGAAATTGATTTCCCTGTCACGAACAAGGCTTCGACTAGCACTTTGCCTCACCGCTAAAAAAAGTTCAAATTATGAATAATTTCTTGCCGTTTGTAACGCACGTACGGCAAGCAGCAATTTTCTAGCTCTGAATATACATTCTACTTCTGAGTTAGTTTAAACTTACAATGACGTATAGCATTAGCGTGACGTTCAAACGCCGCGACTTGTGGTCACGGCAACGTGACCGCCAACATGAGCTGTTGACTGCGTGGGCTACCTTGGCGTTAACGTGAATCCGCTTTAATGATGCAAACCCTTCGTACTTAACTGTGATTAAGTGTCTCTAAAACTATTCTCGTACCTGTTTCATGGTCTTCACGCTGTCCATATTTTCTCCCTAGAATGCACCTGCGTATCTGAAAGTGACTGCTCTGTCGATGGACCTGTCGGTCTTTGCAGCCCTGACTTTCAACGCACCCACCGGCAAAAGTTACAGGTATTTGTTCTTTTCCCTATTCGTATGATCACGCCATTGTGCTGATTTGTACACGGTACAGGTAGTGCCCGTCTTTCCAAAGATGGCAGTCAATTGCGTGTTTTTTTTATTGGAAATGAAAGAGACGATACGTTGCTGTGACTCCTGGATCGAAATAGCACAACAGTTCTATACACCGGTTGTGGGAGTCGACGTATATTATTCATGAAGTAGTTAGTCGATCGAGCACACGCGTTGTGGCCATAATTTGTTAAAAGACATTCATATGGCGTCATTCAGAAGTCTTTCACGTCACAACCAAAAGCAGTAGAATCGAACTGTTGTCAGTTACACCGGAAGTATTAATTCCTATTCTTGGCTGGCCGTAATATGTACGCGTCAGCCGCCAAGCAACGGCTGCCAGGTTATGACATTTTGAAAATAAAGGGTAACTAGTATGAATAAGGGTTATAGTATACTTCGATCATTTGCCAATGCGTGCTCAGTGGGCTCTTATTTGCAAAACCTTATTGTGTCGCTTACCGATGAAGTAGCGAAATGAACTTTCCTGAAAATTTTCAAACTATCAGATGTTGCAATAGATGTACAAGCGAAACCGTTTTGTTGCCTAAGCTAATGATGAAGGACATTCTTGAAACCCAATATATAACCGCATTCGTTGTTATTTTTTAAAGACTTCGGTTGCTCAAAAAATCACGTTATTTAAGAAGATAAAATGTTTTATGCACTCAATGTTGTGACTAATGTGACAGAAGTAGTGTCAGTAATATAAGCGAAGTAGATCTATTATAAATAAAAATGAGTCAGAGCCTTCTCGACAAGATATTTATTTAACGTAGAAAACTCAGCTCTGGAGCGAGACAAAGCCAACCTTTCATAGTAATGAGTTATAATTCGTCAAGTCGATCTTTCATGACAATATTGCCATAGAATTAATTAAGAGGTTGGTTGCGTCGAGGTTGGGTCGCTTTCTTGATAAGCAGGGTGTCCTTCTCTAACACAGGGTGGTTTTCGTAAGGGCTTGGGAAATTGTGATGCCCTGCTTCCCATTTCTCATGTGTTGCAGCTGGCTGTTGATGGGGGTAATGAGGCAAGGTTGGTCCAGCTTAACTTCAGTGCTGCTTTTGATTGCGTGAATCACCTTGGGCTACTCCATAAGCAAAGATGGATGGGTATTGGAGATAAAATTTTTGGCAGGTATTAGTCAACTTTTTCTGGTAGACGCCAATGTGTAGTTTTTGATGGGAAGAGTACATAGTGTGCTTTTGGATGTGGTTTCTGGTGTCCCCGAGGGAGTGTTCTGTGCCCCTTGTTATTTATCGTATATATAGCTGACCTGTTTGATTTTGTTTATAATTTACTTGTTGGTCACGCTGATGACGTTACTTTAGTGGCTGTTTGTGAGAATCCTAGTAGTAGGTTGGAGGTTTCAAAATCCATTCTGCGTGATTTGGAAGTGACTGGCTCTTAGTGTTCTTGGTGGGCGATGAAGTTAAATACAGGCAAGGCTAAGACCATGCTCGTGTCTCTGTCACGTACAGTGAGACCTGCTTTTCCAGCACTCATACTAGATGGTGTGTCACTTCTTGTGGTTAATGACTTGGTAATCTTGGGTGTCAATTCTGATCCAAAGTTTACGTTTGAGCCCCATATCCGTGAGGTTGCCTCACGAGCATCGCAGAAAATTGGTCTTATGCCAGGTGTGCACGGCGGAACTGTCTTCCTCAGAGATGAGGAAGATGGGGGGTCTCGGGTCATTTGTTCCTTCCGTCAAATTGGCGCCATAGTTCTTGGTGTCCCGAGGACGACTGCAACTACATTTACTCATCTGGGGACAGTGGGCCTATACCTGCAGCACAAACCAGTGCACGTGGGTTTCCCAGGTGAGGGTGTGGTCTGAGTTGACTTTACCTTTACGTGCTTGGAAAGTGTTTGGTTCGGTAGAGTTGGCACGTCGCTGCTTTAATTGCTATGTCCTCCCTCTTCTGGAATACTGCTCGTTAGTCTAGGGTTCTGCTGCTGATTATCATTTGAGTTTGCTTGACGGAGTGATTCATCGATGTGCGTTCATTCATGCTGGATGGTGTTGTGCCTTGTGATCTGGGGCATCGTCGCAGAGTTGGTGGAGTGTGCTCTCTCTTTACAATATTTATGGTTATAGTCATTCACTGGCAGCTTTTCTTCCAGAGCCATTCGCTCGGATGAGGTATACTCGGCGTACTGGTGTTCTTCGTGAGTTGCCTTGGAACCGGTACCATACCGTACAAGACAGTATTCTGGTTCGTTTTTTCCATCCATAAACCACACCATACATTAATTGGACACTGGCCCTAAGGCAGATTTCGGTCCCGCAATTGGGCCTGACTGCACGTAGCCGCAGATGCATCTTTATATGTTTTCCCATAACTTTTTCATGCTCTGTTTAGGCTTTAAATTAATTCCTTTACATTCAGTAATGACTGGCAAACCTATAAATTCTTCTGAAACTTCTATACATAAAAAAATCACAAAAACATTAAGGCTTTAAGTGTAAATACGTAGAGCAACTGTTTATGACATCCTTTTATGTTTGCAACAGAGTAAACTATTGTGCAATACTTAGTGAAATAAGCAGTCTGATTTTGTAGAACAAAAGCTTCTTCAATTAGTGGAACATATACTCGATTTGTAATAAAATTCTAAGTAAACAGTTGATGCAAATGTTGATGAAATTTATTTGATATACGAGCTAAGAGTGAAAATCCGAACAGACAGTAGAGCTGAAGGGTGAGTTGGAGCAGCTTGCAACCATCAAGTGATGAAGCCCATGTAGCAGTGAAGTGATGAAGCACGTACTGGCCGCAATGAAATGATCTAGCATTGGAAGCAGTCAAGTGATCTGGCATTGGCTGCAGTAAAGTGATATACCTAGCATTGGCGGCCGTGAAGCGATCTGAATGATGAAGCACTGACCGCCATAAAGTGATGTAGCATTGACAGCTGTGAAGTGATGCAGCATTGTAGCCGTGTAGTGATACAGCATTGGTAGTCGTGAAGTGATACAGCATTGGTAGCTGTGAAATGATCTAACCATTGGCAACAGGGAAATGTTGTAGCGTTGGCAGGCCTAAAGTGATCTAGCATTGGCACCTGTGAAGTGATGTAGCATTGGCCATGAAGTTATGTAATGTAGGCAACCGTGAAATGATTTAATTCCGGCAACCATGAAGTAATTTGACTACAGCAACCATGAAGTGATGCAACATTGTCATTTATTTTATCATATATGTAATAGGGGCAACTATGAAGTGATGTAACATAGTCATCCATTAAATCAATTAATGTAGACAACCATGAAGTGATGTAAAATAGTTGCCCACTAAATTATGCAATATAGGCAACCATGAAATGATTTAATTCCGGCAACCATGAAGTAATTTGACTACAGCAACCATGAAGTGATGTAACATAGTCATTCATTAAATCAAGTACTGTAGACAACCATGAAGTGATGTAAAATAGTTGTCCACTAAATTATGCAATGTAGGCAACCATGAAGTGATCCAACATAGTAATCTATTAAAACATGCAATGTAGGCAACTATGATGAGATGTACTAGTTACATCTACAACATGAAGTGATGTGACGTAGACAACCATAACATGATGTAGTGTAGGGAACAACCATGATGTTATTCAACTTAGGCAGTCAAGGAATGATTAACTTAGGCAACTTTGAGGTAATTCAATCTTAGGCAACCATTAAGTGATGTAATATAGGCAACCATGAAGTGATATAACGTAAGCAACTACTAAGTTGAGTGGTATCCTAGGAAGTCCTGTCAAATGACATAGTGCAGCTGTATCACACAGAGAACACGGTAGTAATATTGACTAAGTTTTTTAGTTACGGCATTTTCCTTGGAATCACAAAATATTTTGGTAATTCTCAACATATGGGGAAAAATGCTTTGTTGTAGTTACTTCTTTTTTTGGTTAATAATACATTGATATTCATGGTTATTATGACAAAAATTGGTACATGTGATGAATAGAATGGTAACTGTAACTAAATTTTGGTAAATACAAACAAATTTAGGAACTTGGTTAAAATTACGAAACTCTTTTTCGTAATATTTACTAAATATTCGTAACTACTACTAAATTTTTTAACCAAAAAAATTTGTTACTTTCACCAAAAATTTGGTTGGCTTATAGCTAACCGAATGGCTTGGTTAAATCAACCAAATTTTGGTGACTATAACCAAACTGTTCTCTGTGATAGATGGTTCCAGTGATGAAGAGTTGTATCAGCACCAGAATGTCGTTTTGATGTCCTTTAACGGCTGTCCTGGTATCTTTATCTCATGGATAATTATGCATTTTAAGCTGATGGCTACTAATGTGCTTCCATTATGTGGTATTACTGTGGTTTTAATTAGTTTTTTAGTATTGCGGAGTTTTCTCAGCCTTTCCTTGCGGCTATATAGGAATGAGCTCTATCGAAAGCTCTACATACATCAATTTCTGAGGTTATTGCTTCAAATCCGTCATAGAAAAAAGCTCAATTTAATGTGATGTTAAAGTACATTAGGTGTAGTATTTATGAGCCTATTTTTCTTTAGAATTTTAATACGCCTAGAAATTATGAGGAATTTTCAATTTTCTGAAGGCATGATATGCATCGCTTAGTAAAGATATATGATTGTGAATATAGATTCCTTGCTCTGCAACGCATTCCTTATGGTACAACGAAGAAATTAATCTATGTTTCAGGTCTCTGTGATTACCAGAACTCATTTTATTAACAATGCGTAAATCGGCCTCCAGGCCCATTTGCGACAAGCCCAATTTCAGTGCCCAGTCAATGTATTGTGTAGTCTATGGTCCATCATATGTAGAAGTATGAAGTGGAATTGATGGCTCTGCCTTTGCTGATGCGAATATTAGCAGCTTTAAACAATCTGTAAACAGAGTTATTTTATGATCTTACATCTTCTCTTCCTTTTTTTCTCTTTCGCTTGCTGGGCTGGTTGCGCGGGGGTTTGTTACCCTTATGGAGTTTCCTCCTTTCTCACATCGCCAGTCTAGCGTATCTTAATAATAATAATAATAATCATATAGTATGATCACTTCAACGATACAGGGTTAAAGGATAAAAATGCACGCACAGTCTTTGGGAAACGACGCTTCAATAACTGTTAGAACGTTCAGTAATAGTTGAAAACTATGTTGAATTAAACGTGTAATTACGCATACTACCAAGACGTTCTGATTGGCTACTGACATTGCATACAGTCAAAATATCTCAAAATTAAACAGCTCGTAGGTTTTTATATCTAAGTATTACTCGAACTATCAATAAATATTACTGGGACCGGAGACCGTCGTTTTAGACTTTGTTTAAGGAAAATCGTTTAAAAAAAATCCTAACATAAAATTGAATAATTGCGGTTTCCTTTTCGCAGCATGAGAACTATGAGCACCGACTCCTCGAAAACTCTCATCTCGGCGAATGCTAAAATAACTTTCATATCTTTGTTTTTGGATTCTGGAGGAAAGTTCTCATTGAAAGTGGAGCCGGTGCAGTCGGACTGCCATAAGGTTTGTAGATTACTCTATTTATTCATTAGAATAATAAATACCAAGTGACTTTACATACAAGTACAGGATATGCCTATATATAATTGTGGTGTTATTAATTGGGGTCGCATGTAACCTGCGAGTCACTAAATTTTTGTATAAAGAACGCAAAATAATGTTTCGTTTACTCACTTATTTCTCCGAAAGATCTACGGTACTCTTAGAAGTTTTCAACTTACTGATGTCGGTACAATAGTAGTGGTTAAAAATAATTTCACCATCAACTGGTTCTATAACGCTGTATGATATAGTGTATATACATTTATGCAACATAACTCTTCCTTTAAAATTGAAAATTGGTATTCGCTGGGTCTGCCTTACTGCCCCTATTTCGTTTCCCGCTAGTACGGTACCTGACCTAAAAGAAATAACACGCAAGTCTTGAAGATCATGCGTTATTAACCAAAATAAATTAGTAAGCTGCATACTTTTCAACCATTTTCACTAAAATTACTTCTCCCACCCTTTTCTCTTGCACTCGCTCGCCTCACCTTCTATTCATTGTAGCATATTTCCTTTGTAACTTGTAGAAAGCACTTCAGTTGTTGATGCCAAGAGACACTGATGTCAAATACTTTGCCTAATCTGAATCATGGTCATGATCGATGGACGAGTCATCGTTCTAAGTTAGTTGGGGCGATCATCCTACATATTTTATGAAGAGTCATGCCACCTGAGGAAAATATATTTTACAAAGTTAGTCGTATCAGCGCGTTCAGTGTTTCTTTCGTGCTCACTGTAAATCTTTTGTATTCTTGCTTCTGCGATTAATTTTGGCAGTGTCCTACCGTATCTTTTCAGTCTTCTTGCTGTAAATTACAACTTGGTGCACGGCATGCTCACTTTCTCATACACGTTGCTGATGTATATGTTATAGAAACTAATCAGTAATATAGATCCGTGGCAGTGATAACCATGCAGCTTATTGCTATATGGCAGGAAGTAGTACTCATGACTGCAATCTTTTATTTCTATACTAGTGGCCCGTGCCGTCATTATAAATGACGGCAAAAAATTAACACTTCAACAAAACCCCCGCCGTCTTTTCGGCTTCCTCATTTTTCCCCCATCTAATACTGAAGAAAAAGATTTGAAGGTACCCTACTTTTTTCGCCTAAAATGATTTCAAGGTACCCCACTTTATTTTTACATTTTGAAATCTGAATTTTCTCCTATCTTATTCCCATAGAGCGTGACAGGAAAGATATAAATACATAAATAAATAAAAACACGACGTGAATTATTATATAGTACTGATTCATGAGTCGCACCTTCGCAGTTGCTTTCGCTAAGAATAGTGCTAACTATTACATATTTTAGAAGACTAAGTTTTTACCTTATACAATTATGATTCAGATCTTTACCAGTAAATAGCAAGATCATCAGATGATCTTTGTATTTGAATAAAAATTTATTCTGGAACACTCACTGAGAAGTAGCTAAATTTATTTTTCTCGAACAATATTTCATTAATTTTTTTCTGAAGGGATTAGATATGACTGCTAAGTGCCCCACAAGACGGAGAAGCGCAATAAAAAGAAAATAAAAAGAAAGATAATGAATATAAATCAAACACAATATAATAAACAATAAACACCGTCGTGTATTTATTTGTTTATATATTTATAATTCATATATTCATTTGTTTAAATATTTGTAAGTTTCGTGTCCCCTTTTAACAAAATATATAAGCGAAAAATAGGCCAGGATGCAGATTTTATACTTATTATCTTGCGCTTCGATGAAGATAGAGAAGAGAAAATTAGAGCAGCTAAATGCACATCTTGCTCGACGACGGTGAATTTCAAGCAATTGAGATATTTACAGCTTTTCTTAGCGCTGCCATAGAGTCTATTTTTATCACTTTTTCCATACTTCGAAATTATATTTGTTCTCAATTCATGACGTTCAAATTGATTCATTGATCAAAAAAGCCCAGGATATACTGATTTTCAAGATACAGTAAACACAGCCGTTAGTTCTTTCAGCTTGCTGCCTGCTTCCTGTCACGAAGCAGTTTTCACTTGAGATCAGGAACATTCGATGTAGTGATGTCGTATCTTGGCGTGGCGGGAAATTGGATAAATTCAGTGATGCTTCATTGCACGATGTAAACTGATTTTCCTCTGCATGAAGTGCACCAATGCAGTCTCGATGACATAAGTTTATGTAGCTCCTATTCATCTATCTGTTAGGGTAAAAAGGCTTGGACTAGTCTCATTTGAAACTCCATAGAAACTCCACAGAAATTTATTTGTCACAAAAATTCGTAAAACACAGGTATCGTCACAGTTAAAACATACAAAAGTGACAAATGATCACTAAAGCATATCCGCTTCTCGGACCGGGAAAGAAAAGAAAAACAATTGCACATCAACATGAAGATAATAATTATATAGTACAAAAAAATAGAGGTGGTGGCATAATCCCACCAGTAAAACTATAAACCACGATATATTCACTTATTGCCTATGAGAGTTAAAAAAAACAAACATCAGAGAGCAATAAGTTTGGGGTTCCAGCTACCCACCCATTGAAATGACAGAGCACCAATCCCGCACTGAAACCCCGGCCAGGTGGCAGCACGGTGCGCTCGGTCACAACAACATGTCAGAAGTTATCTTTCACACGATAGCTTAGGATTCAACCACCAAAAAGCTCAAAAGAGTCGAGAGGAGCCATTCAGTGAACATTATGGTTATAGAAGACACATTGCTGATATTGAGCATGAGCGCAGTTGCGATTTTTTCATATATTATTATTCAAGATCCCAAGAATACGAGGGACAAAGGATCATTTAATAACTTCGCTTCCAGGACCAAAGGCTACTGCACACTCATTGTACAATGGGCAACAAAACTGAAACATACCATACAAAATAATTTCTTAATGTTCAGATATAAATATTCAGTTATTGTTTAGAGCAGCATTTTAAAATATTTTTTTCAGACTGTATGCAGCCATTGGTCTCAGCAGCTCATCATTGGTCTCATTTATTAATTTCACTAGTTGAAATACGGTGCCCTGCTTTTCAACGTTGAGTCGTACAATGGGTAAGCCTAATGGGTAGGCTTATTTGAAAGCTCTTGTTCTAAATTTTATTACCATGGCTACTAAGTATGTATGATTAGAGCAGAATTTAAATAATAAATTATTAAACTTGGATTACCATTTTTCTGAGACACACGGTACATCGAATGTTCTTGAGCTCAAGTGAAAACTTCTTCGTGACAGGAAACAGGCAGCAAGCTGAAAGAACTAACTGCTGGTTACTCTATCGTTAAAATCAGTGCATCCTGCGCTTCTTTGATCAACTATTCAATTTACACGCCGTGAATTGAGAACAAATATAATTTCGAAGTATGGAAAAAGTGATAAAAATAGACTCTATGGCAGCGCTAAGAGAAGCTGTAAATATCTCAATTGCTTGAAATTCGCCGTCGTCGAGCAAGAAGTGCATTCAGCTGCACTAATTTTCTCTTCTCTATCTTCATCGAAACGTAAGATAATACATAATTACAAAATCTGCATCCTGGCTCATTTTTCGCTTATCTATTTTGTTAGAAGGGGGACATGAAACTTACAAATATATAAACATATATATATATATACAAATATATAAACTTACAAATATATAAACATATAAACACACGACAGTGTTTATTATATTGTGTTTGATTAAAACAAAATAGTACTCTCGTTATGGTTCCAGCATTCAGATGACGAAACTGCCGTAGCCCAACAATTAGGTTCCTTTTCATGTAGAAGATATACCCCGTAACATCTCACATTCCGTTTTGTCATTGAGGTACGTGCGTACTGCAGATGAGACATTCTATTGTGTGGGTCTAACGTAAGTTGAGATTCCTTTAGGCCTCCGTTTTCCGTTTCCATTATTTTTCAACCGCCCTCAACATCTGAGTGGCTCACAACCGCCGCCGCTGTGCCGGGTGCGTATGCGCCTTATGGATAATCTAATTCACTAGTTATGTGTTTAATAATACAAACTTACGAAGTTGATAATTGCTTGGCAATTTGATTGGCTGGTAGGTCTTTCTCCCTGTTATGCTCTAGATAGGAGAAAATTCATCTGCTGAATAACAAGATGAGTTACCTTAAAATTTTAGCCCCGAATTACGATTGCAAATATAGTTTCTGGAATGACTGCTTGAAAGTCGAAACACAGTTCATTTACAAAATATAATTATGTCAAATTTGAGTGTATGCGCTACGCCCCTAAAATTCCAGAAGTATGACGTCAAAATTATGTCACGCCACTGTGAAAATATTAAAGATTCCTCGCTGCAACAGTGGCGTGACGCAATTGTGACATCACAATCCTGGAATTTTAGGGGCGTAGCGCATACACTCAAATTTGACACAACTAACTTCTGTAAATGAACTGTGGTCGAAATACTAAATTTCCCTAAAAGAAGCTTCAGTTTTGCTTTGAGAAGTATCTCGATACTATTTGATTTGTTTCTTTTGAGCGCAGTAGATGTAGGGTTGCATCTTTAATGGAGTTTTTGACCCTACTGTGCTGGGGCTATTTCATGTCCTTTTTCTGCAGCGGCTTCCTGATGAGCTCACTTTAGATATAAGAGACAAAATGCGTGGCTACACCACATCAGCCGTTCATATATACAAGCACGAGGGGGTTGGCGGCACCTGCTTGCAAACAATTATATCGTTCAGGAGTCAGAATGGATTGGATACCTAAGGAGTATCATATCTTTAATATCGAGTGCTATTTACGTCAATTGCGCTGAAAAATTGAAAATCTAATTTTCCTCGCGTGGGCAGTATTTCTTGGAGTACATATTCTACTAGAGGGTACCTCCAGCCACCGTCGCTGACAGTTCCTGCCTGCCGTTGTGGCAGTCATCCTGGCTGAGTGACTGGGTGATAGGCAGTTTTACGGAGCAGTTAAATAGCGAGTTCCACATCAGTACCTGTTTACTCTGAAAGAAAAATTGACGTTTAAGACGTAACGGAAATTTCAGAGGGTTGGTATATAGGTTGATACCAGTGTTTTGTGAATCCCTCTTTATGGGGATTGAAAAAGTTGAAATTTAGTAGACGTGGACAGTATATGCAGCTAAGACAGGTAATTTAGTAGACGTGGACAGTATATGCAGCTAAGACAGGTAATTTAGTAGACGTGGACAGTATATGCAACTTAGACAGGTAATTTAGTAGACGTGGACAGTATATGCAGCTAAGACAGTTGAAGACGAGTATTATCCAGATGCCTAGCACATCCTTTCTCTCCAGCTACAAGCCAGAATGACAGGGGAAAAAGCACCCAGGCTCCGGGGAGGAATTAGTGAACGCGCGCTCTCCTGTAGTATATTTTTACTCTAAGCAGTATTTGCAGCTAATGCAAATGAAGAAGAGCACGAGTGTACTGTTCTTACAGTTAACAGGAATATCCTCGGAGGAAGTATAGAGGGAGACGATATAGGTATTGGAGACAAGCTTCATTAGCCCGCAGTCCTTTACCACGGTGCGAACTGGCTGGCATACTGGTCTGCTGACGCTCGGGCTTCCTGTCATGGGTGGTGTATGTAATCTGTAGATTCAAGGATGATGATAAACACTGCCGTACGCGGCGGACGTACTTTGGAGCTGGGACGTCATAAGGTCATTCGATCGTAGTAGAGCCGAAAATTAGTAATTATCTACCGTAATTCAGATATGAATTTTGAAATACCGTAGTTAGTTTAAAAAAGGCAGTGATCAATGTAATGCTGTTGGCCAAATTGTCGTAATATTGAATAATATAATCATTGACGTTGTTTTTCTGTAACAGGCACGCACCTGGTCCGACTGTTTGTATGTAATGTAAAATATTGACCTAAGTTGTGCCGTCGTTAACAGATTCAATTCTACTTTCCTAACCGAAAACCTACATCATCATTAGAAAAAAAAATTATGGATTTATCATTCACCAGTCGGACGCGACACTTACTTAAACAGTTATATTGCTGTACTGCGCGGAGAGTATAGTAGCTGACATTTTTTTTTTTTTTTTTTTTGTTTTTCTAAAATTACCGAGCAATTGAATAGCTTCTGCGTACTATATATAGACTTTTGATTTAATAATACTTTGTCGTAAAAAGAGACGTTTGCTTTTCTGATGTTTTATGCTTTCTATGCAAATCTTCTTTGAAATAAATCCTTTGTTTCGGTGTTCATTTATACATGTGACATGTCTCTGAACCAATATTTGTCGCAGTGGTTTGAAATTATAGAAGATAGCAGGGATGAAACTCATTTGAACTATTGCATTTTAAAGACGGTAAACTTGAATCCAAAAGTGTTTCTGTCACATGTAGGCATTTGCTGGGTTGAATTTATGTGCTCTTTTGCAAGCGTTAAGGCTACGCTCTTTCAAAATTTTATCTTTCAGAAAGCATAAAAAAGTTTGTTGATGCTTTTGATATGTATTTCTTCGCGACCATAAAGACTGTAGGACATTCTGAAGACACAAATGTGGTAATGAGGAAACAATGGATTACAGCTATTTATCAACGTACTAGTAATGACCATATGACGTCACAAGCTCATTACCTGGAGTGTACGACAGCTTGAGCCCTCCGCTTGCGCTAACCTCTTCCGTATCATCGTTCATGGCGTAGATGCATGTCGAGCTTCCTTTTAGCTGCGAGAAACAGTAGACTCCTGATCTTCTGGTGCAAATACTGTCCACGCGAGAGAAATTTCCGATTTTCAGTTTTTCAGTGCACCGGACGTAAATAGTACTTGGTATCTACGTTACGATGCTCCTTAAATATCGATCCCATTTTCTGACACCGCAACGATAAATATTTGTAAGCAATGTCATCAACCCTCTCTTGCTCGTATAATCTGCTGCTGCAAGTCACGAGGGGTCACGCAGTAGAGTCTCTTATTTCTAAAGTAACTTCGAGAACGGAGCTCCTCATGAAGCGACTGCAGGATGCCACCGCGAACCCATTATTGGCTTCACTGCAGAAGACTTATGTCGTCTCCCTCTTCGCTTCCTCCGAGGCTAATTGGCATATTTTAAAGCTGAATTCTTTGTAGCATTTTAAGCTTAACACGGAATAGAGGCTAAGGCAATTTCAGTTCTTGATGCAGCCAAAATTTGACCCTGATGGTTCAACTAAAAGCTGGTATCCAGTATGCAGTGATCACTGAGCATTTCCGGTGAATTCTTTCACTTGAACTAGATATATGTCCTTGGTGCTGCTTGACTTTCAAGCATTTTAAAACTGAAGTTTCGGCTTTTACTTGCTCATACTAACTCATAATGCCACAACATTCGTTACTTTCAAACAAGATCAATCCTAAAGGTATGCCTTTAGTACTTGGTATCCAGGTTACGAGGATCTATAAATATCGATCCCATTTTCTGACACCGCAACGATAAATATTTGTAAGCAATGTCGCCAACCCTCTCTTGCGGCAAAATTTTTGCAACAAAACCCGTACCGCAAGCCAGGACACTAAAAAGCTTCACATTGAAATTATTGTGGTCATTTTTCACGATGGGGTAGTGGGTAGTCTAGTTAGTTTATAAGGCGTGTGTAAAGCTTAACTAACACACATATCACTTACTAATTAACAGATCGTGACAAACAGAATATTAGTCATTTTCTAAGACGTAGATTTATGAAAAATTAGGTCATTCCAGTAATGAGGTCTCCACTGAACTCAGATGTTATTGCTATTGCAAAAAGCAAGAAAAAATTTCAAGCATATTATTTCCGCATAACATAAATTACCGGTATTCCAACAGCTCATAGAACTCACCGAAAATGATTCAGGATCCATCACCGTACCCCAGCGCTTCCAGGCCGACACATTCTGCGAGTGGTGGATTAAGGTAATGTTTCATTCCCGTACCCCAGCGCTTCCAGGCCGACACATTCTGCGAGTGGTGGATTAAGGTAATGTTTCATTCCCGTACCCCAGCGCTTCCAGGCCGACACATTCTGCGAGGGGTGGATTAAGGTAATGTTTCATTCCCGTACCCCAGCGCTTCCAGGCCGACACATTCTGCGAGGGGTGGATTAAGGTAATGTTTCATTCCCGTGTCACAGCGCTTCCAGGCCGATGCAGTCTGAGAGCACTGGATTAAGGTAATATATCGTTCTCGTAGCAGTGCTCCGAATCTCAAGATATCCAGCATTTCCAACAGGTATGGAAAGCCCAAGTTACTACAACTGCTATACGCTGAAGTCGGCAGTGGAATAAAAGTTAACCTTTTAGTTTCATATGCCTTTCTCCTAAGTGTAGCGGTATTTGAAACGCATTTGTGAAATACAATGAGAGAAAGGGGTAATTTATTAATTGTTCTCTCCTCTCTCTTTGAAATAGCACTAGCAGTAGCTGAAATGTAGCATACACGATGCACAAGGAGTGATATGGTAAAATGATTAAGGCTGTAGGGGTGTATGTACTTGAAATTTTTTAGCAAGAAACGTACGTACAGATATAATTGTTAAATCTGCCTTACGTAAAGCATAGCATTGGAACGTTCATTGACCAAAAAGGTCCATGATTTTCTTTGAGATGAGCACATCATCTATTCTATAGATGTAATTGTTGAAGACGAGATTACTAAAAGTAAACCTTCATAAGCAGTGATCAACTCAAGGCAGGCTCTCGATACTGTCGTGGAAGAATCCAGCTATAGAAGTATTCATCCTTTTTGGATGCCCTCTTCTTCTGTTCAAATACGGCACGTACTAGATGGAGGTATTCCACGGGTGTATTAAGATTATATCATGCCTCAAAGGGTTGACTTGCACCGCAGATCAGCACTATGTACGGTAGTGATGCTCTACATACGAGTAACTTCATAGGTAAAATATGTCGGTAATGAACTGAATTAGTTGCGTTTCTATCACACAAAGACTGTGAGGTTCGAGGGTGTAATTGCTTCTACTGTAACCTTCGCAGGCACCGGCCAACAAACGAGTCTCCTTGGAGATGCGAGAGAAATTCGAGGTGGGCAGAAAATTTTGGTTTTGGTGCATGTCCGGTGGCCTATACATCGCCCGCTCTGGTGATGTCACGTGAGTTGTTCCTTAAGTTACCAGCGTGAGAATCTTTTTCGCTTAAGGGTTGTATTAGATAACAGTACTAATCTTCTTCCAGTTTTCGCGATATTTGCTCAAATATCCAAAAAGGAAAGAAACTTAGTTAATCTGACGTAACTTGTTGGCCAACCCGAGACCTAACCAAACTTTTGATGGTACCGTCACATGGAAAATTAAAACGATAATTTGGTAGACTTGAAATGGCATATGGTGATTTTCGTTTTGCAGTATTTCAAGCTCCCAGAAGTCACACAATAGGAAGTTTTCGTGGATCGCTCATGTGCCTCAAGAGTGCGAGAATAAGCGGCAGTCTTTTCACGCGGCAAAATAAAAGCAAACATGTTATCGCAGCCAATCGAGCTTCAGTACGTTCTCTATTCCATTCCATGGCCAATTGGCCATCTCTGTCGTTGCACAGTCGTTCCACATCTGTCCAATCCATACCACACTCACGAAACATCTGCTTCCAATACAGCACCGTCTTCCTTTTTCTCCCAATCATTTTCGCCTTGCCTTCCAAGCCTTCATACCACCCAAAAACCAGAGCTTCCGTAACCCTATCATTTTCCATCCCTACCACATGCCCAACGCTCTCAAGCACTCTCTTCTCTACTGTACCTTCCACCTCACACTCTTCACGTTCAACCGACTCCTCATATCCTGCATGTTCTCATGTCTCTCTTCCTTCTGTCGTAACGGTTCGCCTTTCCTATTACTCCATACATACCTGTAACATTTATCCGTCCACTTTTGCAGCTTTTGTACATCTCTTATGTACCACATACGTGCCTAACATTCATACAACAAACTACTCTCCTCACACAATTCAACCACTCTAGCTTGCCATCTCTTTGACATTCGCGACCCTTTCAGCCATCCTTTCACTCTCCACCACAAACCATTCGCTTATCCTATTTCTCACATCCACATCCGCATCCACCCAACTGCCTAGCACTCTCACATTCGCTCCTTCATCCGACCCAAACTCAAGTATTACCCCTTTATCATCATTATTTCGCTCTTCCCATTTGTTCATAACCTCTTTCACCGCATTCACACCATCCTCGATCTCTCCACTCATACCCACAATCGTCCCCGCTCTTCTGATCCTGTTCCTCCGCCCCGACCCAACTGCCAAGAACTTGGAACCTCTCACCATCCTCCGTCCCGAATT
Source organism: Parhyale hawaiensis (assembly GCA_001587735.2). NCBI lineage: Eukaryota > Metazoa > Arthropoda > Malacostraca > Amphipoda > Hyalidae > Parhyale > Parhyale hawaiensis. The sequence continues at coordinate 19,221,175 of LQNS02277602.1, forward strand.
CCAAATTCTCCTCCTAATCCTCGTTACATCTCTCCCTCCCATCTCCCCATCACCCGCTTCACCGTCCTCACACCCCCTCCCCCTCCCAAGCCTCTCCAATAATAGTCGTATCGTCCACAAACAACGCCGACGATATGATCACTCCTCTCGTCTCTCCACACTTCTTCTCCCACCTACCTTGCCCCGTGAACGATCCTCCCGGTATCCACCTCAATTCACTCCCCCCTCCCCCTCCCCCTCTCTCCTCGCCTGCCTCATCACCGCCTGGTGGTAAACATTAAAGAGTATAGGAGAAGTCGAACACCCCTCCCTTAACTCCCTCGCAGGCATCCACGGCTCGCTTAACCACTCCTTCCCCTCACCCTGTACTCCTTCGCTTCGTGTAAATCCACCAGCGTATCCAACAGCCTCCCCCTCAACCCAGACCTTTCCAAGAGTTTCCACAAAGCTGGTTTAATCACCCTCGGATACGCCTTCCGTAGGTCAAATAATCTTACCACCGGAATCAGCGCCTCTCCCCTCTCTCCCCTCCCTCCGCACTCACCTTCTTCTTCCAATAACTCACGTCCTCCTGTATACTTATCATCATTTGCGTAACATCCGCTGTCGATCTCCCCCTCCTAAATCCCGCCTGATTCTCATCCAACAGCTCCATATGTTCCGCCCACAACCCCAATCTCTTTGCTACCACTCTAGCCAACACTCTGCTCCCCATTGCAGCAGGCACACTCCTCTATAGTTATTCCTATCCTCTCGATCACCGTTTTTAAATAAAGGAACTATTATACCTCCCTTCAACGACTCAGCTGCACCATCCTAACCACCCTCTCCCTCATCTCTCCACACGCCATCCTTATATACCCTAATCTAACTACGTCCTCTCCCGGTGTTGACTCTCTCATTTCTCTAATGGCCTCCTCCACTTCCTCCCTCGTGATATCCTCATTCATTAGCTCATTCGCTTCTTCCGTCTTCAGCCTCCCTAGTAAATCTTCCACTTCCCGTATCACCTCATCAATCAAACGCGGCTCCACCTCATACAAAAACAAAACAAAAAAAAACAAATATCAATTATTATCTCCTATACAGGGTACAATGGATACATCTATCGAGGTTTTCTTTTTGCCTTATTTCTAGAATTTTGGAGATCCAGTAGTGTGAAGAGCAGGAGAAGCAGTCCGTGATGAGAGTCAATTTAGGATCCTTCATCGTGCATCGCCTGGCCTCTCGGTGCTGGAGTGCTCCACGCAGTGTAAATCCGTAGCGTGCCGTCCGGGGAATCGAACCCGGGCCTCCGTTGATGCGATGCCGAACCG
>LQNS02277602.1:19229744-19242550 GCA_001587735.2 Parhyale hawaiensis
GTTACGCCTGAATTCACTGTTCAACTCGCATTTGGCCTTACATGAGAAATCCGGTATCTGTGCTACAGCTAACGCGAGAGGCAAATATATTGGCGATTTTCGTCCTTCATTCTTCATTGTTTTGCGCTGTATTGAGTTCAGGAAGCTGGCGTATCTGTGATACGGCTGGTGTCTAATCTCTCGGCCACAGGCCAGGTCATTTTAATTGTTTATACGCCCGAAAGTTCAAGGAATAAATTTTGGTGAACCTGTACCGTGGTTTACTGCCAAAGGAATTCCACGGGTCCAGTTAGACAGAGGGACTTATAAATATAATCCACGGGCCACTTAGACATGGTCAGCTTCAGTAATTATCAGCAAAAAGGCTGGTCGTATAAGATATCATACATCGAATCTCGGTGTTGTTTGTGATGTTGACGGGGAATAACCATGGTACAATGCGAAGGTTTCACTGATCTATCTGAAGCGCCTTCAGCCAGAGCGTGAACGTTTCATTGGTGCTGCTAACTTATATAAATATTCCACGGATCCAATCATACGTGGAGGTCAGCAGTTCTGTGCAGCTGGGGAAAGTCTTTTTCAATAATTTTTATGCCCCTAGGCTCTTCTGAATAACCGGTTAAAGAGCTGGAAAATATCCATGTGGGGTTGGGCACTAGGAGTGCTAGCAAAATTCAAGAGGGGGGGGGGGGCGCAGTGAGACACAAAAGCTAGGCCCTAAGTAGTACATTTTTTTTTCAAAGCCTGATTTCCAGTGAAGGGCGCGTGTAACTTTTTAGGGAGGGAGTGTCTCCCCACGATCCTCCCCTGGCTACTCCATTGCAGGGAATTATGGATATTGTCAACCAAGACTTATTATATCACACATCATCAAGTACCAGTGTTGAAAGTTTCACGGGTCTGTCTGAAAGGCCTTACAAAGCCGTGAAAGTTTCACGGATCCAGCTAGTTATTATTATTATTGATCGGTGTACTGCTATTCCGGTACCTCTGCATGCAACCAAGTCAAAATAATGCACCATGTAAGTAAAAACACTTTTTACGATATTCCAAGTCCTATACTACTTAATTACTGACTACTGTTCTGCGATAACCGAAGGTACAAAATATTACTGTTGGTGAAACAAGAATAATAGCATTGAAAAGCGCAATTCTGTTCGCATGCTGACTCCCAGGATGCACTTCAGGTCTATTCATATTTTTGGAGTCACATTCAGCCTTATACGGCTGGTGCTTCGTAGCTTGGAAACCTGACGCACGTATCAGGAACGTGCGGTGTACAGAGGAAGAATTTCCTTAGAAGTGTACGACGCTCACTACACGCCAAAGTTTGCTTGTACATCATCTGAAGATCGTTCGTTTCTTGACCCAGCAATTGAGCTGTGCATAAGCTACTACAGGTTCATATTGTTACCCATAATTTATATGAGTCTCAAATGGTACAGGCGAACCGTTATAACGACAGAAGCTAGTTTGTAGCTAGTCTGAAGCCATTTACATTAGTGAAACTTATACATCTGTAATATAACTATCTTAAGCATTTAAAAAATTTTTTTTGAGCTCTCAATTTCTTAATTCCGTGTATAACTCTTTTAGTGCACTTTTAAAGCAAATAGGAGAAGACAGATACGGGTTCCGGAACAGAAGTCTATCTTCAAATAATCCTCGCAAGTCATAAATGGGCAGGATGACTTGAAAAACATTATCACATTGATTTGATTAGAACAGATAGGCTATAGTAGACGAACCAACAGGCCCATTCTCAAAGAGACTACGAAACTTACGCCCAGGCCCTCTCTGAGCTGAGATGTCACTCCCAATGTATGTCGAGACGATTTTTAAACGCGTTGACTGATTCCGCACTAACAACGTCGGAAAGAAGTCTATTCCAAACGCTGACTATAAAATACGGAAAGAACTGCTGACTTAAGGTCGTTCTTCGAGCTTTGTGCTGAAGTTTTTGACCGTTGTTTCGCAAGCGATCATTGAGGTCTCTTTCAAAGAGTCCCGTTGCAGGTACGTCGTTGAAGCCATTCAAATACTTGAATGCTTCTATTAGTTGCCCCTGAGTCGTCTTTGCTCGAGATAGATCAGACCCAGTTCCTTTAGGCGACATTCATACGACTTCTTTCGCAGCTGACGTATCAATTTCGTTGCTCTGCGTTGGACTCTTTCCATGTTATCGATATCTTTCAACAGACACAGATGAGGCGACCAGAATTGGACAGCAAATTCTAAGTGTGGCCGCACTAATGCCTTGTACAATGGAACGATGATGTCCTTGGACTTGTATTCAAAATTTCTGGTGATGAATCTGAATACTCTGCATGCCATTTTCACACTCCTGTCAACTTGCTGACGGTGCTGTAGTTTGTTTTTAATAGTGATACATATTCCGGGCACATATGGAAATCAGTACTAATGTTCTATGAAATTTTCAAAGATCTTGTTCAGAATATACAATTTTTTTGTAGAGTTTGACTATACCTGGCTGGTGATCAGCTTAGAGACTGAACAGGACAACGTCCAGGGTCGTTCATTAAGTGCTATTGCTGCTCAAATACTATGTAATACTATGTAAGTAGCAAAGCACGCTTAATCAAATGCAGCATGGCCTCACAGCGCAGTTATACGTACTCCGGCGGCTGATCCAAGGTTGATAATATGTCATCCTTGGGCTGATAGATTCACTTAGCTAATAGTACGCTATGAAGGTAAAATTTATAACCCAGTTAATTTAATTCTCCCGCTCGTAGACAGCGCGTATTTCGTTTTGCTCTAAAAAAAACTGCCAACTCTTCGCTTACAACAGTCTGCAGAAAACATCGCAAGCAGCTACTGGACAGACTCAATGCGTCCATCAATTTTAAATTGAGCTGAACTGCCTCTTGCCCTCAGTTGTTTGCGTGTTGATCGGTTGGCGATGTTATCAGTTTGCCCTGGAAAAGCTAAGCTATGGAACAGTTAAGTGCTACGTACCGATCTGCTGCGTGTGTCTGCAGTTGTATTGCTGATGTTGGTGGCAAGGTGGTGTTGCATTTTAGGTTCGGTGGCTATACAGAGAATTGTAACTGGTTTTGCTTCACCAAAATGAGCCAGACAGTATTTCTCGACGACATTGTTCGCCGTCACTAATATTGACGTTGACGGTGGCAGTGTAGAGCATTTGAATTAAATTCTATTTACGCAGTAGTAAATAACATCAGTATTAATGTACCTCAGTGCTAAAGTGCTCCGTTCTGAAGTAAAGTGTCTGCCAACTAATTTTTTTCTGTTTTTATGCAGTAGAACGTGGGATGTTGGGTTGGGCACATGCTGACATAGTATTGTATTATCAAATATGAGTCGACGATATTAAAACTTAACGTTTCAGGATGAAAAATCCCATTTTCAGAAGGAAGAAAAAAAAAACTTAAGCTACGATCAATAAATAAAAATTTCTTCTGATATTTATTATTAGAATTTTTTTGCATTGTGTAGTATTGTTTGTTTCACGTTGATGAAATCGGTTATCTGTGTCCGTGTATCCGAAGACTGTGATTATTGTAGCGGTTGTAGAGTAATTTCGTTTATTAATAGAAAATCAAAATTGAGTTTTAGCACATAATGATAATATGAGTCTACCATTTATAATTTTGATTATCCCATCTCGTTCTAACATGTATTAGAAATTAATTTGTTCCAATTTTAGACCATACCGAAAATGTTGGTGTACCAGCTGTAATTCCCGTAGCTGTTGTAGTGTTACCTATATACCTCGCATTTTATAATTGATCTTTCAAGTTTAGAGCATTCACGTCCACTTGTACAAAACAGAATTGCACAGCGATCTTCTCCGATATTTTTAGATGTATTTTAATGTACAGAAGCACGGCAAAAAAGGATGAAACGGCAAATGATTGATCAACAATTTATTCCTTATTAAATGGAGCAGCATGAACTCTGTACCTCTGTCAAGGTTGAGTACTACTCTTACTCGATGATAGAAAACTGTTAAATTTTGGTAAAAGCTACACAATTGTGACTGTTGCACTATCATAACTGTTCCGTTATGCCAATTGTTACACCATTTTAACTGATATAACTACTACACTATGATTACTGCTCCATGTTCTGTGATAACTTTTTTCAAAGGTTTAGAAAACTCCGACTGTGAACAACGTTGAGGGTGTGGAAAGCTCGACCAGAATAAACTGGAAATCCAGTCAAAGTTTTCTAGACCTCCACAAAATATTGAGCCTGGATGTCCGCTATTTCAACAAAATAAACTGTGATAATGCTTGCACTATGATAACTGTGACGCTACTATGACTTAGTATACCATGACTGTTATATTATTATGAATGTGACACTAGGACTGCTTCCACTCGCGAATCACGGGTATCGCTCTACCATGGCTCCTCCCTAAAGGGACTCACGAGTCTTCCAAATCGAGAGCTTTCACACTATAGGAGTCTCGACACTATGAACGTTGTGCGAGTCTCACACTCCCGGCAGAACATCAAAAAACAAAGCAGTATAATAAATACTATAGAGTATTTATTACCTACTTCAAGGACGTTATGTTTTCGTCGTGTTTGTTTCTCTGGTATCCTGTCTGTCACCAAGATAACTAAAAAAGTTATGGACGAATTTCAACGAAATTTACTGGAATTGTTAAATATGTTAGGAGGAACAGATGATTAGCTGTTGGTGAAAATCCGTTCTTCTGTCTGTTTCTTTGTCTGCCTCATTTTTGTTAAAGCCATAACTCAAAAAGTTATGGACGGATTTTTATGAAATTCACATGAGTTCTTAGATGTATTGCAAAGAGTGAATGAACAAATTTTTTGTGATGATTTGTTGGTTCGTTCGTTTGCTTGTGGCTGTCTTCAATTTTATGCTTGTTAACACAATGAGTCAAAAATTTCTGCACGGATCTTTATGAAATTGACAGGAGTGCTTAGTAATGTTAAAAGATAAAATGATTAAAATTTGGTGATGATCGGTTGGTCCGTTTGTATGTTTGACTTACGTTTGTTATAATGTTGATTAGCAGCATAACTCAAAAAGTTATGAACGGATCTTCAAGAAATTCATAGAAACTAGCATTACCATCAACAGGCACAAATGATTAACGAATTTTAATTTTTCGCTACCGTTGCCTTGCTTATCGGAGGTATGCGCTCTCAGAGTGCTGTAGTTTAGTAATATATCTGAATACTAGAGTACCCGCGCTGTCAAGAATGACAGCGAGAAATTTTTCAAGACCCATCTTCATTTCACATACTTCCGATGCTAATATGCATCTGGACAATGCGCAACGAGGGCCAACTAAAATTGTCATAAGAGATGAGTGATCTCTATGTCAATTCATCTATATTTCGCCGTCGGTCAATTCGACGTTGGTTATTTCGCCGTTGGTCATTTCGCCGTTAGGGTATTTCGCCGTTAGGGTATTTCGCCGCCATGACATTTCACCATGATACCATTTTGCCTTGAGGGTATGTCACCGTGATGACATTTCGCCGCTAAGCATTAAAGAAGTTGATTAGTAGTTGATCATTAAGATTTAAACTATTTATTCAAACAAAACTGATCTTTTTTGTATTTGGATTCTGTATGATTTAAAGAAGTTAATTAGCGGTTGATCATTAAGAATAAACTTTATTTAACTAGGAAATAAATAGTTGTCATCCAGTAAGAAATAGTTGCCATCCAGTAAGAATAACAAAAGGCGCAAGCGCACAACTGATCTTTTTTTGTCTTTTGATTCTGTATGATTGTCTTGCCGCTGCCATATCTTATGTGTCGCAGATCCTATACAGGTTGTTGACATTACATTTTAAGCAGTTGCTACGTATTAACTAGGAATTGTTAGGTGTTCGCAATATAAAATGTTAATCAAGTATTCAATGTAAAATACAGTTTGCAATAGTGTGAAAATGGGCTGCTGTCTAGACCTATTGCCAGCTGGAGTACAGCCAGCCATTGCTAAAGCCGTTCATTCCAGCTTTAGTAGAATCAGCATTTGCAGCAATTGCTTTGAAATAGCAGAGACGACAGTAGCGGTCATGATGGCGTTGATGCTATAATTTTCTAATAAATTTATGAATATAGCCAATAATTGTTCAGATCAGATCTTAATTCCCCTTGAGCTGCTGGATACCATTTTCACCATTTCTTTTCACTGTTGCATTCTCATATCTTTTATATATAGTGACATACACAGTCCCGACTGAACAATTTAAGTTACTTATAGCTTAAGTCAATATTAGCAGCCATGCTATGGATGTTAAACCTGTTCCTATAAGCAAAACTTCAACAAACTAAAAAATGTTTCAGTCTATAATATCTACAATATAATTCTGCTTGAGCCCGTACGTCCGTCCACGTGTTGACACGTTATTCTTTTCAGTATTATATAGGGGAAATTCTTGGATCACCTGTGCAACTGTAACCACAAAGGCATATGGGGTGACAATTGTACAGGTGACGAATATTGGAGTGACAATTGTACAGGTGAGGAATATTAGGGTGACAATTGTAGAGGTGGGAAAGAGTGGTGTGACAGTTGTTCTGAGTATCTGATCTACCTAGTAGGCTAATTACCCTAACCTAAGCTAGCCTAACCAAACCTAGCTTAGCCTTACCTAATCTGGTATAGCCTTACCTAACCTAGCTTAGCTTTACCTAACCAAAACTAGCCTTACCTAACCTAAACTAGCCGTACCTAAGCTAGCCTTAAGAAACCTAGCTCAGCCTTACCTAACCTAGCTGAGGATTACCTAACCTAGCTAAGCCTTACCTACCCTAGCTTAGGGTAACCTAACCTAGCTTAGCCTTACCTAACCTAGCTTAGCCTTACCTAACTTAGCCTTACCTAACCTTGCCTTGCCTAACCTAATCTAGCTAAGCCTTACCTACCCTAGCTTAGCGTAACCTAACCTAGCTTAGCCTTACCTAACCTAGCTTAGCCTTACCTAACCTAGCTTAGCCTTACCTAACCTAACTTAGCCTTACCTAACCTAGCCTTGCCTAACCTAACCTAGGCTTGCCTAACCTAACCTAAGCTTGCCTAACCTAACATAGCCTTGCCTAATCTAACCTAATCTTCAGACCTAACCTTGCCTTCTAACCTTTTAACCTAACCTAGCATTCTAACCAAACCTAGAGTAACCTAACCCAGCCTTACATAACCTAACATTATTTTACCTAACCTAACATTACCTAATCAAACCTAGCCTAACCTACCCAAACCTAACCTATCCTAACCAAGACCTAACCCAACTTAGCCTTACCTAACCTAACCTAACATTACCTAACCTAACATTACCTAACCTAACCTTACCTAACTTAATCTAACCTAACCTCACCTAACCTTACCTAACCTAAGATATATTTGTGCCAATTGTACAAGTGGATACACTGGGGTGATAATTGTACAGGTGGGATATGTTTGGGTGACTATTGTTCAGGTGGGATTTTTTGGGGTGACAATTGTACAGGTGTGATATTTTGGGGTGGCAAGTGTACAGGTGGGATTTTGGGGTGACAGTTGTACAGGAGATCCAAAATCTTAGAGTAAATATACTAGTGAAGCGCACACGTTCACTAATTCCTATTGGAGCCTGCGTGCTTCTTTGCCTGGCTTGTAGCTGGAAAGAAAAAGGTGCGAGGCATCAGGCTCATGCTCTTCTTCAACATCTACTAAATTTAGATCTTCAACTCATCATAAAAGGGGATTGATGCAGGACTCCCATCTTGAACATTAATTTTTTCTTGGTTGAAAAATTTGCTACAAGATTTTACCAACAGATTCCGCAAGCTAGCTTTCGCTCCTAGCTGTGGTGCAGGCTATTCAAGTGCACCCTAAAATTGGCTGTCACTCAGTCAGGTCATCTGCCGAAGTTGAAGGTAGCAACAGCGGGAGAGGTCAAGCCACTTGATTAGGCAGCCGGTGCCAGCGACGGTGGTTAGAGATATTTACTCCAAGGGGAAATTCTACTAGAAAGGAACACTGATTCTCTCTGGAAGAAAGATTAACCATAGCTGTCTTCTTTTTGCTTCTTGAAACCATTTTCAGCCAGTTTCAAAGCAAAGACACGGAGGTCAGTTCACCCCATCATATCTGCCATTTTAATTTTTTTTTCACGTCATACATCGTTCATTTTGCTGGGTGTGGATGACTTTCTTTATTGGGCTAGATGCATAGCTAGGATACGGTGCGGGAGAACAGAGCGGGTAGTATTGGACATCTTGACTCTAAAGTATTTTCGCAGCGATTGTGCGATGCCTAAGAATATACAGTAATTGGCCGAGTCTGTAGTACTTTGTTATATAGCTATTGCATCAATCAAAACAGAAAAATGATGCGGTGCTGATCAATATCTATGAGTTCTGCAATAGTGCAAAAATAAAAAATCCGAAACGCCGACAAAAAATTGAAAACTTTACACTATCGGGACTGATAAACTTTACTTAAAATCTTGGTATTATCAGCAGTGCCCATTCCAGTTTTTGGTGTTGATGGTAGACCAAGCTCTACGACATTTATATGTATAACTAAGAAAGTGATACGGTTATATCAATCTTTTTTCCTGGTAATCCGTTTATCAACTAAAATTTAGCTACGTTGGCTCTCCCCTGCATCTGATTCATTAATATTTAAATGAAAAGAAGTATTGTATTTCACGCTGCATCCGCAACATGAAGCGGTACTTTACGGTATGTATTTATATTGTCGGTAAATGTACACTGAGACTCGTTCACATTCACTAATAGTTGGGTGCGCGTTCGTAGCTCGTACCACTATGCTTGATTTGTAACTCACGAGTCCCACTCATACTTAAAGCTTTGAAAAAAATTTCCAGAGATGTGAGCGATTATTTTATGCTATAAACCATGCAGGTTGTTGAATTGAAGTAATATGTATTGCAAGTTATATGCTCTCTATTTATTGTTCAGAAAAAGACACAATATGACTCTGAAACAGTCAAAACGGTCATGGGTTGTGGTTCACCCAGTTACAGGGGTGTCTGAAATTGGAAAAATTAGAGCTCAAACTGATTTCCCAGTTCTGTAGCAAAATTATCGAGTTTGAAAGGCTTTCTTCAGTCTTGTACTTCGTTCAGCCCACATACAATAATCTTAACAAAGGCGTCAAATTAATGCTAAGAAGTACGTAAGTCACGAAGTTCAAACAGTTAAACACATATCATAGTTAGAAAATCACGTCAGTCAGTAGTTTGTTCAGTTAGCTTGTAATTCAGGATCATAAATGAACAATTACAATGTATAAATATCAAGAGCTATTGCCCCATCGGAAATCTATGGCCATTTGTCCGATGTTATCGGATACCTTTCACTATTTTTCGATAGGCAGCCGATAACTGCCCATATATTTGCGATAGCGTGATATGTTCTACTCTCATTACAGGTATATTTCGAATAACACATATACAGTTTGAAAAGAGCAAACTTATAAATCTTAAAGTTATCTCTAGAGCGATATGTCGCTTTGGAAAGATGTATTTGACAGCAGAAAATATGTATTCCTGTTATTGAAGGAACCTAGGAGGTGGCGACAATGATTAGAGAAGGTAAGACGCAAATCTAAAGTAGATAACGCCATTAGTTGGATAATAGTTCAGTTACTGTTGTGATGATGTTTTGCTACTTAGCTTAGTACAGAAAAACTGCTTCACGACCTACAGCATGCTGTGATCTGACACTCAAAGCTAATTTCAGCTGCTCTGATGCCCTCTGTTTGCATCTATTATGGACGGTAGATTCCATTAGCAAGTTCAATTTCAGTCATTAAAAGCAGTGCTCTGTCTTAATTCACAGCATGTATGTATTAGTGTTCAATGACAGCATAGAAGCGTAGCAAAATATTGCATCGTAACACGACAAAAGATAAAATTAAAAACGCAAAGCGCTTTTAGTTTCTCAACAACAGGAGAAACTAAAATGCCTCGTGTCGTAAAGCCGTCATCCGCGTTAGGGAGAAAGGAGGGACAGAAAGTGCTGAGTTATAAATTCAATGCCGTCATTATTTATGGCAAGCTTACTGTAGAGTTTTGGTAATTTTCACATCCATAGTCAACCCCCTTTACTCCCTGCAAACAATTATCAACATTGCTCAACTCCTTTCTCTTTTTGGTTGGACAGACAAACAAATATATACACATTTACTAAAATCCTGAACGAAAACATTATCATCGCTCTTCTCTTCGAACGAGGATGATAACAACAACAGAAATATGATATTATCTTAACATATTATCTTAACTACAAAAAAAGTGTGTCAGACGAGAGTGGAGCAACTTTTACGAAAATCGTTTTACTTCAAAATACCGGAGCCATTTTATCACGTCACTGGCATCGTATAATTTCATTGACACTTTCAGCATTCTTGGATTGAACGCATATGACGTAGCTTGGAAGGTTGTCTCCAGGGTGACAATCGTACCGATTGACGTACGAAGTATCGACCCAGCAAGGCCGCAGTCTTGAATGTGGTCAACTACTGGTTGCCTGGCGACCAGACACCCTCTGCAGCTGTGAACCAATGCATATTCAAGCGTCCTGAACCCGGATAGCTAGGAGAAGCGAGTGCAGGCTGCACGCATCTCAACTGTGCAGAAACTGAAGTCGCAGTTAAGATTTACTGTTCATAGGACGAATGTTATTGCAGCAGGGTGCTGCTAAATTCTTCAACGGCTGCTTCATCGCGTTGCCTCTGTTACAATATATTCGTAGGCGGGCAAGGTTTTCATTGATGCTAATTAGTCGGAGGGAGTTACATTTATCCCGATAAATTCATCACCTATAAAATCATCGCAGTAAATTAATGCCGGCAAAATTAACCGCTGGGTACGCGTTAATTCACTGTGCAGCAGACTTATCGACTGAAAATTCATCATCTGAGAAGCTCATCACCTGGTAAATACATCGCTATATATATACGTCACCAGCGATGTATTTATCAAGCAGTGATCTTGCTTGGCGATAAATTCACAAGACGATGCGCTACAAGACAGAGAATTTACCAAGCGATGAATTTCCCAAACATGAATCGAACAAGCGACGATCGAGTTCATCACAATAAATTTACTGGCCATGAAATCGTCAAGACATAAATTTACTGGATTAATTGATCCACGATGAATTTACAGTGAAATTTCAACAAATATCAAACGATTCTCATGTGACATTAACAGGCGCACGCTTCTAAACTGTTAGGCGCTAAATTGGAAATTCGACGATTTTAAACATTAAATCGAGTCATAAAATTTTTATTTTGTGTTACTTTGAAATACTTTTAGAACAATGTAACCTGGGTTGCTATAATTTTGGACCGTCCTGCACATGTAATATTTACATTTCAACAATCAAAAATGCATAATTTGATTAAATTTTTGATATCACAGTACATACGGAACTAAGTTGAAATAGCGGTAACTTTGCTACCAGGTGTATGACATTAGATATCGTGTGTGGATGCGAAAATCATTATGTAATAGGCCACAAAGTAACTTATTACCTCCACCAAGGAGGCTATGTTTTTGTCTGTCTTATTGTCCGTCTGTTTATCATTTTGTCTCTCCCCAAGATCACTCAAAAAGTTGTGAACGGATCTTTACGAAATTTTCAGGGATTGCTAGGTATATTAACAGTAACAGATGATTAACTTTTGGTAAGGATCAATCCATCATGCAGTTTGTTTGTCTGCCTCATTTTTCTTAATGCCTTAACTCAAAAAGTTATGGACAGATTTTTATGAAATTTACATGAGTTGTTAGGAATATGACGAAGAGTAAATAACCAAATTTTTGTGATGACTTGTATGGTCCTTCGTTTGTTCGTCGCTGTGTTTGATTTTATACTTGTTTGCACAATAACTCAAAAATTTATGGATGGATCTTAATTCAACTTACAGAACTTGTTAGTAATGCTAAAAGTCATAAATGGAAAATTTTGGTGATGATCGGTTGGTCCTTTTGTTTGTTTCACTTATGTTTATCATAATGTTCGATAGCAGCATAACTCAATAAGTGTTTGAACGGATCTTCAAGAAAATTACAGAAGCTGTTAATACTATCGAAAGGCACAAATGATTAAATTTTGGTGTTGACACAATGAATATCATGATTTCGGAACCAATTTGAATTTTTCGTTACCACTACCTTTGCTTGGTAGAGATATGCGTTCTCAAAATGCTCTCTAGTGTTTGTACATGTCACGGCCTCGATTCTGAAGAAATAATGTTAGGGGAACGTAGACTGTAGAGTGCCCTGAGACTTACGGAGAAGATTCTGTCACTTTATTATGCAGATCTGAATAAAAATTGTCCCGGTCTTCAAGCGATTTTTCATTAAATACCAGACTGCCCGTGACCCGTTGGGTCACTAGAAACCTATTACTATAAGCATTCCATTGTCTTCTGCTCGATGCGTGGACTTGAAATACATGATGTCAAATGCTTCTGTACTAAAATATAGAGAAACGAATATTTTTCAAAAATAAAAGTACTGCCAATCGGTATTAAGGATGAATTGAAGCAGGAAGCTTTTTTTTAAATAAAAAAAATAATGGCTGAACCGTATCCAGGATGCCGTGGTCAAAGAACTTTTTCAAAATTAATGATATAGTTATCTAATCTAATCTAATCTAATACTAAGAATAACCTTCGTGTGTTTATATATTTATACGTTTGGTGTCACGCTCTTAACGAAATAGATAGGCGGAAATTAGCCCAGGTTGGAGGCTCTGGTGCTCCTCTCAAGCTCCATTGAAAGTGATAGGCAGAAAATAGGCCGGGT
>LQNS02277602.1:19242883-19255314 GCA_001587735.2 Parhyale hawaiensis
CAATGAAGAACAGAAGAAAATTGAGAAGCAAATAAGAGAAGAGGAGATTCCGCACCGGCCTAGAGGCATTACGCAAACGTATAGGTTATTGCGTGAATTCTTCACGCACGGGTCCACTAGTTGATATAATATATTGAAACCTATTATTCTGAAATCTCAGAGCTCCTCTCAATTTATTCCCTTTCAATAATAGCGAAGATTGTGCCACGGTGATATTGAAGCAAACAAACTTACAAGCAAGGTTATCAGACTTTTATAAGCGTACTAGGCGGCCCGTGACCCATTGGGTCACCATCACCATTTTCTTTGCTTACGCAAAAAATACAGGGGTTATTGAGCTGGTCATAGACCGCACCCTAATTAACCGTTAACTTCTGCCATCACCATCATAAGCTTCTTTACTTCTCTAAGGAACATTTAACTCTCTGCCTGTACGCAACGGGATACATGCCTATTACATATGTGACGTGGTCCCGTTGTATTTCTCGTATCATTTGTACATTTAACGTGCCCGTTCATACAGACGAGAGCAGATCCATCTTTCGTATTACGGATACAGCCGAATTAGATCTTCAACGTTAGAATTTCTTCCTATCCTAAGACAAAGAAACTGTGTGCAATCAAGCAACTCAATAGAAAGTATAGAAGCAAGTAAACATAGTTCACGTACTTTTAGTATAATATAGAAGACAGATGTGAGTGAAAATAAATAGCTAAATTTAAAAAGAAAAACATCAAGCTGCAGCTGCAGCTATCCATTAATGCAATCATTGCACGTGAAGCAGTGCACTTCGGTCGCTTGAGACTACAATCTGAATTGATTAAACTAATGTCATGGACTCCCAAGAAAACAGAAGACAACAGTTTCATTAGCGAAAATATTCCCCATTCAAGTTCCTGGCACCAGTTTGAAGCTATTAACAGAAATATTATAGAATATTGCCAGGAACCTGATTAAAATCACTAAAGAAATTTTGGAAAATGAAAATAAATTTTCTACTGGTGATAATATATTGGTTTTCATTTTTGCTTGCGCAACTGTACATGATATAATCCTAGACACTGTGATTATACTGGAGAAATTTTGTTTTCTTTTCAGCCTAAAACCTGCACATTTGCTATACTAGTGTGAAGAACAGAGGCAGTTGTGTATCTATTTAGGGCTCGTGCCGTGAATATCGATCAGTGGAGTTGATGACGAGACCGCAGCCAGTGGCCGGCGCATGCCCCGCCCAGGCTTGAGAAGCTAAAGCGATAGTTCTCGCAGAAACTCAAGGTCGGCAACGTATCACATCGTCAACCGATAACACTTTAGCATACACTGAGCAATTACCCCCGAACAGACATGGCTCTCTGTAGCGTGGACACACACCAAAAAGTCGCCTATACATCCTTACACTTCGTTTCGCTTCGGTCGGCAGAAAAATTATTTGTCAGAATTTGAGCTTGTCGTATGCTTTGCTAAGCTGATCGAGCGAAGGCGTCGTGAAATATTTCAAGTTGAAACTGTTAGACGCAGTGTCGTCAAACTCCAGACGGCATGTACATTGTACATTGAGGCGTAACAATTTGACTATAAATTTGTATAAATTAGAGCCTGAAACGAGACTTTGCTGTGGACTGATAAGTATACGCTATATATATAGATTAAAAAATAACGACTGATATGTTGAGCCATAGATTTTTATTCCGAATAGAATGCCATCCATTAAAATTTACAGTTAAGGAAAATTGTTGTTTATTATGACTGCAGTAGAACGTCGCCCAGAATGCGTAAGTTCGAGACTGTTGTCGTCCTTAGGTTGCTGAGTCAGCATTGGTGCCTGGATGCTAACGCAGGAGAATGGATCCTAACGAAAAGTGGAGACAGTCGAGAGGTCGCAGGTCGTTGAAATAATAGTCTTAATCGTTCCCTAGCGCCATAGCTCTTGACCATCTGTGGTCGGCTGCAACTGTACACTCCTCTTGGCCCAGTTGGCATATTTTTTGCTGCACGAACCAGTGCACGAACCCAGTTGGGGTGTGCAGGCTAGCTGACTTTACCTTTATACTTTTTGACATAGCTTTTCATATTACATAAAATTTCAGAAATGTATAGATGACATCCCTAGACGATATGTATCTTTGGAGTTTATACTTTAAAACTTGTCACAAAAGCAAGTAAATCATTGCAACACTTCTGAGACCTTGTGCTTTAATGCACAGTGCAATGAATGCCAAGTCTGTGCAGTTTATTATCCATCACACCATAGAACTCCAATTATTTTACTAGCTTCTGGCTTCCATTTTGTAGAAAGACATTAAAACGTTTCGCGTTTCACGACTTGCAGATTCTTTTATGTTTCTCCTATTACTCTCCATGCCTTTTGCAGACTAAAGGAGCAGGCAGACCGACACGATGGGAGGAGGAGGAAGCAAGGAACAGAACAACCGTATGCTGGAGACCATCACAGACCACTGTAAAGACATCAGCTGCATGGCGCTGTCGGAAGACAAGAGCTTGTTGGTGACGGGGTCTGACGACTGTAGCTTGAGGATGTGGAGCACCAAGGAGGAAATAACGGACTGCCTCGGCATAATGGAGTAAGTGTTCGACGTGCTGGGTCGCACCGGAAATAAANTGGCGCTGTCGGAAGACAAGAGCTTGTTGGTGACGGGGTCTGACGACTGTAGCTTGAGGATGTGGAGCACCAAGGAGGAAATAACGGACTGCCTCGGCATAATGGAGTAAGTGTTCGACGTGCTGGGTCGCACCGGAAATAAACCAGGAACTTTTTCAAAATCCAAAATGCCCAGAGACGAGTACGATATTGTAGGATACAAGTAAAATTTTCATTATAAGGCTGTGAAAATTTAAATAGTTACTTCTTAAAGGCAGGATGTTTCTGTCATACTAGACCCATTGTGACCCATTGAGTCACTATCACCATCTTTTTTGCTTCTCAAAAAAAAAAAAAAAAATTACTACACTGTGCCTGTATGCAATGATAAATACATACATATATATATATATAACAAAGTCCAACGGTATCTCCCGCATCACCTCTAGATTTAACGTACGCCTTTATGCTGCCGAGCTACTAGCTCTGGTGAGCTCCCACTCCCAACCAATGATGCCCCCCCCCCTCCCCGTTGATATACTGTAATCAAATCTTCAAAGCTTGAATTTCTTCCTATCTTATAGCAAGTTTTGATAATCCTATTAGCTTTAAAAACAGTAGGCTGAAGCCATTTTTCAATCATCCTAGCTACTGATACTGGTCACGCTCCAAACATTTCTATATATCAACTCTTTAGTGCAGTCGACGTATGTATGTACTAGCTGACACCCAAGCAATGAAGCTCCTTTTGTATCAGTGTCGTCCTAACGCCTGAACGATATTGTTTTGCCAGCAGATTCGGCCACCTTGTGGGATCAGTTTATTAATTATTCTGTATTACGATGATTATGTGTAAACAAGCACAAAAGTGAATTCAATAACGTTTGCAGAACTTAAGTATAATATAGATTGATTGCTGTTATTATTTTATCGTTTTTGTGGTGTTCTCAAGAGCGATTGTTCTTATGTTTGGCAGGTTATTTTAATTAATTTTCTAAATGAGAAGTATATAAATAGATACGACGTAATTAATATTATTTCCAATTTGTCTAAAGTTTTCAAGCCAGAAGCAGCCTAAAAAACAAATACATTGTCCTACAAAGTCTTATTCCTGTTTTGTTACGTAGAATGAGGTTAGTGGGATTATGTGAGTTTAAAGTGACTAAGAGTAGGTATGCTGAAATTAATTTCCTAAAAGAATAGGTAGAGAGAAAAACTATACTATGCGCTACTATATCCATTTAACGTAGGGAAAATCACTATTTACTGAGAACTATGTAAAGAGAATGTGCTTAACCTCATTCCCGTAATGTAGTGGTTATGCTTTTTTAGAGCGTTAAGGGAATCTTGCATTTTCACTTTAACAAATGAAAAATTTAATAGTAAATATGCAGCACATTCAAGTTACTCTTCTTGAAAGCTATATGTATGTTATAAGCCCTATAAATATATGGTATTGTTTCTTAATTACAGAGGTCATGAGTGTCACATCACCTGCGCCACCATCAGTGATGTGTTCGTCATCTCAGGGTCTAACGACCACACCATCCGCAAGTGGGACATGGAGACTTGCGAATGTCTCTTCGTCTACAGAGGTGCGTTGTCTCCATCCCTATCTGATTTTATCGGCGTTTATCGGCTGCCTCTAGGAAAATAGTGTAAGGTATCTGAAACATCCGATAAATGCCTAGAAATTTCTGATTGTGATGTTCCAGGCCATTTTAAGCTGACTTCTTCTCACTTATGCTCCATCTCTATATTTAAGCTCCGCATATCAGCGGCCATCCATCACTTGCGGGCATTAATGACCATCGCTTTGGCGTCGACTCTTCTCCCCTTTTTTTCTATTTTTTTTTTCATTTCTTTTTTTCTCTTTCGTCTTCCATTTTCTCTCTTCTCGTTTCTCCATTCCTCTACATTATACTAACATAATGGCAATAGCTCATAGAAGATCGGGGTGTAAGTCCCGGTGTCTTTTTGGGAATGGGCCTTTTGGTTCGTCTATTGCCGCCTATCTAATCTAATCTTACGCTATATAGAGTGTGGTCCCTGCTGGTCAGAAATAGTGGCAAAGAAAGTGAATTGATAAGATCGATTGGGTATGCCGAGATGCCATGTCGGGGAGATTACATCGTACCAGACAGCTTGATAATCAGTGGACCACTAGTGATGGAAAGAGTTTTGCTATTAAAGTATTTTAGTTTCTTCTTGTCGCAATATTAATTAGTTATATTATTACCGCTGCATCAACCTTTTTTTTACGAAAAGTATAAATTTTCTAAAAGAGGTACAGAAGTACCTTCAGAATTCTACTAGTCTGTTTTTCTTTACAAATGGAAATAAGAAATTCTTCTAGGTGATGACTTGTAATTCATCGAAATGAATACAATAATTCCAAAAAAGACTAGGACAGTATTGAATTTTAAAATTTACAATGAACGAAACACAAAAATAGTTTTGATCCAATGAAAATAACGATATAATTTACAAGATTCCGGCTTAGAGCATGATTAATATAACTAAGACACTCTAAGTTGTTGGTTCTATAGGATTTTCATCACATGATACACGACCATGCCTCTTGAAAAATGACTACCATACAAAAGTTTTCTTCTTTTATTTCTCCAGCAGGTAGAGGTATTCTTGTTCCTAATATTACTACTACAACTGGTAGAATATTATGCAGTCGTAAGACATAGAGGGGCAATCAGACAATGCTTTGCAAGTTGCATATGGTAGGATATTAGAACACGTAAAGTAAGGGACATCGAAATCAATTTAATTTATCTAGACAGGGGTTCCAAACCGGGAGTGTTTGTGCGCCCCTGCCGGGTGCGAGACGAGTTTTTAGGAGTTAAGAGCCTTAGATTAATTACAAGTCATTCAAAAATTAACTTGAATTTGTGGCGCAAATTGATATAATTTTTTTTTCATCATATTAAGTATCAATTTTGTAGGGGTACGGGCACACGTCAAAAGTTTTCTAGGGGTGCCACGCATAGAGCAAGTGGGGAACCAAATTTCTAGAGCAAATGATTAAAAGAATATCGTTAAGATTGTGCTAATATTGATTGTATGTGATGTGTCATATAACGCCTTATTGCTACCTCAACAACTAAAGCTTCTATAGAATTTTAGACTACAGGACTCATATATGTTCTTTGTATACAAGTGATACTTATTGTCAAAAAGTGTAACTAAAATGGGAAGATTCCTATAGTCCAATCGTCGTCATAGAGTACCTATAACTCCTTATAATTACAGCGCAAGCTGCCGTCCAGTTCTATTTTATATGAATCATACTCGCGTGCATTTACATATTTACACTGCTCACATTACCTGGCAGGATAAATCACAAGGTGATTAGAGAACAGATATTTACTTGTATGTAAGTTCTTAGGAGACAGTTTATAAAGACTGAAAGAATCAGCTACGCAATTTATATTCTATACATATTACATATGGTGGTGCAAAGGTTTTTCTGAAACAAATTAAAAGATTAGTTAACGCATTGTCACGTTATTTCAAAAAGCTGAAAGAGGTAATGCTGAGTACCATACTGCTTAATCTACATTCTATAGAACATTGCATGCTAGTGGCCCGAGCCGCCATTATAAATGACGGCAAAAAATTAGTACTTTCGAAAGCCCCATTGTCTCTTCTACTTTTTAGCATCAGAAGGCTTCTTAAATAAAAATTCTGGATTCTGCCTGAAAAACCTACTATGCAGTATATTATATAGGTACTGTACGGAAACCACCGTTGTCTCTTGTGGTTTTTACTTTTCAGACGTCTCCTTAGAGAAAAATTCAGTATTCTGTCTGAAAAACTGACTTCATATTATATAGCACATGCAAGTGGCATCTCTCATAGCACCTTTGAACATGCAGGGGGGCTCAGGTCCCTCAATTGGAGTTCCCGAGTTGAAGTCCAGTATCCTAGATACTGTCTTCAGCTCTCTCGAATTTCTTCCTCTTTTATTCCCGTAGATAAATATAACGGCCGTACCATATAGAGAGACTTACATCAAATGGTACCGAAATATATTGACCAGAAAATCAATATATCTGCATAGTCTTCAGCACTTGAATTTTTTCCTATGTTATTCATTAAACTGCACCGAAATACATTATTTAACCAGAAAATTAATAGATTTGCCTAGTCTTAGGCACTTAAATTTCTGCCTATCTTCATCCAAGGAGCTTCAATGGGAGGAGTACGCGCAAGCCTTCCCTGGGCGAGTAAACACATGGCTTTGTCACGTGACTGAAGCTGGCGTTTGGAGATTTTAAACTGGCTGAAGTGGCACTGGTCAGCGCATATAGTTAAGGAAGATACAGACAGGCAGTTCTTCAATATTGTTGCAAGACAATCGTGTCTGAAGATTTATATCCCACTGCTCACCCTGTTACTTTCATCATATGCTGGTATACAGGATACAAGTTTCCTTTACATAGGTACTTCCATCCGCTCCAAATTTTGTCGATGGTTAATGGCTGAAAAAATTTGAGCTCAGGACTCATTCCTACGCGAGACAATGCCTCACGTAGGCAATGCCGCTTTCCGATTGGATAAGCCACTCAGCCAGTTTAAGGGAAAAGTTTACTCGCAACGCTCCCATAGGATAAATACATAGGGTGCACTCCTCTCTATTAGAACCTCCTTGTCTTCATCCTATAGAGCTATGTAATAGATTTGACTATATTCTTTCTATCTTATTTCCATAGAGCGTGACAAATAAAATATAAATATCTTTATAAATAAATGAATAGAAACACGCCGTGAATTATTATATAGTACTGATGGTGGTGTAGTAGAATTACTAAAACTTTATACAGGTGAATCGATATTCTTTGTTTCAGGAAATCTCTTAGCCTTGAGTTGACCAGGAGTACAGCAGGTTTGTTCCCTCATAAGAAAGAAGTTCATTACTGTTATGGTAAAAGATAAAGATGGCGGTACCATATGGCCCTACCTATAGTGCATAGCAAAATACTTATCATAATCGTTAAAAAACTTTACTTTTATTCAAAGTTGATCTAATATCTATATAGATAGTTACAAATTTGACGCAGTCCTAGAATAAAACGCCTTATTGTTACAACATGCATCAGCTACAACTTTGCAAAAGTGTTGAGTATAGAATATATATATATATATATATATATACACAAAGTGAGGCTTGTGATATTAGGACGACATATGGGGGTACATAAAGTTAGGGGTACATAATGCTAACCAACAATGAGCTTTTACCCCGCCAACCTTGCAGGTTAGGTTTCTAGGACTGGTTCATCTAATATTCTATGATACATACCGCCCTAATACACTTTAGAACACTACGGGAACCAGTCCTTGCCTTTCTAACCACAAGGGTGGCGGGGTAAAAGCTCTATGTGAGGGGGGCTGGTACAAGGGTGGATGGTCGGGGTGGATGGTGGGATATTCGTTATTAAGATAGAGGAACGTTATACATGTTGCAACTTGCTGCAAAATGTGACTGGAAAACATTTCTTTAAACAATAACTATATCGATGAATGCAAAAGAAAGATAGTATATGAAAGGAGCCATATATGTGTTAATCAATATAAAACAATTCAGTATTGGCATTTTGGGCAATACAATACGTAATGAAATGAGTAATTCTATGACAAGTCCCTACCCAGAGGTATACCTGCGTAGTAGCCACAATACAGTTATAAAGTATATTATTACGGTACTTGAGTACCTCATAAACTACCTACTATCCTTCACAATGACGACAGTTAATAAGTGTAGGCTTTATTGCTTCTGATTGCCAAACAATAGGGCAAAAAAATCAGAAAGCAACAGAAATTTATTGAGAACTTGGAAACTTATCGTAGCTACCTAGATTTGTATAGTACAATATATCAAGCCTGACAAAGTAGTAAAATCCAAATTTCAATTCTGGATTTTACGCGGTTAGCATCAACTCTACTGAAAACTTTTTATTCAGATGTCAGAAAGAAATTCAGCCAAGGAAAACATCTACGCAGTGGACTAAACTCGAAGGGAATAAAAACTCCATATGAGGTTGGGCCTTTGACAAAACACGCCTAGAAGGATATCAAATAGTACCTTACTATTTTATAAGCAACACTGGTTTCTGGACATCGTGTGACTCGAGCATATTCTGAAAACAATATTAGCTCTAGTAACTTAGCACTCGAATTTCCTGCAATTTTGTTAGCTAGTATATAAATTTCCCCCTATTATAAGCCATACCATCGCGACGGAGAGACGGACCAACCAATCAACCAAAAGCTGGAGCAAGCAACCAACGAATTGCATTTTATCGTATACTGAATTTAATTCGTTTTTTAAATCAGGAACCCGTCAAAAAAAAAGTTCATACACAAATTTGCAAATTATTTACCTGTGTGCTGATATTCGGATGAACAAACCCATGATATATGCGATCGCTTCCCGTCAGCAGCATTCTTTGATCAACGTCTGTTAGAGAATTAGACTAAACACACAAGTGTTAAAATTACCGAAAGCGGCCATGCGACTCTGCTTTTTTTTTTTTTTTTTTGCGCGCTTGAAAGCTGAAGCACCGAAATATTTTGTATCACATACTGAGTTTTTTTGTGTATGTTTTTCCAAAGGAGACAAAACACGCCTTTTAGTGTTTCGTGAAAAATTAAAGCTAGTAACGTATATAATCACTTAATCAGTGGCCCCTTTTTAACATATCGTAACTTAATGTTAAGCCACGTGGCTTGTGTCGCCTTGAAATAGAAATCTACTGCAATTACAAAGTTCTCTGCCGTCCTAATTAGAGTAAATAACTAAACTACTGTGAGTGTACGTTTGTTCAATATCAGGTCACACTGCCAAAGTGTGCCGCCTGATCTGCACGTGCGAGTTCATCTTCTCCACCAGCACCGACAAGACCGCTAAGGCTTGGCTGTTCGACAAGGCAGACTTGTCCGATGATGAGGATGAATACTGCGAAGAAGAACTGGCAGAGAAAATGTGCATCAGAACATTCAAGGTAACTTCAAATCAGATAAACCGTTTTATATATCATACGTCTGCTTGTAGGTGTGTTCTCTGCTTAGCTTTACTAGGTGATGTCTATGCTATACACAACCGTGACTCATACATGCCAGAAGACCAATAGAAACAAACTACATTTTTCGTGGATAACATGCATATTCTATAGGAAATTTGCTTTACCGGAGAAGAAAACGATATGACGATTTCTAGAGGTTGATCATTCAACTATATTAGATACTCAGAGGAACGTGGTACAAGTACATAACGCACTACTGATCACCACGCAAAATTAGACTTAAAGAGTGGTTAATACTATCACGGGCTGAAGTATCACATCTGTGCAAGATGGGTTGCGTGCATAATGCCACCTGGACCTCGTTCGAAGTGCATCGCTAAGTGAAACTAGAGCACTCCGAGAGTGCATACCTCCATCCAGCAAGGCAACAGTTACGAAAACTTAAATACATTCTGAGACCATGATTTTCTTTGTATCAACACCAAAATCGAAGCATTTGTGCCCTTTACCAGTGTTAACAGCCTCAGTAATTTTTTTGAAGATCCGTTCGTAATTATTTGAGTGACGTGAAAACCTTCACTGCACGTTGAAAGGCGTTCATCTACTTTCATATAAGACCAAGGATGATGATACGAAACCAACTGACGCGCTGCCGTACGTGGCGGGTGTACGATGAACTCCGTTGGAGCAATGATGTCACAAGAGAGGATTCGATCGTAGCACTGTCGAAGACCAGCAATTGCCTAACACAATTCAGGTATAAATTACGAATACCACAGTTAGTGTAGAAGTTGCAATGATCAATGTGATACTTTGGACCGAATTGTCGTAACATATAATGATTATTTAAGTTGTTTTTCCGTACAAGGTACGCTCCCAGTCGAATCACTTTTTGTAAAATATCGACCTGAACTGTGCCGTCGTTAACAGATCCAGGCATCACCTCCACATCGCAAAAACTACTACATCATTTAATATTCGCCAGTTTCAACATCATCCTTTCGTAAGACAACTTAGATGTGGGGAAATGGTAAGGTAATTTTTTTCTTGCAAGTTAATTAACGCGACTCGGACGCGAAATGCACTCACTGTTATACTGGTGTACCGCGAGCAGCGTAAAGTAGCTTGTATTTTCTTACCTCCGCCAAGGAGGTTATGTTTTCGTCGTGTTTGTCTGTCTGTCAACAATATAACTCAAAAAATTATGAACAGATTTAGACGAAATTTACAGAAATTGTTAGGTACATTAAGAGAAACAGATGATTACCTTTTGGTGAAGATATATCCATCCGTTTGTTTGTTTGTTTGTCTGAATCAATTTTCTTAATGTCATAACTCAAAAAGTTATGGACCGGTTTTTTATGAAATTTGCATGAATTGTTAGGCATATAACAAAGAGTAAATGACCAAATTTTGGTAATAATCGGTTCGTTCGGTCGTTCGTTTGTCACTGTTTTTAATTTTATGCTTTTTAGCACAATAACTCAAAAAATAATGAATGGATCTTTATGAAATTTATAGGGTTTGTTAGTAATGTTAAAAGACATAAATGATTAAATTTTGGTCCAAATCGGTTTGTTCGTTTGTATGTTTGACTCATGCTTGTCATAACGCTTGTTCGCGGTATAACTCAAAGAATTATTCACGGATCTTCAAGAAAATTGCACAAGCTGTTATTAGTATCAAAAGACACAGATGATTAAATTTTGGAGTTTATACAAAGAAAATTATGGTTTCAGAGTGAATTTGAATTTTTTGCCACCGTTGCCTCGCATGGCGGAGGTTTGCGCTCTCAGAGGGCTCTAGTTCTCAATTTACCCAGTATTTGTAAGGCTTTGATATTACTTCGCCGGAAGGAAAGAAATTCGTTTTTCCGATGGTTTTATGTTCTTCTTACAAATCCTGTTTGAAAGTTCTTCTATCTTGGCGTTTAATCATACGCATCTGAACCAAGCTTTGTTGTACCGGTTTGAAACTATAGATTATAGCACGTCATTGCTAGAAGATGAAAATAAATCGAAAACATTGAAGCATATACTAATATGATTGCATCTGTTGAATGCCATGTTACTCTCGATATAACCTACTTCATTTATTGCATTTTAAAGACGGTAAGCGTGACTCCAGAAGTGCTTCGGACACATGCCGGCATTTGCCAGGTTGAATTTATCTGATCTTTTACAAGCCTTAAGCCAACGCTCTTTCTAAATTTTATTCCTCGAAAAGCCGAAAAAATTCGTAGATTCTTTCATACGTATTTCTGTGCAACCTTAAAGACGGTAGGATATTCAGAAGACGCAAATGGGATATGAAGAAACTATGGAAAAATATCTTTTGTCAACGTAGAAGAATCTTGCGGCGTCACAGGCTTATTACCCTGAATGTACGACAGCTTGGGCTCTCCGCGTGCGTTAACCTGTTATGTATAATCATTTTTGATGTAAGACCGTATGCTGCTGTAAACTATGTATACTGTTCACTAATAAAGACCTAAAATTATATTATTGTCATTCTTCGTACGTTGAAGGTTCAGAGACTGCGCGTTGCTCTGCGCCCTCTGCGTAATGACGCCGCTCCTGCACGAGCAAGCGAGCAATGGCGAAATGAATTACGTTGTGCTTCTGGTGGAGGCTGACCTCAGGGGGTATCAGAAGAAGCCTTCGCCCTCACATGCAGTGGCGTCGTTAGGAAAACTACAGCGTAGAACTGAGAGGGCTTTCGTAAAATGTGGAGGGGCTGACGTTGCTGCGTGATACGTGCATTTTGGTTACCTGGTAGCAATATTAGGAGC
>LQNS02277602.1:19265208-19318300 GCA_001587735.2 Parhyale hawaiensis
AGTGCGACTATATTACTTAGAATAATTTGTTTTCACATTTTCAGATTTGAACTGATGATGGAGCTGGACTCCGAAACGTTTTCAATTATACGTATACGATGATTTTATTAACTCTTTTCTTCGCTTTTAAATTTCTAAGATTACTTCCATGTTAGCACAACATTATTAGGAAATATCAAAATAATATTGATGACTAACACTATTATTATATTATTATCATAGTATAAGATATAGACACAACAAAGAAATATTACGTTGTAATCTCCAAATAACATGATAATAACATACCAGAAATAATATATAACATCAAAATACCATTCCAAACGTATATTATTTTTAATATAATTTATGATTGCTACCTGCGTTGCAATTAAGAGAGTGCTAACAAGTTGCTCCATTTCGTCATGAAAGTAATGGGCTCTGAAGATGTAAACAATTCCCTGATCCATTTGCCGTAACAAGAATGCATTACTGTTCATAGTTACAGATGCTCGCACTTTATTGCGCACAAACCATGTTTTTCATTTCACGAATTGCCTCCACTTACAGGACTGCCTTTTTGTCTTTGGCCTTACTGTATACCCAAGTGAATAATCACTCTTCGGTATTAGGCATTAATGCACTATTTATCGATTTTACAGTCTATGTGTCTTCTGGGAAACACAACTTCATAAATCGACTATTCTTTCGCTCATTTTATAGCCAAGATATTTCATTGCAGTATATTCACTACTCTACATATAAGCTACAATCGGGAACGTTCTTTCATCTTGAGGATCATTCGTATACTTTAACGAAAGCTCCTCTCCACAAAATCACCAAGTCTATCATATTCTGCATGCATTTTAGGGCACATCTTACCGTAATTACATATAGACTGAATGGCAACAGTAGCTCAATATTTTTATAAAGGCATAAATACATTATAGCAGTACAACTTAGTCACGTGACCTCGCGGTAATGGGAGTGTTAATGTAGTTTGTTGTTGTGAAAGAAGACGTCGGAGAAATGAATCGCCTTCTAATAAGTCGTGTTAGTCGAAATAGCGTTATCGGAGATTTATCTGTACAGAGATACATGATAGGATTCGCGTTCCAGTTAAGGTGAGTATTTAATTAAATGCAAATCACTTAGGGTCATAAAATGAACCGACAGAATATACATAGTACCTAGACTTGTAGTCAAGATAAAGAAAGCTAATATAAGGAAATCTTGGGGAAAAGTAATATTGTTCTTTCCGGAAACTTGACAAGTCTCACTCGCTGTTATCTTTGACAGGGACATCGAGCTGCCGTGATGACCATGGCCACCGACTGTACGGGCAAGACACTATACACCGGCAGTGCTGATAAGACTATACGTTCCTGGAATATCCAACGAGGCGAATGCCTCAAGGTACGTCAGCAGTATTGTTTTTTTTTTTTTTTTTGTTGATGAAATATGTTAAAGGTTGTAAGGAAAACACACTCTAAACTGCACTGCAGGTAATATTGTCGATTTTTGAGGCATCCATATAGATGGGTGCCTTAAGTTACGTTAACAGTATCGGTTTGCCTGATGAAATATATATTTCAAACAATCTCCGAAGTTGGATTATAATATTTGGAAAAGTTTCCCTAATGAAGCATGTTAAAGACAGTCAAACTGTCACTTCCTCTGGTTAATAAACTGGTTAGTTCGGGTATCAATTTTGATCTTGAGTTGACATTTGAGGGCCACATCCGTTCAGTTGTCACACGAGCATCGCAGCAAATCGGTCCCAATACGACGTGCTTTGAGGGTGTTTGCTTCGGGGTCGCTCCTTTATCTGCTATGTCCTCCCCTTTTTAGATTATTAGCCCATAGTCTGGAGTTCTGCAGCCGATTGTCATCTGAGTTTGCTTGACAGAGTGGTTCGTCGATGTGCGTTATAGTGGATGGTGTTGTGCCTTGTGAACTGGCGCATCGTCGCAGAATAGGTGGGTAGGCTTTCTCTTGAAAATATATAGGCCTACGTAATAGCCCTAGTCATCAGCCGGCGGTTTTTCTTCCGGAGCCATTTGCTAATATGCAGCATACTCGGCGTACTGATGCTCTTCATGAGTTTGTCCTGGAACTAGTACGATGCCGTACAAATCAGTGTTCTCGTTCGTTTGTTCCATCATAATGTAGACGTTTGGAATAGTCTTGATGGCTCCGCCTCTGTTAGTGATGGTATTGACAGTTTTAAGCAATTTGTAAAAAGAGTGATTCTGTGATCTGTAATTTTCCCTTTCTTTTTTCTCTCTTGCTGGGCTGGTTAGGTAGAGGTTGATAACCTTATAGAGTTTCCTGGTGTATCATTGCTAAACTAGAGCACTCTGAGAGCGTATATCTCCGCGAAGCAAGGCAAGGGTTACAAAAAAAAAATCAAAATTGGTACCAAGACCATGATTTTCATTGCATCAACGCCAAAATCTAATCATTTATGTCCTTCAAGAGTGTTCAGAACTTTAGTAATTTTTTTGTAGATCCCTTCATAACTTTTTGAGTTATACCGCAAACAAACTTTATGACAAACATGGGTCAAACATGCAAACGAACCGACCGATCTGCATCAAAATTGAATCATTTGTGTCTTTTAACATTACTAATAACTCTTATAAATTTCATAAAGATCCATTCATTATTACTTCAGTTATTGTGCTATAACAAGCAAAAGATATGAAAAAAAAAACCGTGAGAAACGAACCAACAAACTGATCACTACAAAACTTTGGTCATTTACTCTTCGTGATATGCCTAATAAGTCGTACAAATTTCATAAAAATCCGTACATAACTTTTTGAGTTACGGCATTGAGAACAGAAAATGAGCCAGACAAACAAACAGACGGATGGACTTATCTTTACCAAAAGTTAATCATCTGTTCCTCCTAACATAATTAACAATCCCTGTAAATTTCATCTTTATCCGTCCATAAATTTTTGAGTTAGCTTGATAAAAGATAGATAAAGACAGATAAAGAGACAGACAAACCCGACGAAAACATAACCTGCTTGGCGGAGATAAGTAAGCTATCGGTTAAGTGATTGGCTCATTCAAGGAGAGGAGAAACATCCACGGTCTAATGAAACAGAGTCTGGGTTCGTGGACTTCATCAATACACGTCATCTGCATCAGTAACACTAGATCCGACTTGCATTTGGATATAACAGCCTGCGACCCACCTCAGTGGCTTTTGCTGCCACGTAATAAATAATATATCAAACTGCTTGGCTGCCTTATGTGCTATTTCAGCGGAGTCCAGAGGGTCAATGGCAGCAAGAGCGACTTCTTTACTGGCCAGCGGTCAAACCGATACTCCACTCCTGATGCCGCTGCCAGTGCTGTCAATGGAATTTTTCAGAAAATTCTTGATTTGGGGAGAACCCCACGTTTGGCATCCCACCGGATAATCTGCGGGCAGTAAACATGGCCATCACGAAAATCCAGTTTCACAATACATCACAGAGTCATCAAATGTCGGTAACAATTTTTGCAAGTGCTGCAGGTGATGCAGAATCGAAACGGTCCCAAACAATCTGTTTGTGCAATAAAAATTGTCAGCTTTTATTGTCAGTACTCTAGCCTAAAGTAAGGCGATGGAAAACGAAGGATGCCCATGCAACGTCGTGCCTTGCCGTCATGCTACAGCTTTTCTTCTTCAGTTTTTACCACGCAGCAGCAGCAGTCTAAAGCCTGCCGCAGACGATAGTCTTTTGTCTTGTGCTTGCACTCCAAAGCGCTTGAATGCATTGGTTTGTTTCTATGAAAAACAAAAAAAAAGAGCACAACTTTTTCCAACGCCATTGCCAAAATTTTGAAATAACACAAGACTTTGCGCTAGTGATACGAGGTAAGCCAGAGAATACGACGGTAAACATTTTATCGAAAATTTTGGCAGACGTGCAGTCGTGTTTGCAAGGAGAGTACGAAATATTTGAACGCGGTGAAGTGTAAACACAGGGCAAAAGACTATCGTGCGTCCTTATATTTACATTAAAAGCCACGAGTTCAAGGCTACCTGCCAAGCTGGAAGAGTTTTTTGCAGCGCTTTACGGGATCAGTCACTGTGGGACTGTGGGACTACGGACCGTTGCAAGAAATGGCCAGGGTCAGGGAGCAAATCTGTTTTCTAGAGCCTTCCGTTACCGACGCCATAGCTCTAGACTGCCTGTGGTCAACTGCAGCCGTATACTTTTTTGGGTCCTGTAGACCTATATCTGCAGTAGGAACCGCTGCGTGTGGACATTTGGGGCGCTCATGGTCAACTTGACTTTACCTTCACCACGGCTGATGGTGATGGAGGGCCACGGACGCCGAGGCTTTTGTTTCTCTGCCTTCATAATTTTCTTTTCTAACGGTCATGACCATTGTTGCAGGTGATGGAGGGCCACACAGGAGCCGTGCTATGTCTCACCGTCATCAACAGACTCTTGTACTCAGGCAGTCAGGACTACACAGCCAAATGCTGGGTGCGAGAGTTCGGTGACTGTACAAGGACCTATAAAGGAGCCAAGCATTCGATTGTTGGTCTCAAAGTTAACAATGGAATGTGTAAGTTCCAGCCTACTTCCTTGCGTTATATTAACATACCGAGGCTTATCATCCTTCATAGAAGACTTTTTTTAACAGCACTATTCCTAGGAGAAATCGAAGTTGACGTTAATTCTTAGAGAGCTACAGCCACAACGACATGTTTAGGGGAACCAAACGACTGCGGATGAGGCCCATTCTTCTACCTTAGTGCCTATTCTGTGGCAAACACTTCCGCCCGGTGGTTGTTTCATTCTTTTGGTTTTGCACGGATCTATTTTCGGCCTTGGCAGAGCAGTAGATTTTAAATTAAAGTCAACAGTACATGTCTTTTGAGGAGTATTTCATAAAGCATGTTTCGGATATCGTATCATTGCCATTTGGGTATACCTGACTCTTGACGCCAAAGGTTGATATTTTTATTGTTATTGTTGCAATAATGAATCATAACCTCAGTGTCGTGTTCGCATACCAGTATTGTAAACGTCATTCATAGAAGGCACTGGGAGTTTAGGGTTACCCATTTCAAAGCACGAAAGTGTCAAAGATATAACCTTATGGGTGATGTGAAAGAAAGCAGCGATACCGGTACATGTGAGGAGAAGCCGTATTGTTCTTCCTCTCCTCTGTAGCAGCTGCTGTAGCATTGCAATGAATGATCGTTTAAACATACGGTTTGCTAGTGAACAGCTGTCTCATAAGTTAATCTTTAACGTCCACTCTCAGTTTGCTCGTTCGGTTTTTCAAATAATGTGTAGATCATCTATTTTTATCTTTCCCGTTCAAATAACACACTTTGGATATGTATGTACCATATTTGGCTCACCAAACACATAAGGGTTTACCTCCCGTATCATCTTTTTCTTTTACTTGCTGATATATCAAAACAAAATGGCATTAAATATTATTCTGCATCGATATCTCATTCCTCTGTTGGTGATGATGCGAGTTGCGTGAGTGTTAGCAGTGTAATTTCATGCCCGCAGTGTTCACAATCAGCGGTGACACTTGTGCCCGTGCCTATGACGCAAAGAGTGGGTCTCTCAAGAAGATTTTCAAAGGCCACTCCAGTGCCATCCAGTGCATGGCCATCGTTGAGAACAAGATGTTCACCGGCGGCGCTGATGGAACTCTAAGGGCGTGGGACATAAAGGACGTCCAGTAAGTAATCTTAGTTGTAATGTTATGGGCAAGCATAAGAGAGATGAAAAGCAGTTCTTTTGTTTTCATTACTTATAACCACGAGGTACAATGGCTCCTTGTTCATATCTTGTCTCACTTCGGTAATTATTAATTTAAAAAATGCACTAAGGACTTTTTGATAATCTTTGGCCATCCTTAAATACTATGCCCAACACATTAAGATTTACATTACTTTATTTTTTGTGTAAAGTGTAAATAAAAATTCTAAAATATGAAAGAAAGCCCTTCAATTTCTACTTTGTGACAAATTGGAATAACATTTCCGGACTAATACGAATCGTTAACTAGTTACAGTTTTCTAGACTGAGTGTATAATCTTCGTAAGGGCTGAACGTAATTTTCGAGCAGTTTATAATCTTTGCTGTTTTGAATTAATTAGGAGTAACGTTTAAGTGCATCTAGCAGTAATTCTAGAAGGAATGTTAGTAGGAAAATTCTTTGAAGAAGCATCACCACAGGAACAGGTATGTGTTTTTTTTTAACTTTTCGGTTTTTTCGGACTACATTTAGGAGTGTCATCCTTCTATCAGTTATTTGCCATTATAAATGCTGTACATCTTTTTTGAAGCAGCATCAATGAATTTTTAAAATCAATTAGATTTGATTTATTCGTGTAATTATTCTGTAGAGTATACCTTGTTCTAGTTCATCTCAAAAGTTCTCTAATAGTAGCTTCAACTGACTATTTTGCATGAAGTGTTTTCTTAACAATTTGACAGTTTGATCCATAAAGTTTTACTCTACCTACTGAGCGACATACATCTATAATACTCTACGTCCTCCTAAATTGTAATATATGTATATACATTTTAATCCAGTTGTGAATAAAACTCAAATTGCTAAAGTGCTTACTATGAAAAAAAAAAAACTAACTGTCAGAGGGCAAAGGTTAGGGTTCATGTTCTGATATAGCTAAACACGATAAAATGTTAATTTCTTTGTTGTAAATGGCTATTTTATTTGTTAACTAGGAGGTAAAACACTACAGTAAGGTCTATGTACATTTGCTATGTTGTACATATTTTTAAACAGATTTATCTTCCCTGTTTGCTTAGAATTGTTCATCAGTCTGCACGTTGATTCTTGTTGATGAAGAATCTTGTACATACTTTTCCTTGAATAAGTTAGATTCCTAACTCTAGAATTTGTGGCATGAAGTTACATCTCTCGTCTTATACAGTCTCTGTAACACATTTTTTCTTCTCTCTATCTGTACCTTTTTTTAGAGTGGTCAAAAATTGAATAGTTTTCAACAGGGAAAAAAGTAAAATATAACTATTGGGTAAAATCCCTACCATTATGGTCATAGTTTAGTGAGGGTCCTCTCACTTTTAAATTTAATGTGAGCTGCCGCGACCACTTAAGACTACAGAACAACGATTGTTAAGTAGTGCAGTTCCTCACTACCATCCCAGAAATAAAATCACTTATCTTCTTGCACCTCCACACTACACTATGGTCTCGCAGAAATTGACGAAAGAATGTCACTCACACTAAATGCTATAATAAACATGATAGGGGCATGCAAGGGTACAGTCTACTTTCTTCCTGCACGACTCTTGATGGTGATCTCAAAATGTACGTCGGGATTACGCCTTTCCGAATATTTACGTTGTTACGAGGAACTCCCCACCTGTCCTACAGCTTGGACTCCGAAGATCTTCGTGTGGGTAGTGCGAGTGCCGGCGGACGGCATGATTGCGATGCTTCAGGAGGGTGAGACACCAGAATGTATAACCTGCATCGTCGACATTAGCTTTCCTCCTATAAAATGCTTGCAGATTAATTGTGTTTGTAGGAAAGTTCACAGAGAGTAAATTGAGCATTAATCATTGCCCCTGCCAAAGAGGTTACGTTCTTGTCGGCGTGTGTCAATTTGAATTTCTGTCACCACGATAGCCGAAAAAGTTTTGAACGGATCTTCAAAAAATTTACAGGGGTGGTTAGGTATGCAAGAAGGAACAGATGATTGCCTTTTGGTGAAGATCCGTTCAACCGATTGTGTACCTATTTGTCGTACTGTTTTTTCTTGGCATATAACTCAAAATGTTTCAAACTAATTTTCTGGAAATGTACAGGCTATGTAAACAATGCTACAACGAGTAAATGAACAAATTTTTATGGACGATCTGTTGCTCCGATCGACGGTTTATCTATGTGTTTATTTTATGTTTGTCCGTACATACCAAAAAAGTTATGAGCAGATCATCGTGAAATTTGTAGGAAATTTTAGCCATATTAAGATGTGCAATATAGCAAATTTTTGTGATGTGTTGGCTCATTTGCGTCGTTGACTACATGCTGATCTTACTGCCTGTCAGGACTTAATTGAAAAAGTATGAACGGATCCATAAGGATATTACGAGCATTGTCGCTCTGGTAAGCAGCACATATGACCAAATTTTGGCGATAATCAAAGAAATAGGTTGAATTCAGGACCGGAAAGTATGCGCTCTCAGACTGCATCTCTCCATGATTGTTAAGCATTCTATTTTCATTCATCAAGTTGTAGTACATAGCAGATTTCTGCGTGTTGGTTTATCTGTGATGCCACTGATTCTGCTTGTAATTTACCATTTTTACAGACAGTTAAGAACGACTTACTGACCTACTAAATATAGAATTAAGTTCGGCTCCAATATTTGTAACTGTTTGATGCTAGTGCACTCATAATTTTTGATCCGCAAAGCCATATTAATCTGCGTGGAATATAACTCAGTTTGCAGAAGACTTCAATTGAAGTGAATAAACTAGGCGTCAACTTTGAAATTTCTTCGTTGCTGAATTATTTGAAAAACTGTTGCTAGTGCACGTGTGAGTGACTACAATGCCACAAATAAATAGTGCTCTCTGGATAGCTTGAACTACTGTTTTACAGCTAAGTTCAAACGGGATGACTCAACCATCTATCAGGGTTAAACTTTCTATCCTACTACTTGCCTCAAGGTGCCTCGCAGTAGGCATGTAATTGATTGATTGATCTACAACGCCATGAATTTAACCTGCAATGTGACCGTTTCCATCAGAATGTTCAAAATGGAGTAACGCAAACACCTTAATTGCCTGACTTCTGCACGGTGCATGCCAATGTTACTATAACTGTGTGTTCCTCCTATACAGAGCTTGAGTTCAATACAAAAAAATAGTACGCATATTGACACATAATATCCATAATTTCCTCACGTACCCAATGCCTACATTGAGTCGATTTATGCATGCTTAGTTGCTAGTGAGCATGGTTTCAGCATGACTTTTAGACAGAGTTTAGCATATTTTTAGCTGAATTTCTTCTTATCAGTTAGAGAAGTTCAGTGTCGGTTAGAGTTTTCATTTTTTTTTTTGTGCATAATCATTTTCGCTTATACTTTTTTTAGCTGAATCTCTTCGATGCAGTTGAAACTTCACGCTGAGCTGACGCTTTTCTATATTGAATTAATTTACATTGCAGCCAAATTTTTACGCTTGAGGTTCACCTTTCGATTGGTAACCAGAATACGGGAAGACCTGAGCATTTCCTGTAAATTCTTTTGACTGAACTATATTTTCATAGTGCTGGTCAACTTTTCGCCAATTCCAGACTGATATTCGGGCATGATCTTGCAAGGGTGTGTCGCAATCAACTCAGCAGTTTTTGGGTTACCGGTGCTACACCGCGTAACACCGGTGACCCAGCCAGTCACAACGCGAGTCGCAGTCATAGCTCAAATGACGACTGTGACACGGGTTATGGCGATGTAGGTCACCGAGAACAAACATCTATTTTGAATAAAAGGAGCACTAAATTCATTCAAATACGTTTACTTACCAGATAAAGAGACTCAAATCTGTTACTTGGGACTTTCAATAAGAAAATATAAAATTAAACGGAATTTTGAAATTGTTGAGCTTACTCCGATCATTGCTAGATGCCGTTCTCACAACCCCTTTTCGGGTTACGGCAACCTTTTTTCAAGTTGTGGTAGCCCGGTTTTGGCGTGATTGCGACACGCCCCTGGAGGAATATTTTGCTAACGCAATACTCATGGCTGTACAACTTGTATTTTATTAATGGGAGACTAGGCCGCAGAGATAACGTTTGTCCACTTCCAAACTGATATTCGGGCCTTATCTTACAGGTGGGATATTTCTCTCGCAAAAACTTATTGCTGTAAAACTTGCATTTCATTAATGGAACAACAGGCCTGCAGGGATGAGACCTATTTAGCAGCAAAACCTATAGCTCAAACAGGAAAAATAAAAAGCCTAATCACAAAATTACTGCCGTCATATTTGACGGCTGGACCCTCTAGTCAATAATAGTTTGTGCATGCTCTAAATTTTCTGAGAAGTTGCATCAAGTTCCTTCTTATAAGACAAGATTGCTTTTCAATACGTACGAATATAAGTCGTTATAGTTGTTGATATGATAGCCTGGAAGTGACCTATCATGGAAAACAGAACTCTTTAAAAAGGAATGCTACTGGCAATGTAGTGAGCAAAATAAAAAATTGTCATGAGCACCATCTTCAAACTAAATTCGTTAATATATTTCATAGCACAATTTGAAAACAGCGTTCTGCCGTAAATATGAATGTAATAATGTTAAAATAAACAAATCACGATACTCTTGCGATAGCAAGAGTTTGTTGATGGTAGCGTCGGAAATTTTTTAGACTATACTATTATCTACTGAAACTTTCAATGAATTACCTTAGCAGTGAACTGTGTTCTGAACATCTCCCAAAAATTAAAAAGCTTGTTTAAATTCAGTTTGAGTTTTGCTTACCCAAAACTGAGACATAAATAAATTTGTGGCTAATGTTGCGCTGAAGTTAACACTGCAATTATTTCAATTGTGAAAAGAAACTCGCTGCTTATAATAGCAACAATTGCTAAAATTAATTTTCACTTTTACTATCGAGTGACTTTCCGACAGTCAACAGGTAAGAAATAACAAAGTTACGCAGTGGCCTCCATCTTCACCTGACCTTAGCTGCATCTACGAAGTGTAAAGTCTAATTCCCTGTTTTATAGATAGGTATAATATACCTCTTGAAATTCAATGAACTAGGTTTCATCTTGATGTTCCATACTCCACATAAGGGATTCCATGCAATATGTTTCTTTATAGCTCGAAGGGTAATATTTGTAGCTCATTATATCTGCTCGTCTCAATTCTCTCTTGATAATTTCTACTCTAAAGAGCACTGATGTGGTCAGTTCATATATTAGGGTAATACGGTGAAACATCTGATCTCGTACGTCTCTGAATTCACATAAATCGATATTCTAAATATAAATTTGCTCGAATTTTACCTATAACGAGTGACAAAATTCAGCTCTTGGTCCTTTACAAAGTGTGAAATACGCGCAATTGCTGGAGTGTGTACTCGCATTACAATTTAAAAATCTTTGCGCTTGATCCTAATTGTTAGAGCGAATTACGTGGGCCTTGTAAGAAAAGTAAGGAAAACTAATTCTTGGAAAATATTGGTTCCAACAGACACCCGTGTGAGGGAAAGTAATGTATACATAGATTAAGCCTCTTGGGACTGAGCAAATGCTTTCGTTGTAAGATAATATCTATGGGCTTCCCCTTATCGTTGTAAACAAAGCGCTTATTTATCCCCCAGCCGTGAAGATAACGAAATGATGGACGAGGCAGATTTCAACGACAACCCGCTGTCTGCACGGGCCGACCCGAAGCAGCAGAAGCGCCTGGAGGAGCTCGAGAACCACTTGGATAACTACGACGATGTGGACCCTGTCAGCACTTAAGAACCAACTCTTCAGGGCGAATCTAAGGTCAATCTTTGCAACTTTTAGAGACGAAACTGAAGTGTTATTATCTTACGAGGACTGGAGCACTTGTAGCCTTATGCCTGTATCTATTACTGCTCATTCAATTGATAAAAGGTCAATAACTAACGTGGAATTGAAACATATAATGTGAAGTGGAACAATAACAATGGTAATGAGCATCAAAATGCTTTTCAGTTGTAAAACAAGAGAGCTTTATAACACTTAACTGCAATGAATGATCTAATTGACTGTAGGAAGAGGCACGGTGCAGTAATTTTGGTGTAGAAGTAGAATGAAGGAAGTTCTGCTTGGTACGCCCCTAGAAGAAAGCAGCAGCAAGTCCAAGATGGCACAATAATATTAGAACAACATTCAGGCTCAAGAGGATAAGATCGCGCACACGGCAAGAGATTGTTCAGCTTTCAATCAGTAGAATCCTGTAGAAATTGAAGCTGATGAGGACTTTTCAAATGGAAATAGAAATTGCTAAGAATTCCAAGTATTCCATCATGGGAAGTTTCATCAACTGACCAAAATATAAGCTAGAGAATAATTGCGTTTGTATTTACCAGTAGAGCGCAATGCTAGGTACAGGCCTGATACATGTATTTTTGCCCTATGGGAACAATCTGGGAATCCTCTTCTTCATAGGAATGTGAGCTGTCTTACGCAAATTCTCTGCGGTAGCTAACCGAGAGACGCCGATCAAAACATTTTGAACCTTACACGTAATATTAACCGACTTAAGTTTACAAACTCATTCATGAAAAATGCCCTGAGAATATAATGAATAAAAGTGATCAAGTAGTACGTCACGGTTATCAGAGATGTGAAAGTTATCAATATGAGTGGGCCAGAGCTCAAGAGATATGCAATAAACTAGAGAAAAATGAGTGTTTGCTTGAAAGTGATTACAAGGCGTTATCTGAATTGTAGGGGCCTTAGTACCATGCCTTATAAGTAGTATATTTTCATCAGCAGCTGTTACAATGGCTTATGAATTTCGAAATTCATTCTGTAAAATATTTCTACAATAATTAACTTATGAAAACTCTCAAACCGATTTCGAGAATATTTGCTTTGATGTGGATCAGTCTATATAGTGTTTGGTTTCAGGAGAACTGATAATTACCGCCGATATTTCATACTCAGGACTAATGAAATATCGACGTATATTCTTGGTTCGAAGAATTTTAAAAAGTTTCGAATAATTTTACAATGCACAAATCATATTCAGTGTGTTTCAGTATAGCCTTACTCCAAACTCTTATATATAAAAGGTACCCGAGTGAAGTCAGTCGTAACTAAGACTGAGGACCGGCTACACTCAGCATCCTTTTCTATAATTAGGTTTCTTTTTTTTATGACGTTTGCTAAGGCTTACAGAAAGTCAGAATTCTTACACTTACCTAAATTTCTATGGATTACTTGGAGGAAATTTTTGCTCATTTTCAACGCTTTTTTTACAACTACGGACTACAAACAATACGGTGTGTAAGATCGTTTGCAGTCAGAATTTCTCTTCAACTTTATACGGAACAAACGAGTATCGTTAGATGCTCGGTTCAGATAAATTATAGCAAAATAATTTTTGAGAGTCGTAATGTAATTTTTTAACCCAATTTTTGTTGCATAGAATAACGTACGCATCGGCTGATGCTCGATACTGATTTGTCACCCTGCAAAACACACTGATAGACCGTATTACAAAAAAAAAAAAAAATAGCACTTATGCACTCGATGATATTTTAATGACATCAGTAAACTGATTCCTAGATTTAAGATCAATATGATAAAAAGGGAAGTTTCTTCGCTTAGAAATGTTAATTCGTAACCATTCAGTGCATGGTGTGCCTAGTGGGCACATGACGAATCGAGTTATTCCTAGATTGCATTCATACATGCACTGAATGGTTTAATAGCTCAGATTTCATAATAATGAACTAATTTTCTCCAATAAAAAGCTTCTTTACGTATTGTTTTCCTTAGTTACCCAGCATCATTCAGCACTGTTCTTTTTACTTAAATATCGCCTTAGTACTGCTTTTATTTAAGATTACTAATGAATTCAGCAGTTGACTTTATGAAAAATAAGTTAGCGTAAACTTTATCTTTAGGTATTACGCTTATAAAACATCGGCAATAAACGCTTCTAGTTAACTGAAAGTATTTTTTAACCTTATCTTGAAAGTTATCGGTAGTTATACTTTAATACATAGGTACCATAGTTTCCAAAATATAAGAGCTAGAACGATACCATTTTTCTTTTAATATTTATAACGTGAAGTTTCAAAAAGTGTTCTTTATTGTGTTATTAGTAGATTTAACGCTGATGAGACCCATAAACCAAAACCGAAAAGCTGTAGGCCTTCAATGACTTCTGAAAGGGAAGATCGAATTGGCTGTAAGAATTTCTTTAAAAGTCCGTTTCGCAATAGCTGCATTAGTTTCTCATGTATTTTGAGAGCAAACGGGAAAAGTAATCTAAAGGTAAACTGTTCCCA
The DNA here is from genome assembly GCA_001587735.2 of Parhyale hawaiensis. Taxonomy (NCBI): domain Eukaryota; kingdom Metazoa; phylum Arthropoda; class Malacostraca; order Amphipoda; family Hyalidae; genus Parhyale; species Parhyale hawaiensis. The sequence continues at coordinate 19,279,233 of LQNS02277602.1, forward strand.
CGAGGTAAAATAAGGAAAAAGTATTGGCTCGGACTCTATCAAGCAAATCTCAGATTTCAAGGAAACACCAAAAAGTCCCTCTTGACTTCGTCACAGAGCGTATTGTACGGACAGATGAATAGAGAAATATGATTCATTTCAGTAATTAATCAAATTCGACTTGTTCGGATATGACCATAAGGTGAATGTAAGATACAGAAATAGTGAACGCTTTTTTCTTCAATGTGTAAGGAAGACAGTGAAATTTGGAAATAGAGGTACATATATTGGTGTGGGGGGAGATTTCGTCAGCATGAGTGAGTCCCATTACTCGCTTACATGGAAAATTCATTGCCTGTGATTAAAAAAAATTTTTCGCCAAGATGATCTTCCTCACTTACTCAACGGCGCTGGTGAAACTGCAATTTTCATTCACTGCAGTGCGCTTTGAATTAAAGCTGGAAAATAACAAAGTTTACTGAAGAGGAAAGAATAGCTGTACTGAAGTGGTCACTTCAAAGTCCTGACTTGAAACCCAGAGAGAATGTCTCGAAGATCATCGAAGAGAAAGCTCAATGCAGAAATCCTCAACAGCTTGATTATTTATGGCGTTTTACAAAGGAGGAATGGGAACGGTTCACTGGCAGCTTCGTGAGAGATTGCAATGAAATCATCCAAAGAGAAGAAAATTTCACCAAACTTTATTTTCGTTCTTCATATATAAAGACCAATAATTATTGATGTTATAAGGAGTTAATATGTTTTCATTCCCTTTTTGCCAGAGCAAAAGATATATCTCTTGTTATTACGTTTAATATTTATTCACAGTTAGAGATGAATGCAAGTTTCCTTTGTATAATTCATACATATATAATCCAAACATTTGTGAAAATTTTAAAATTACACATGCCAAACACCTCAGGTATTACATATATAAAAGTTTTCTGTTGGCCACTACTGAAAATTAACAGAAATTTAGAAAATGCATTTGAAAAAACACAACTTATCATCAGACACGTGCAGCTGCTTGTAACTACTATGCGGTATTAGAGGAGTTGGACGGCGCAATATCAGGCTATTTGTAATTCATTTATGAAGTGGACGATGGCTACATACATTCATGACGACTGATGTCATCTTCTAGTGCTGGCTAATGCCACCAGCCTGTTCATAACAGACTTTTGATAAAATAGTATGTATAACTGCACAAAAAAAAAAAACATTTTGATAGCCACGGGCGGCAACAGAAAAAAAACAGTGGTATTTTTCCTGAGCTCTGAAATGGTCCAGCCGTAAATATGTTTACTTAATAAAGCTGTAGGGCAGTTACGACTGCCTGTAGGTGCCACACCAAGCTCACGATAATCGTAGATAAGGTTTTCAACCGATAATTTATTTAGATACAAACGATCCAATTGTAACTTAAACAGTAACTCGTTTCCATGACCAATTTGGTCCCAAATAGTATTTTTGAAAATATACTTGAGATGTATCCAGTTAACCAACGTTCCTTGCGCATAAGAAAATCGCTTAGCAGAAAAGACAAAGAATACTGGGCTACAAAAAAGAAACTTTTTCCTTGCTATATGCAAACTAAAGAAACGCTACCAATTCACTATTCGACACTGCTTCTGGAGCAACAACTGAAACTTGGCAAACGCGACCAAGTTTTCTTTTTTTTTTTAGATACTCCTCACAGGCATTCTGGTTGAATTAGCATTATATAAAGCGTCACAAACAAAATTTTGGCAGCGGGTGTAGTTCATGTTACTCAGCTAGTGCTTACGTTTAGCCTATTTTTGCGCGGTTGCTAACGAACTGTTCATGTATGCGGAAATAGTTGAAACTCCTACACTACCCAGCTACAGTAATATTACTCTTTACTACTCCAAAGTTCCTTAAGATTGGACATCAAACTCCCTCTTGTCATACATGATTGTTTTTTCGATGAGTGCCAACCCACACTCACCAACAAGTGCGATCGGGTTTCCCCAGTAGAAATTGCTGTCAAGCTGACTTTACTTTTATTTCTACCTAAAGGTGATCTTACATGGCAAAAAAACGCTAAAAAGTAATGCAGTTGTATAGCAATACAGAAGGTAAAATAGAAAAGGTCTTGGACAATACTGTAAAAATAAATTCGTCGATATATTTCGCAGCATGACAGTTTGATAGCAGCGCTCTGCAGTAGAATATTTTAATTTTGAAGCAAAATGACAAATCACGACGCTGTTACCGTAGTTACTGTAGTGTGTTGATGCTAGTGTCGAAATATTTCTAGCTTATACTTTCTTTGAAACTTTCAATAAATTACCTTAGCAGTGAACTGTGTTCTGAACCGCTCGTATGAATTACGTTGTGGGTTTAAATTCAGTTTGATTTCTGCAGACCCAAAGCAGAGATACAAATAACTTTGTGGCGAATGCTGTGCTGAAGTTAGCACTGCAATCATTGCAATTATGAAGAGAAACTTGCCGCATATAAGAACGGATACTCAGTCCTACGTGGGTATTGGAACTGTTAGACAAAAGGTGCCTTCGGATTTGAATAACGAAGAGCAATAATTGACAAAAACAATGCAGTTGAAAGAAGACTAGTACCAAATTCAATGTTGCCCAGTATAATTATCATAATAGGGTCAGCACCATGAACGATACTGCAACTGATCGTACCTACACAGTCATTCTACTGGCCGCGGTTTTCCGTTACGCATGTGCAACATGTGTTACATAACGACAGTACCTCGGATAGTACAAAGCCTACTCAAGAATTCAAAATACGACTAAAGCACCGAATTTCAGTGAACTAAAGGTTAAACAAGTGAGAACTGGGAATCTGGGTGAAGCAGAATGACACATAGCCAAGATATTAAACGAAGTAAAGTGTACCATAGATACGCACGCCGTTACAGCCGTCAGTGAACAGAGAGCGTGAAGAGAGGGCTCATGTGGAACCAGCATCGACAAATGTCATGATTAATGACGTCACATCGACCAACACTACAGCTGAACGCTGTGTGAATTTTTTATAAAATATTACCAAAACCATGTCAGTTGTAAACTTCAAGCCCTTTAATACATACCTAGATTAAGAAAACCTATACTAATTGAATATTTCACTTGAGTATTAATAGAAAATTGCAGTAGAGGCTTTCACGGCACCAGAAGAAACTCAATATACCATATTTAACGTCTGTTTTTAACTGAAACCTCAAGTACTCTTCATATTGAATTCATAGTGCTGGTCCCACGACATTTTTTTAACATATCGCTGCATTTTTCGATTTTTATCCATTCAAGTTCCTGCTCTTGACTAGCCAGCTACTTGAGCTGCACCAATACACACAACACAACAAACGGGTGCCGTCAGCTACACAAGTATCAGCAATAAGTATCGTTCCCTAGTGTCAAGAGTATAATACTAAATGTCGTTTTATTAGCTTAAGAGCCCAACTGAAGAATGAAGATCTCAACTTTCACCCTCAAATTCTCCGACTAGTCGATGTGACGTCATGCGTTCACGGCTGAGTTTTATTTTAGTCCAGGTGCATGAGCCCTCGCGTTACAGTCTCTGCTTCCCGGTTGCCGTGGTGCCGTGTTATGGCAAGTTACATCCATGGCGACACGGCTACCGGTCTTCTCGCTTTCAGGCGACCACTGGATGACCTCGGCCAGTCTTTTTACTAACGACCGGAACACAAGGCGGCGCTCATAGCCGCTCCCCTGGATATTACCGGAAATTTTCTGAGTTAATATTCTCTGAATGTGAGTTTGCTAGTGTTAACCCCAGCTTAGTTTCAGTTAAGGTTTGTGCACGGGACCGATGTGGCCGTAAAGATAGGAAGTGTGGTGGTGTTGGTGTTGTTGTATTATACACGAAGGATTACCTTGGTTTCCACGTAGTAAACAAATTCTCTATTAGTGTGTTTATTATTGTAGTTGACGCAGAGAAAATTTAAAGTGATATTTGATGTGTGTTGTTACAAGCTATTATGAAATATGCTTCGACTGTGAGTTTGCTAGTGTTGATGCTATTATCTAATTCAAAATAGCATCACTATTTCAACTGTTATGAGCATTTCTGCTCAATTCGATTCATAGCAATTAAAGTCGGCCTTGCAGCTCAAATAGCAGTAAGCTCTAGACTATTGTTTTTCTATCTAGCTGCCTGGATATTGCAAAGTTTCGAGAGAATTTTTTCGTCTCAATTTAACTGAAATGACTCAAGGTGTTTACATGTTTAATTAGCTGCATTTAACATGAACTGCGCAGAATGTTCATTGCTATCACTGTCCTCATCATATTCGCTATAACAACTGATATTTATGACTTATAGCGCACTATTTATTGCTGGACGGTAGGGTGCTACCCAGAACTGTACATGAAATTTTGACGTCGAATCAACTTTTTTTTATATAAAAAAAGAAGGAAAAGATTCGTATCAGACTCTCTTAGTCTAATTATTGTTTAGTTCTTGCCCTATACTTATTGTAGTATCAGCAGATGACATCTAACTCAATTGAAACATAGTGTTATGGTATCGCCCTCTGAAACCAAATATTGCCACCGAGATGTGTCTCAGTAAATTTTATTGAATGCTTTCCTTTATATGAGTTATTCCTTACCTTCAGTTTTCTACGCACCTCCAGTGAAAATGACATGAAACGCACGAACCCTCGATCGGTAAATTGGCGTCATATTAATACAAGATGCTCTTAATGACTCCAGTATGCTTTTGTTATTGCTATGTAGCGTCAAACCTTTTGTCGTTTCAAGTTAATAGAGTAGAATCGATGCAAAAGACCATGCGCCAAGCATAATATAGTTACTCGTGTGATCTCCCTGCTAATCACGAGTAGCAAATTTTCATATTTAACTTTCCTGAATACATTTTTGACTTGCCTAGAGTGACCATTTACAGCGAAAGTAGTCATCTTATGCTTCGATCGTCGTTAATGCAAAATCTAACGTTTTCTGGGCTCAAGATACAATGCCACGAAAGGGTAACTATATCATTGTTGAAATTTCTAAATTAAAAAAAAAATGATGTAATAGTTCCATAAAGCATATAATTTTCCTCTTATTAGTTAAAAAAAATTAAAGCACATCACCACTGCAATAACAGCAATGAAATGTAGTCATAGACCCTTCAAACGTCGAAAACCAATCAGGAGTCCGTGCAGCATGGGCCCGTGGGTTCATATACACCCCAATTGGGAAACTCCGCTTTACATGCTAACTCACTCTACTACCCTCACCTGATTCGTCGTTTCAAAATGTATTGGGATGCGATGTGTATTGTCTGAGTCGCAGCAAAATATTAAAAAATAGTGCCCATGCAGTCCGACAGATATTATTATCCTCTATTAGTCGCAAAAATATGCAATTACACAAATAAAGTGAATGACCTCGTTACTGCCGGATTAAAGACCAATCGGTTACGTTCTTTATGGCGCTACGCATACAAGAATAAAGCTTAATACCCACGACAAATAGCTAATTAACCTTGGACACTTTCGTATGTAGGTTCCTTTGCACAAACTGCCATCCAGTGTCAACTTTCCTTTCGGCTTCATGATACGTTCCTTTGGCAGTCGAAATTATGTAAGCTTCCAAAACTTAATTCAGACGCTTTTGTCTCTAAAACTTTGAATTGCGCCTAAAGTATTGCAGCAACACGATGATATTGAGCCTTCTGAAAACCCAGTTTTACTGCGCTTTTAAAATTTACGTTCTCGGAAGTCTAATGGGAAGACAAATTTAAGGCACGTTCGACAGGGTCGTCAAAATCGGGTTCAAAAATTTGCTGGATTTTCATTCAAGAAGAATACCATATAGACCAGCGGTCAGCGGTTGCGTGCACTGTGGAGCTAATTCCCTGCTGGCTCTCTCTCTCTCTTTGGTCGCTAACTGCGGTCCCCAGAAAGACACCCAGAAGCGTGACTCGACATACGTCGGGTGACATGAGGAAGGTCACCTGACCTTCTTCCGAAGATCCCCAATGTAGGTATGTACTTTAAATCGTGTTGTAGGTGTTAGAAGCAACCCAATTATGTTGGGCTGACTGAATTCCCATTTTAAGGAGTAACTGTGGATTCTATCTCACCGCGGTAATCAAGTATGGGATCAATGCCTGAAACTTGAATTTGCGGGTTGAAGCCAAAGCACAGTCTGAATATTCGAACAAGTCAAGTCTCGAGAGCTTAATTTCGCCGCCCAATCGAACGCTCCTTAAGAGCTTAGGCCTGAAACTCATCTCAGCAGGCCAAAGTTAGGCCACTGATCTGAAGTTTGAGACAAGTCTAGCTCCCGCGGCATAATGATATCAGCGTTCAGTTGACTACACCGTTGAGTAACTTGTAAATTTTAGGGCATGGCAACACTCGAATAGGTCCGCAGTCAGATTATCCAGCTTATTAACGATACAACATGCAACAAGAAACTTACCCCTTAAGTGTTTTTTTTTTATCAGTATAAATCTCGATAATCCCGAGTCTATGTAACAGTATGTAAAACAGCAAAATTTCCAATGCAAACCATGTCAAGAACTCGCAGGCGAAACGCTTATTGAGACTCTGTGCTTGACCTCAGTGGCGCTTCAAATCGATGGTTTGATTGATGTAGTTGAAGGTTCTCATCAACGACGTGTACTCGGTATTGGGCTTTGCTCATTGCACTAGCTAGGTAGAGAAAAAGGTTATTCATACGACACAATAACAAATAGTACATACCGTGCACGTCTTACGCTAGAAATTCGGCAACTTGCCCCTCTATCTCTTTACTTGAAGAATATAATAGACATCTTGGTAGTTTACTGTGCTCTATTTGTACAAGGGAAGTGATCGAAATGTTAGATGCCAAACACTTTTTGCAAATACTCGCTATCGGTATGTACTGCGCTTGTTATATACTACGGGTATAAACTTCTAATATTCACCAAGTAAGTGTCAATCAATTAGTTTTGCTGAGTCGGTTAGTGGCTTGAAACGGTAATTTGTTCATAACTGCTGTATAACAGTAACGTGTTCTTGAATTAGTATGTTAGTTATCTTCTTATAACGCTTCCGGCACCTTCTCCATGCAACCAAGTCAATGTAATATACTATGGAGGTAGTAACACATATTACCATGTTTCAATTTATGGCTAACTGCCTTATGTTCTGAAATGGCGCCGGGAGCAGTATTTTACTTTTGGTGAGACATATATGAATGAAAGGATTGAAACAAAATTTCCTTCCTCGTCTTAGCTGCCAGAATATACTACATGTGGTCTATGCACATTTTTGCAGTCAAGTTCTGCCTTATATGGTTGGTGCTGCGTAGCTTGGAAAGCTGACGCACTTATCAGGAACGTGAGAAACGTCGAGACAAAATTTTCGAGGTGTCTGACGCTCACTACATGCCAAAGTTTACTTGCACATCTTCTGAAGGGCAGATGAGACTTTTAGAAACAGGCTGTGGGCCAGCATATCGGTTAAGACTCCGCAAAGTGAATACTTTTTATAAATACAAAACACACACACATGCTTTGTTAACGAAAAATAGGGTGGCGGGCTGGACGCAGGGCCTTCACGGGCAGGATCTGACCCGCGAGTTGGAGGTTGCCGACCTTTGGCTTGGAACGAACTAGCAGTAACTGCACTGTGCATATAAGCTATTTGAACTTCATACTGTTACCTTTATTTATACTGGCAGTTGCAGTAGAATTCGACGCTTGACGAATAACTACTGTAAAGTCAAGTACCAAGGGTCGGGTTGTGTCGCAACTTCGTTATGAGCCTCAATGACAGAGGAGTGACGTTCTCTGTAGATAACCTGCATCCATAAATATCGATGAAGCTGCCTATGCATACATCTAAAGTGCAGTAATCATTTATTAGTGTTGTTTGTCGAGCTCTCGAGTTAGTAAATCTGTGCGTTATTTTATTAATGTATGGCCAGGAGAAGAATATATACGGAATCAGGAATCTATCATCAGTTGCTCCTCGCATGCAGGTCACAGAGCAGCAGGTAGACTTGGAATATATTTTCAGGCATGATGAGGGTCCCAGAAAACAAAGCTTAATGCAAGCCAAAGCCAATATTTCATGGAAGTTTCACAGGAATGACCTGAATATGTAATTTTTCTTGTATTGTTTTACGGTATTTGACTGGTGACCAGCTCAAAATTAAATATAATAACGTCCAGCGTCTCTCATATATAGAAGGAATTTCAGACAACCCATTCCTGCTATAAATCTAGGTTTTCATTGTCCTAAAATGGTTACTGAATCCAAAATTCCTAGCGCAACACCAGTAATATTCGGTACGAGGTAAAGGTTTTCCCCTTTTTACGAAGAATTTTTAATATGGAGCCTGAACACATTGAAAACTCTGACAGCCACAATTGCAGCGTCACAGGTCAAATCTATTATAAATTTGGGGGTAGAGGCCTGCATCAGTAGACACAATGTTCACTGTGTATTTCTTACTGGTAAACTCGTCCATTCATCGCTGCAGCAAATGAATCAGTGGGGAATTTCATCGCCCGGTAAATACATAACGTTTTAAATGCATCACCCAGTAATTGCATTGCGAATAACGCTGTCAATGTGTTTAAAGTCGCAGTTAAGCCTGCGATGATCTTATCAGACGATAAAGTTACAAGAAGACTAGTTTACGTGTAAAAAAATTTTAATGGTAACAAATATAGCTTACCTTACTTTTGAGTACCTTGCGGTTCTTCGTACGAAGTCCAGGTGACGTTGCTCATGCTGTATTATCTCATGTGTGTGGAATTGCGACGCTGAATATCTACTGTTTGGTCGTAGTTGGCGACCAAAGAGAGAGCCAGGAGCGAATTATCTCCACAGTGCACGTAATTGTGGACCGCTGGCTTATTTGGTATACCTCTACAACTTTCATATTAATGTCGTTTCGAATATGCAAAGGCATTTTGTTAAAGTGTTACTCCCCGTACAGTGAAGCTATTAGAATACATACTTGGAGTGCGTATATCACAAGTCCTTCCAGTTCTTTCTGAGTGTCTGGTGACAATCCGTTGATTTGATTCACATTCTCAGCGAGAAGTTCCAGAATTTCCCAAGCATATATGATTGCGAATCGCTAAAATCTGCATTGTATTGCACACAATTGGAGACAGCTAAGTCGTTTGTGCTAATCGTTCTCTTGCATACCTCGAATTTTGACGATCTTTGGATAGCTCTAAGTTGTTTTAGCTTTTTTTCTCGTACTCGGCATTCAAAATGGAGAACAGTACTCTATTCTCGGTAGAATTAATTTCTTCCATAGTGTGAACACCATTCTGCTGCAATTTCATAAACCCATCCACTCCACATTTTTCTCACAGCGATAACCCTAGCTATATGTTCTTCGAAGGTAGCATCGTCTTGCTTTCTCACTCCAAGATCTCTTAAAGCTGTCTTTCTTCCAATTTCATGTCCACCACTGGTGGTATATAGCGTGGATTCAAAGAGCATTGAATATTTTTTCCGTATCTTAGCAGCTCAAATTTTGTTTCTTAAAAGCCATATTATTTTTTATCAGCCTTTGGCAGATTCTTTCCAAATCTCACTGGACGGACTGCACGTGTTCTACTGATTGTGCAGCTGCTAATATTTGTGTATCGTCAACAAATGACGATAGGAAAAGTCCAGGCCCTAGCACTGCACCTTGTAGTACTCCACTGAGTACCGGCTGTCTTGAAGACACTCTGTTGATGACGATTACACTTTGAGTTCCATTTAAAAGGAATGCTTCAAGTCACCGAAGGCACTTACCAAATATACCCATACGGCTAAGGTTTAACATTAAGATTCCGTGTTCAACATCGTCAAAAGCCTCAACAAAATCTAGGTATATTACGTCCACCTTCCTCCAGTGACACAATGACTCTGCAATGGAATCATAGTGTTCCAGCAGTTGTGAACTAGTAGAACGTTTATGTCGAAAACCTCTTACTATGTGAGTATGTTATTACTCTCTAGATGGCGCACTAATTGTTTACGGAACACCATTTCCAGCGTGTTCTCTCCATGGCTTGTGAATGAGACAGGACTATAGTTAGCTGGATCCGTACTGTTTCCAGTTTTGGGGACTGGAGCAATCGTTGCATGTTTATAAAGTACTTGGCTTTACTCCATCACCCAATGACTTACACCGCATATGGTAAAGCGGGTAAGAAAATAATAATGCTTAGCTTGCACATTTTGAAGATTTTGCTACAGCGTCACCTGGTCTTGAAGCACTGTGTTTGCCAAGTTTACTATGGCCAATTCAGTGCTTTGTTTGTGAATTCAAAATCCATTCAAATAGTTACCAGTTGCGTCTAATAATTGAACTTCAAAAGTACTAGCCTTTTTGCTGAAAACATTTCAGCATTGACGCCTGAGTATTTCGCTCATCGGCATCAATCATCGATCCATTTCCGTCAAATAATGACCCTGTTTTTATTTTCACAAACGAGTACTGTGATTCACAAGTGAAAAAGTATTGGCTGTTTTCTTCATCTTCTGGATGATGTTGTACTGCATTTTTCCCGTTTCTCTGCATCATAAATTTTTACTAGTTAACGTTCCTTTTCTTTCAGTCTTCCCTAGCACTCTTTTCGTCGCTGCAATTCATACAATGCCTATTAGCATTTGATAAGTCCTGCTCATTTCCTCAGAAACCTTTGCAGAAATTGGAGCAGCGATTTTTTGGGGGTATTTCTACCTAGTTGGTGGGAGGTACGGTACTTCACACAGTTCTCCAACAAATCTTTTCAAAGATTTCATTTATGGTTTCATCTTGAGTGGAGTGATTTAACGGTCTCCCAATTCACAGACTGCTGTTCGATCAGCATTCAAACCTTCCCAGTTTATCTCTTGTGTGGAAATCATTCTGATGAAAAAGACACTCTTACTTCAAGATACCAGAGCCAATATTTTACATTACTGGCTCCGTATAATATCGTTGATACATTCTTTGAGCATTATTGAATTGAACGTATGTCGTACTGTGGCTTAGAAGGTGGTCGCCAGGGTGACAGTCGAACTGACAGACGTAGGCACTAAGTATCGACCGCAGCAAGGCCGCAGTCTCGCGTGCGGTAAACTACGAGGGTTGCTTGGCGACCACACCACTTCTGCAGCTGTGACCCGATGCATACTTAAACATCCCGATCCCGTATAGCTTGAAAAATCGAGTACAGGCCGCACACGCTGTATCTATGAAGCCTTAGAAGTCACAGTTACGATATATTTTTCTTAGGAAGAGTGCTATTTGCCGCACGGAGCAGCTAAATTCTTCGCCAGTTAATTTATTGCGTTCATTTTATTACGGTATGTTCGTAAGTGGCTAAGTTCATTACTGTCAGTTAATCGGGGGCAATTTCATGGCATAATATTCATCACTTGTACAACCATAGCATTAATTTAAGAGAGGAATATCAACGACAGGGACATTCACCGCTTCGTAAATTCATCGTGCGGTATTTTCATTGTCTGCTATATTGATCGCCTAGCTAGTAACTACATTACTATATGTATAAACTCGTCACCTACAGTAACCGCATTACAATAATGATCTTTTCACTGGCGACGAAATGTCTAGGCAATATAGTTCACTAGCAATGAGCTGACCAAATAATATACAAGCTTGGCGAAAAATTCCCTAGATGATGCGTTAACCAGGCAATCAATTAACCAAGTGATGAAATTCACAAACTAGAATTGCACAGGCGATGAGTTTACCGAGATACGTTTACTAGGCAATGAACTTCTTAGAACATAGATTTACTGTGAAATTAATTGATCCACGATGAACTTACAATGAAGTTCCAACAAAGACCAAATTGTCCTCATGAGTATTAAATGGTCACCGCCTCCACCTAATATTTTACAATTTTACGTGAAATTCTTTATTAAACTATACAGAAGGCCCTTCACCTGTCATCAACAGACTCACGCTTCCAAACTGTTGAGCACTACGTTAAAATTAGATGTTTTTTAAACATCAAGTGGTGCCACATATTTTTATCCAGCATTGTTTAAAAAGCTTTACAGCTCCGACTGCCATAATTTGGGCTGTCCTGCACATATGATTTTTACATTTCATTAATTGCAACTGAATAATTTGATTCGTTGTTTTGTATCGCAATGCATACGAACAAACTTTAGGAAACAGCGTATCGTTACTACAAGGCGCATGATGACACTAGATGTCCTGTGTGGATTACAAAATAGTTCATCAATAGACCACAAAGTAATTTGTGTTGATACTAAGGTTGTGGAATCAGCAGTCTCAAGTATGACTCCGACTCCTGGCGCTTCAGATTTTCCGACTCCTACTCTGACTGCTGGACCTCAATATTTTCTGATTCCCAACTCTGACTCCGATTCATACTTGATACAATGAACATCTATTATAACCGTTAATTTCGTCCAGTTACTTTTTACCAAAGTATTCACGCCTGCTAGGCTAGAGATAGTAGTTTTATAACATTTACAATGATACTTTGTATCATTTGCGCCATTTGCCCCATTAAATTTTCATATATTTATAATATTTTATTAACTATTATAAAAAAACGTTTATAGTATGGGCTAGGGTTAAATATGCTGATTTTTTAGTCATACCGAACTTTTTCTATTTTTAATTTTTCCATCCTGTTTCTAGCATAGCTTACCGCAGGAATTTGGCTATAAAATTGTATAAAATAATTAAGCACCGCTGCATTGTATAAAGCTTTCCTGAATTTTTCAAATTTTTTGTAAGTTTCATAAATCAACTTATTGTTTAATCTCCTGTAACTCCAACAGTATAAAATCTAGATCCACTTGTTTCTGGATATTTGATAGGGCAGGAATTAAAGTGAATGTCTCTGAAAATTTTTGAAGTACCACTTTTTAGCTTTTTTGTTTGAAGATTTGTAAAATGGGATCAAATATAAATAGAGTGCAATTGTTATTTTATTTGATACTTCTATTTTATATTTAATTTATTGTCTAACTGTTTTAATTTATTAATTTATTTATTTCTCATTTCATTTGCAAAGTAGCCATTAGTGAAGCTTAGTGTAAAAAGGGCACGTAATAGAATACAAAAATCTGACATAAAATTCTATTATGCAAAATCATAATAATTTAGTGATATAATGTATCAATTCCATAGAATTACATACTGAAATAACGATAAAGCACCTACAGAATCCAGGTCCAAAAGTCAGTATCGCTTTCTGCGCTAGAGTGGCTGGGGTCGAGTTATTCATCTATATCATACTAACATTCTATGAGCTTTATTTACTACTACTACTACTACTAACTACTTACTAGACGGCCCGTGACCCAGTATGTAGGCAATGATATATATACTAATTTACTACGTAGTTCAGTTGTATTTCCGGTATTAATTTTATGATTAACGTACACGTTTATGCAGACTAGCTCTGGCGGGATCTGCCATTGATCCCCCCGTAGAAATAATGACATCAAATCGTCAACGCTCGAATGTCTTCCTATCATATAGCGCATACTGATTTTCCTTTTAGCTTCAAAACCAGCAGATCACAGTTCATTAACAAAATATAGTTGCGTCATATTCGAGTGTTTGTAACACACCCTTGAAAAGTTCAGAATTGTGACATCACAATTACGTCACGCCACTGTCGCAGCGAGGAATCTTTAGTATTTCCACAGTGGCGTGACGCACTGGTGACGTCACAATTCTGAAATTATAAAGAGCGTAGCGCATACACTCAGATCTGACATAACTTCTATAGTAAGTGAACTGTGCAGCAGACTGATGTTTTTTTTTTCATTCGTCTTAGCTACTGATAGTAGCTAAACAAATAAAATTTCAATTCTTTCGCGCACTCTATCTAAGAAGTGATCGGTACCTATCTAAGTTACAACGCTCCTTAAATATACCCCTCATGCCCTCACTCCTGAACGACAACCTATATTGTATGGCCGACTGTAAAACTTCCCTCAGAGGCGTACCTCCACGATTAACACTCAAATTTCTTCCTATCTTATAGCGAAGATTCTGCGTGCTAACACGCAAGCAAGAAAGCAAGTAATTAAGGTTAACTGAATTTTGGTATGACGTAGATTTGTTTACGTGCTTGCTTGTTTGCCCGGTGTCCTCGCTTTAAGATAGAAAGAAATTCGAGCGATAAAGTTTTCATTTCATTGTAACCGTGATGTGAAAAATATAGCTGAGCTCGTGCATAAACGCAATGATGATGATACAGAACAGGTTAGCACACGCGGAGTGTCCAAGTGTCGTACACTCCGGGTAATAAACTTGTGACGTTCTAAGGTCATTACTTCTATGCTGATAAATAGCCATATTGCATTATTTCTCCATTATCCAATTTATGTGTTCAGAATGTCCTGATAACCTTTATTGTTGCACAAAAATACTTAGCAGAGCATCTACAAACATTGTCAGCTTTCTGAAGGATAAAATTTTGAAAGAGCGTTGGCTTAAGGCTTGTAAAAAAGTAGATGAACTTAACACGGCAAATACCCGCATGTGTCAGAAGCGCTTTTAGAGTCATCTTCATCATCTTTAAAATATAATAAATCAAGTAAGTTTTATCCAGAGTATAATAGCAGTCTGGAGCTGGAATTATATGAGTGAATAAATTAATGTTTTCCCTATATTCTCGTCTTCTACCGATCACTTGCTGTCTTTTATATTTTCAAACCGCTGCGACAAATATTGGTCAAGATAAATAAAATTTAAGGATGAAGAAGAAAACTTTTTAACATGAAAACAGAAAAAATCAGAGAAACAAACTTCTTTCCTGTCAGCGAAGTAATATTAAAGTAAGCGTCTATGCTTAAGGAACAGAAACCACACAATTGCTCCATAATATATAAAATACATAACAGTTATTATACCGACGCGCGCGGTCCAGCAGTGTTCCAGATTAGGCAAGTGTCGTTTCCGACTCTTGTTAACCAACTTGATTTTAAAAGTAGCTTAAGCAGTCCCACATCTAAATTGTCTTACTGAACAATGTCATTGAAACTGGTGAATAATAACTCAATTTTTTTTATGGTGCTAGACTTCTCAAGGTTAGGAAAGTAGGACTGGTTCTGTTAATGACAGCACAGCTTAGGTAGCCATTTTACAAACAAATGGAACTACCGGGTATGTAATTGTTACTGGAAATCAACGTTCTAGCTTCCACTTTACAAAAAAGCATTCACGTCTTTAGTGTTTCACTACTCGCGGATTTTTTCCTGTTACTTTTATTGATTTCCAAATCACCTACAGAATAAAGGAGCAAGCAAACAGACGAGATGGGAGGACGTGGAAGCAAGGATGACAACAGCCGTCTGCTGAAAAACGTCACAGAGCACAGTAAAGACATCAGCTGCATGGCGCTGTCGGAAGACAAGAGCTTGTTGGTGACGGGGTCTGACGACTGTACCTTGAAGATGTGGAGCACCAAGGAGGAAATAACGGACAGTCTTGGCACCATGGAGTAAGTGCTCTGCTTGCTGGGTTACACCGAAAATAAGCCAAGAACTTAAGCAATATCCAAAATGCATAAAAATAAATGCAATTTCATAGGGTACAAGAACAATTTTCATTATGGGCAGTAAAAATTTGGATCGTTGCTTTTTAAATTTGGGAATGATGTTAAATTTGGATTGTTAGAATTACTACTATTATTATTTTGTGGTGTCTTCAGGAGCGGTTACTCTGGCGTTTCGCTGGTTATTTTTCTTATTTTCTAAAAATACAAATTGATATTCGTGAGACAGGAGCTATTTGAAATTAATTTTAATTTTCCTAACGTTTTCAGGTGAGAAGCATTCTTAGAAAGGAAATTATTTATTTATCATTATCGTTCCTGCCAAGTTGGAATGTGGTTGGTTTAGTTGTTTTGGGTATTGTGAGAAGCGGAAATTCTTTGAAGCTGAAGTACAGGATGTACGTACCCTGATATATAATTTCTAAAAGAATAGTGAGAAAGGAAACTACACCACACGCTAGTATTTATTTTACAAAAAAAAAAAAATTACTATATACAAATGAGTATCAAAGAATGTGCCTAACCGCATCCCCGTAATGTAGTGTATTGATTATTGCGGTATTGAGAGGATCATGCGTTTTCATTTCAACATATTCTAGTTAGTCTTCAAGAATGCTATTTGTAATCAAGTTAGTCTTCAAGAATACGATTTGTAATCAAGTTAGTCTTCAAGAATACGATTTGTAATCAAGTTAGTCTTCAAGAATGCTATTTGTTTTGTAAGCCACCTAAGTACAGTAGTATCAGGATTAATGTCTCCAGTACTCTCGGTGTAGTGGACGCAGCGGTAGCAACTACACATACGGCAGAGTCCCAGATTGCTAGTGTGGTAGGCGTTCACCCTGAACCCTTCTTGTGACTGTCTCTTCGTTTACAAAGGTACGTTTCCTCTTAATTACATACACACTTGACACATTTCCCTCACAAGTATGGTCATAGACGTGAAGGGATGCGATCGATTGAGTATGTTAACCGTCGTATTTCTGCGCTGTGGCGGTAACATCACACCAGACAGAGTGATATCCTTTTAAGCTTCTGAAACTCGGCCCCCTTTATATTAAAATATTTGAACTTATGCCCTGACATGTTATTTATGTACTAGTGGCCCGGGAAGTCATTATAAATGAATATTATTTTTAAATCCCACCAGACTGGCGACGTAGGATCGGAGAAACTCCATGAGGTTAACAAACCCCCACGCAACCAGTCCAGCGGGTGGAGAAAATAAAAGAATGAAAAAAAAGAAGATCCGAGACAACAGAATAGCTTTGTGTACAGATCGCTTAAGGCTGCCAATATCAGCACCAGCAAAGATAGAGCCATCAAGACCATTCGAAGCATCCACACACGATGGAAAAAACGAACGGGAATACTGGCCCGTACGGCATCGTAATGGTTCCAACGCAAACTCATGAAGAGCACGAGTCCGCCGAGTATACCTCACCTGAACAAATGGATCCGGAAGAAACTCAGACAGTGGCTGACTGGGGCAGTTATAGATTTTATACAAAAAACAGACCCCACCAACTCTGCGACGATGCGCCAGATAACAGGGCACATCACCACCCAGCATGAACACACATCGTCGAACCACTTTGTCAAGCAAACACAGATGGCAATCGGCAGCAGAACCCCAGACTACAGAGCAGTACTCCAGAAGAGGGAGGACAAACCAATTAAACCAGCGATGTGTCAATTCTACCGAGCCAAACACCCTCCAAGCATGCCTCATAAGACCATTTTTCTGCGATGCACGTGAGGCAACCGAACGAATGTGGGGTCAAACGTCAATTTTGGATCAAAATTGACACCCAAGATTACCAAGTCATCAACCGCAGGAAGTGATACACCATCAAGCATGAGTGCAGGAAAAGGAGGTCCCACTGTACGCGACCTGGACACGAGCATGGTCTTAGTCTTGCCGGCATTTAGCTTCATCCCCCACCTAGAACACCAGGAATCAATCATTTCCAAATCATGCTGAATAAATTCTGAAACCTCTAATCTATCACTAGGCTTACCGCAAACAGCCAGCAAAGTAACATCATCAGCGTAACCAACAAGTAGATTATTAACAATATGAAACAGATCCGCTGTATATACAATGAACAACAAAGGGCCCAGAACACTACCCTGTGGGACACCAGAAACCAAATCCAAAAACTCACTCCTCTTCCCATCAACAACTATACATTGACGTCTGTCGGATAAAAATTGACTGATTACCGCGATAATTGAACCACCAATACCCATTAATCTCAGCTCATAGAGCAGCCCAAGGTGATTCACGCAATCAAAAGCAGCACTAAAGTCAAGCTGTACCAACCTTGCCTCATGACCCCTATCAAGAGCAAACTGCAACATATGAGAAATGTGAAGCAGAGCATCATAGGTTCCCAAGCCCTTATGAAAACCATACTGTGTTCGGGGAAGGACACCCTGCTTTTCAAGAAAGTAACCCAAACTCGACGCAACCAATCTCTCATAAACTTTCGACAAAACAGGTGTGATCGACATGGGTCTATAATCAGAGGTACGGGATGAAACCGAGCCCTTTGGAAAAGGCGTCACATGGGCAACACGCCAGCACTCCGGAAAAGAGCCCAGCCGCAACATTCGACGGAATACGGAAACAAGCGGGGCTGCGAGCACAGCAACCACCCTCCGAAGAAAGAAAGGAAGCATACCCGATGTATCAGTGCCCCCATAGGGGTCCTGGTCAAGAAGAAGGCTTCAGAGGATCTGAAAACAAAACCGGAGAACTTCGGCTCGGGATCACATGCTAAAGGAATGCGCACCCGGTTCCGGCTCTGCTTCCCATCAAAGAAGCGCAACAAAAGGTCCGCCTTGGCAGCGGGGTTCGCAGCAAGATCACCAGCAGTACCAATTAAAGGAGGTACAGAAGAGCTCACACCAAGCACAGCGCTCTTCAAGGTGGACCACCCCTTATCTGGGCTAACAAACGAGGCTAACAACTCCCTGGACCTCAAATTGTGCTCCCTCTCAGCTTCCTCATAAGTAGCACCCTTTTAAGCCTCTGAAACTTGGCCCCCTTTATATTAAACTATTTGAACTTATGCCCTGACATGTTTTTTATGTACTAGTGGCCCGGGCCGTCATTATAAATGACGGTAGAAAATTAGTACCCCAGGAAAACCCCCGCTGTCTCATGTGCTTATTACAGTTCAGAAGGCTTCTTCAATGAAAATTCAACATTCTGCCTAAAAATTGGATATATACATATATATATATTATGAGGCCTAGGTCAGTGATATCTCCCGTAGCAACTCAGAACAATGAACATATCCAGACACGATCATGCAGGCAGGCTCAGGTCCCTCAGCTGGAACGCCCAAGTGCGGCACCAGAATTTTTTCATAGCTTTTTCCCATATAGGCGTGACAGGAAAGACATAAATATAGTTGTAAATAAATAAATAAGCAAAAACACGACGTGAATTATTTATACTGATCGTAACTCGTATATGCATATCAAAACCATTTTCGGAAATAGTAGATCACATTAAGTACCTGAAAGTAAACGGTCCAACAAACCAATAACTGGGGAGAAGTAGGGACTTACGGCCCGTCCCTCTATGAACTATTGCCATTGTCAGTCTCATGGAGAACTCCGAGGAGAAAAAAATAAGACGACAAAGAGAATAAACTCAGCCCAAGAGTTTATCGTGCAAGCATAAATAATTGCTGAAGTTTTGTTGAGCTCGGAGACGGTAAGTTTTGCTGGGGTATGAAAGAAAATGAATTACGGTGGCTTGAAATCTTTGGCCATTATCAGTTTGGGGCTCCTGGAAGGGGAGTCCGTAACTGTGGAGGATGCTTCTTCCAATATACAAATATAGACTCTATGGCAGTGGTACATAAAGGTACCGACAGGCCTCTTGTATCCTCTATTACAATACAGACGAAAATAACAGATTCTGTCGTACGTTTTAATTTGCTTGCGCCAGTTTTTTTTATGAGTTTATCAAGGTACTTGGTTGGGAGGTTACGCCTTTCCAAAATCTCCGCAATCCTAGTTAGAATCTATTACTGAACTATGTATTGTTAATGCATATTTGTTCAATTTCAGGTCACACAGCCAAAGTGTGCCGCCTGATCTGCACGTTCGAGTTCATCTTCTCCACGAGCGCCGACAAGACCGCCAGGGCTTGGCTGTTTGACTACGAGGCTCACTTGTCTGACGACGAGGATGAATACAGCGACGAAGAATTGACTGAAAAATTGTGCATTAGAACATTCAAGGTAAATTTAAATTAGCTCAATCATTTTACCTAATTTTGTCGGTAATAGGCTTGGTAATATTCGACATTCTATCGCTGTTAATAAGTGTATGTGCTCCGTTAACAGCAATACAACTGCGCAGCGAGTATTGAAATTAAAACTGGGATTTTTGCTACTCCCCTTTGTTAAGAGATGCCTATTCTGTACACCGCGACGCGTACATGTGAGAAAATTAAAGGTAAAACAATGTTTTTTTTTTTGCTGTGGGCATCATGCATATACTGTAAATACGTGATTCGGAGTAAAGATTTACACGAGAAAAAATATGATAGGATCACTTTGAGATGTTAATCAATGAAATATCTTTATAAGGTCTACTCATAGGGACACAGTACAAACGCATGCAATGCAGCTTATTCCCAGCGTTAAATTTGTGTTAAAAAGTAAGGAGGTCAAGTGTTTTCGCTTTACGCGAAAGGTCAAGTGTTTTGAGGTTAGTACCTAAACGGGTTGAGCAGCTACTTGAACATGTATTATAACAGTGGAAGTAAGACACCGGTCTAGAAGAGCAGCAGTGGAGCCCTCCTACTTTAAGTGTTCTGAACTCTAGTATTTATTGATTATCTAAGTTACTTTTCAGCTCATATTGTTTAAACATCATCCTCGGTTTATTCCATTAAACTATGGAATGGAAACTATTCATTGTTAATTGTAGAAACTAAAGGAAACTTGAGAATTTTGCTACAGTAACAGTTATTGTAAAACCGATGCTTACTCTTTCCAGGGCCACACGCTGGCCTTGTACCCTATTATCTACATCCCGGCCTTGAGTGAAAACGAGGACAAGAAAGATGGCGGTGAAATCGCGGATATCCACCCAGCCGACATGGTCATCACAGGCAGCGCCGACAACACCGCCAAGACCTGGTCTCTCCAATCGGGCCTCAGCTTAAATACCTTCCGAGTGAGCGAACAAATTCAATGTTTCCACCCCTCAAAAAAACGCACAGCCCTCAAACGAGAACATCAAATGAACGCCCTCTGACATGCACTGAGAACTTAACCCTTCACAGACGTTGCTTCCCTCGAAAAGAGTGCGTACACACACTACGCCTCACTGTCACCGACACAGCGTCGCTTCCGTTTTGCTATACTGGCCTGTAACGATATGTGGTGCACGCATACACCAGTGTAATAATATAGATATTTTGTAACTGGCCATCAAAAATGTTGGCGAAGAATTTGTGATGTTTCTTCTCAATCACCATATTATCAATATATTATTATCCTGCTTGTGCTTTCTTATATTTTTTTTTTGGGGGGGGGATGCTTTAGTTCCTGCGTTAATTCGACTGATGCACTCTCAGTACCTATACGATAGGAGAAAATTAGAGTATCATGAAAGAAAGAACAGGACCCAATATTTGGTTCTACAATTAAGCGGCTATTACTTGCTGGTCATAGGTGGCTGACTTTCTGTCTAACTTGGAACATGTTTTCGCATATCGTTTACATGATACGGGACTAAGGTGTCATTGTAGAGCAACACGTTTGTACTGGTGGATTTCTGCGAGTCCCCGCTCTCTTCTAGTCGACATCCTATCTACGAACGCATAATGTAAACAAAACGAGGCCGAGTTAATCGTAAATTCTCTTACAGTAAATACTAACGGAAAACCTGGCCATCATCATTTGCTATTCGCTAATAATGAGCTGTCTACGTGTAAAATAATTGGATATGAGACAGTTATATCAAATTAAAGTAAGCGGAGAAGTGATTAGGAAGAGAAAACTCACAACGTTGAACAAAAACATTTCGTTATTAAATTGGTCACACGTACGTTAGTGTTTATGGTCTATTTAACGCATACATAAACAATAAAAACTAATAAGTGAGTGCCGAAGAATTTCAGTGGGCGTCGCAATTGAATATGTGAGAAAAAGCGATAAAGAGAGAACAGAAATGGTCATGGGTCACTGAAAGGAAACTCAGTTGGAGAAAGCTGTCATGGACGCTGAGCTACTACGACTAAAGAATAACATGAACAGAAAGTACGTTAGGTTAGTTGAGAAGCACTAGCTTGGATGAGGGCTGCATAGCCTAATGAGGAACGTAACGATATGTGATTAGCGCCAGGTTAAACGAGAATTGTTAAGTTAGCTACAGCTGTGCTAACAGAGTCTTAGATAAGATGAGGAGATGTAAGTTGAATGAAAAACGTTAGGCTTGATGAAGAGCATTAGGTTAGGTGAGTAGCTCTAAGTTGGATGAGGAGCATTGAGTTTCATGACGTTGGGTTTTATGATGAGCGTTAGGTTTGATAAGAAGCGTTAGGTTGAATGAATACTGTTAATTTGAAAGAAGAGCGTTATCGTAGAAGAAGAGTTCTAGACTAGATGAAATGCCCTTGGTTAGATAAGGAGCACTAGGTTGGATAATATGCGTTGGATTAGTGAAGGAGCTTTATGGTAAATATAGCTTTGTTACATGACGAGTGTTAGAGTACATGAAGTACGTGAAGTTAAATTAGGTATGTTAGGATGAATGTAGAGCGTTAGGTTAGGTGAGGAGCGTTTGGTTGGATGAGGAGCGATAGGTTGAATAAGGAGAGCTTCCTTAGATTGAACAGTGTTAGATGACAAGTGTTGGGTTAGATGTGGTTTGTTAGGATAGATGAGGTGCTGTAGGGATGAGCGTTAGGTTAAATAAGGCGCGTTAGGTTAGATAAGGAGAACTAGCTAGGGTAGATAGAACAGTTTTAGTTGACAAGTGTTATGTTTGATGAGGTATTAGGTTAAATGAGGTGCTATAGGTTAGATGGGGAGCGTTAAGTTAAATAAAGAGTCGTACCTAAGTTAAATGGCGGTGCGTTAGGTTAGAGAAGAGCATTAGCTTAGATAGAGCAATACGTTTTTTTATATCGAGCGTTAGGTTAGATGAGGGGCTGCGCAGGTGCATTAGTTTCGATGAGAATAACTAAGGTAGAAGATGCGAGATGTGATAGACGAGAAGCGTTATGTTAATGAGAACTATTAGGTTAGATAAAGTTTGTTAGACTGTACGTGAATAAATTCATATGCTAAATGAACTTCATAATGATAAACCAGAAGCGTTAGGTTTATGAGGTGCATTAGATTAGATGAGGTGCGTTAGTTTAAATAAAGTAGGCTAGCTAAAATGAGGATCGTTACGTTCGATTTGGAGCTTTAGGTTGCACGGCATGCTTTATGACAGATATCGAGCTCTGGGATTCACGCCTGGCGTTAGCTTGGACGATATTTGTTAGGGTAGATGGACTTCAATGGGAAGACCGTAATAGCTGACAATATTTTGAGTTGCTTCCGTAACCCGTCCATGCCAATATCCCTCTCCAAGAGAGCTTCAACCAGTTGCTCCACATGAAGATAGATATAAGTCCCTGATTCATTGGTTGTAACAAGCATGTATCACTGTTCACAGTTTTGGATTATTTCACACGAGTGCACATAAATTACATTTTGCATTCAATATGCCTTCACGTAGAGGAAATCCCTTCCATTTCTGATCTTATACCCGAGTGAATAAAAGCATTTCAGTTCCAAGCATTAATGCGTTAGAAAAGGGGTTTACGCTCTGGTTACCTTTCAATAAAACGCAACTTTATTAATAATCATTGCTTCACTCATTTTTATGTCACGCTATAGGTCATTGCTGCAACTTCTTAACTCTGTAAATTACACTTGCGCACTTTCCTTCACCCTGAATTTCATGCGTTTACTTCTACGACCATTCCTTTCCACATTCACCAGGTCTATAATCTTTTGGATTTTAGGGCACATCTTATTGAAATTACACAGAAACTGAATGTCAACAATATATCAATCTTTTTCCTTAACACAAATGCTTAGCAGCAATGCGAACAAGTAACGTGACTTCGCTGTAATGGAATGTTATAGTATTTGTTGTTATGGTAAAAGACGTCGCAAAAAATAAATTGTGTTATAGAAAAGCAGTGTTATTGGAAATAACGTTATGGGAGACTTACTAACAAAGAGATAGATGATAAGGTTCAAGTTAAAGTAATCATACAATGCAAATCACTAAGGTACCGTCATAGAACTGCATCAACGTAATAGCATCAGGAAATGTAGTTAAAGGAAATTAATTAAGAACTGTAATGCTTTTCCTTCTTTAAACTATAAAAAGTCTTACTAGCTGTTAATTTTAACAGGGCCATCGGTCGACGGTGATGACCATGGCCACCGACGATAGTGGACGGACACTCTACACCGGCAGTGCTGATAAAACTATCCGTTCCTGGAATATCCAACGTGCTGAATGCCTCAAGGTACGTCAGCAATAACGCATTTTTGTCGATAAGATATAATTATTATGGGTGATATGGTAAACACACTCTACACTGGCAGTGCTGGTGAGACTATCCATGCTTGAAGTATCCATATAGATGAGTGCCTCAGAATGCTTCGACACTAGTGGTTGTTCTGGTAAAAGATATGTCTTAGACAAGCTTCAAAGCTGGATGGTCTTTTCTGTAAAGATTCCCATGATGTTAACGACAACTGAACTATACCAAGCTGTCGGCTCAATGAATAGCTCTTTCAATGAGAGGAAATGCATCCACGCCCTCATAAATCAGAGTTGGAGTTTTTGGGATTAGCATATGTCTCTCTTAATACATGTCATATGCTTCAGCAATGATAAATCCGATATACGGTCTGGATCTCACACGTCACGACCCTCTTCAAAAGACAGGCTGCGTCATACAAAATAACATATTAATCTCTTTGCCTGTCTCAGGTACTATTCCATTTAATTTCAGGAAGGTAATTACACTCCATAGCAATACAACCCCACTCCTTTACTGGCCAGCGGTCGCACCGATACTGACCACTCCTCATGCCACTGTTAGGGCTGGCAATGAAATTTTTGAAAAAAAAACTTGACTTTCAGGAAAAGCTCATGCCATGGCGGCTGTGAGAGCAGAAGGACCGATATACAGACACGCTGAAAATTAAACAGCCCAGCGGATATTCTTCGGGCAGTAAAGATGGCCATAAAGTAAAGGTAAAGCCAGCTTTGACTGCATCTTCCACTGGGAAACTCACATGCACTGGTTCGTGCGGCAGATATAGGCCAACTGGCCTCAGACGAGTCAGTACAGCTGCAGCCGAGGACGGGTCGCTGAGAAATATTACCCAAAAATGGAAGGTTCCAAGACCCGTCATCCCCCTGCCAAGTAAGTACCCCCACGATAGCTAAGTGCACCAAGCAAATTTGCCGATTCAGCTCGCCGAGCGTCATGACAAAGAACGTTCCTGGCATATGGATCGATCCCGGACCTTCATCACACTTGAGCAGCAAGCAACGTCTGCTGCTACCTTTGGTATAACGTAGATCCAGTGCTTTATCACAATGTTGTCACATATGTACATGTAACTATTTTCGCAATTACTGCAGGTTATGGAGAACCACGACGGCCCCGAGAAATACGGGCTGTAGTCAATTATTTCAATTTTGAAGAGTGATACTGGAGCTCAAGATAATGAAGAGCTACGGTAGTCCATGCTTCTCTCTTACAGCTTCTGGTACGCAGAAGCAGCAGACTAACAGTTGTTTTGATGCTGACGTTGAAGGCCGCGAGTTCAAAGCTCCCAGCCTACCAGGCAGTACTATCGTCGTTCACGACGATTTGCGTTCAAGTAAGCTTTCCTGCGCGCGCCACCACTAAAATAAACACTACCTAGACTAACATAACCTAGCCTAACCTAACCTACCCTTACCTTACCTAACCTAACCTCCTTCCCTAACTTTCTAACCTTACCTAACCTAACCCAACCCAACTTAACACAACCTAACCTTTCTAACCTTACCTAACCTAACCCAACCCAACTTAACACAACCTAACCTTTCTAACCTTACCTAACCTTACCTAACGTTACCTAACGTTACCAAACCTTACCTAACCTAACCTAACCTTACCTAACCTTAACTTAACCTAACTTAATCAGCGATACAGAGAGCAGCGCGGCGCACAAACTTGAACGCCGCTCAGACGCACACGATCTGCGTAGACAAACACGCGCACAAATCGTCGCGCACGACCATAGCGCTGCCAGGCAAGCTCTTTGCAGCGCTTGACGTGATCAGTCAGTATCTGGTTCGCATGCCACTGTGGGTCTACTGACCTTTGCCAGAAATGGGGAGGGTCGGGGGGGGGGGGAGATCTGTCTTCTGTCACTGGCGCCATAGTTCTGGACTGCTATGGTCGACTGCAGCCGTATATTTATTGCTCTGGGCCTGTTGACTTAAATCTGCAGTATATGCAGCTATGTGCGGCTTTCTCATTTGGTGGCGCTGTCAAGTTGATATTATATTTACCACTGCTACTGGTGATGGAGGGCCACGGAGGCCAAGCCTTTTATCTCGCTGCCTTCATATTTTCCTTCTCTAACGGTCATGACCAATATGCTGCAGGTGATGGAGGGCCACACAGGACCGGTGTTATGTCTCAGGGTCATCAACAGACTCTTGTACTCAGGCAGTCAGGACTACACAGCCAGATGCTGGGTGCGACAGTTCGGCGACTGTATACAGACCTATAGGGGACCAGATCACTCGATTGTTGGTCTCGAAGTTAACAACGGAATATGTAAGTTCTAATCTATATCCTATCATTTGAACATATTGAGGCTAATCATCCTTCAGAAAAAACATTTTTTCAAGAGTGCTGCTGCTCAGAGACTTTAAAGTTGATCATTAGAGAGGTGCCCTCACGGTGATCGATTTGAGAAAACTTCACGGACTGCGGATGAAGGCCATTCCTTTACATTAGGTGTTTGATGCCTCATTCTGTGTCGGCTGGGATTTTTGCCGGGATCTGCTTTCGGTGGAGTTGTGGGCTTTCAAGTCAGCAGTAGATATTTTCAGGGGCAGTTCATAGAGCCAGTTTCGGATGCCTAATATTGCCTAAAGCTTTATTTGAATATGCCTTTCTCTTGATTCCGTAGGTTGGCATTTTAAATTTTAATTGTAGCAATCATGAAACCTCAGTGTCGCGTCCGCATACTAGTGCTCTAAATGTCATTTATAGAAGATACTGGGGGTTTTAAGGTTACTCATTTTCTAAGAGTCTTAATATATATCCTTATGGATTATGGGAACGAAAGCTACGTACAGATGGGACGAGAAGCCATTATTTTCTTGTAGGTAGTAGTTGCAGCGCCTCATTAAGTGGTCGTTTGAACATTCAGTTTTTATTGAATAGTTAGTTGTTTCATAAATTCTGTGCTAACAGTTATTCATTTTACCTCCCTGTTTTCAAACAACACAGTTTTGATGTGAATCATATTTGGCTCACCATGCACTGCAGGGTTAGGGTTTTCTTGTATTTTCATCTTCTATCTATTTTTTTTTTGGCTGACATCTCAGTACAAAATGGCTAGAATATTATTCTGCAGTAACATTTCACTCCTCTGTTGGTGTTACTGTGAGTTTTGTAACTGCTGACAGTGTAATTTCTGCCCACAGTGTTCACAATTAGCGGCGACTCGAATGCTCGTGCCTATGAGGCGAAAAGTGGAACGCTCAAGCAGGTGTTTACGGGCCACTCCAGTGCCATCCAGTGCATGGCGATCGTTGAGAACAGGATGTTCACCGGCGGCGCTGACGGAAGCTTGCGGGTGTGGGACATAGAGAACGTCCAGTAAGTAATCTTAGTGGTAATGTTGTGGATAAAAATAAGGAGATGAAAAGTAGCCTTTTCGTTTTCATAAAAAAATTATGAAGCATACGGAAAGCTTCTTAATTGTTCGTGTCTTGTCTCATATGGTTGGTTATTGTTGAAATAAATAATATTAAAGAACTAACGGTGATCTTTGGCCAAATTTAAATACCATGTGCAACACGTTACTAACATTTTTTTAATTTTTGTTTTCATTATGAATAAAAATAGTGAAAATATGAAATGAAGCATTTTACTTTCATCTTTGTGCTAAATTGGAAATAAGTTTTTAGACTCAAACGAAACGTTAATTAGTCACAGTGTGTTTATCTAGCTGTAATTCAAGCAGCAAAGTTAGTTGTAAAATTCTTTGAAGAAGAAACACTTCAGGAACAGGTAAGTTTTTCTTGTTCACATTTTTTCGGACTACATTTAGGAATAGTCAGCTTTTATGTATGTTGTTTGGCATTGTAAATGCTGTACATTTTTTTGAAGCAGCATCAATGTATTTTTTTTAATCAATTAGATGTGATTTTTTTCTAGTAATTGTTCTGTTAGACTAATACCTTCTTCAATTGTATTTAGTAAATCCTTTCTGTAATAGTACCTTCAACTGACTGTTCTGCATGTAGTGTTTTCCTAACAATTTGATAATTTTCTCTACATATGTTTACTGGGTGATATATACATTTATACTGTACATCTTCCCTGTATTATTACTTTTTAATCAAGTATTGAATGCAACTGAAACTGCTGAAGAGTTTACCCTGCAGAAAAAAAAAACTGTAAATGCCAAGAGACAAAAGTCAGGGGTTATAATTATATATATCCTAAGATAATAATATGTTAACTTTCCATGTTCTAACTGCATTTTTATTTGCTAACTGAGCGGGAAAACACTACATGTAAAGTCTTCTATACGTTTTCAATGTTGTATTTTCAAACAGACTTCATCTCCCATTTTCGTTTAGATTTGTTCGTCAGTCTGCACGCAGATTCTTGTGCCTTTAGAATTTTTGTACATACTTTGCTTTTAATAAGGTAGATTCGTTAACACTGGAAATATTAGCATGAAATAATATTTCCTTTTCTTTATCAGTCGCTGTAATTCTTTTTTCGCTGTCTGTATCTTGTTTTTCGAGTGGTAAAGAAGTAAATAGACTTAACCAGAAAAGAAGGAGAATATAACTAGTGTAGTATAATCCATGCCATTACTAGCTCAAGTTTAAAGTGCGACCTCTAACTATTTAAATCTCGCGTGAGCTGCCGAGACTACCCAACAATACTCGTATTATCTAGTGAAGCCCACAACGCTTGTAAAGCAGTGATGTGGTTTCTCACTGAGGCCCAGAACTAGAATGACGCATCTTCTTGCACCATCACACTACAAAAGTGTCTCTCAGAAATTAAGGGTAGAAAATCACGCTCCATGCTAATATAATGGGGCATGCAAGAGTGCAGTCTACTTTTTCTCCTCACGACTGTTGTGCTGGTGATCTCAAAATTTATGACCGGGTTGAAAGCTTCCCTAAAACTCACGATGTTATGAGGAAATCCGCACCTGTCCTGCAGCTCGGCCTCCGAAGATCCTCGTGGGGGTAGCGCAAGTGCCGGCGGACGGAATACTGGAAATGCTAAAGGAGGGTGAGACATCAAAAATGTTTAACCTGCATCATCGGTATTATCTTTGCTCTTGTAAAATGCCTGCAGTATAATTGTTTTCTAGGAAAGTTCCAAGAGAGTGAATCAAGCATTAATCGTTACCGCCGCCCAGAAGGTTACGTTCTTGTCAGCCTTTGGTTGTCCATTTCTCTGTTAGTTTGTATGTATGTCTGTCAGTCAACACGATAATTCCAAAAGTTATGGATGGATCTTCAAAAAATTTACAGGGATTGTCATAGGTATGTTAAGAGAAACAGAGGATCAACTTTTTGAGAATATCGTTCAACGGTGTTTCGTGTTGGTTTACGTACCTCTCTTTTTCTTCGTAATATAACTGAAAAAAACTACGAATCATAGACCGCAACAGTACTTGACTCTTAGGTCTGACGCTGGCGGCCAAAAGTCGGCAACGGAAAAATGGGATTTTCGCAAGAGCTATTCTTTTCCCCATCTAATACTGAAGAAAAAAATTCCAGGGTACCCAACATTTTTCTTGCGGAGAAGGTATCTTGGATACGGCGGGGACGCACTTGGGCGCTTGCCTGCATGACCGTGTTTGGACATGTTCGTAATAGCTCTTGAGAAAATCCTATTTTTACCATTTTGGCCGCCAGCGTCAGAGGCCAGTTGGACTTAAGAGTCAAGTACTGTTACTGCCTATGTACGAATAATTATTGATATTCATGAAATTTACAGGATTTGTTAGGAATGTTACTAGGAGCGAATAACTAAATTTTGATGAAGATCTAATAGTTCGTTTGTCTCTTCGTCTCCTTATTTGTCCGTACATAACCCAAAAAGTTGTGAGCGGATCTTCATGAAATTTGTAAAAAGCTATTAGACATGTTGAGAGGTACAAATGTGCAAATTTTTTCGATGATCTGTTGACTCATTCGTGCGGTTGATTATATGTTCGTCTTAATGCTCCTCAGAACATAACTCAAGAAGTTATTAAAGGATCTCTCAGAAAATTATAAGAATTGTTGAAATGTTAAGGGACAAAAATAATCAAACTTTCAAAATGATAAAAAAAAACATTTTGAATTCAGGACCAATTTCAGTTTTTCGTTAATACTACCTTTCTTGGACGATGTATGCGCTCTCAGAGTGCTTCTCTGGCTGTTCAGCATTCTATTTCATTCATCAAAATGTGGTGCGTAGCCTATTTTTGTGTGGTTGTTTTATCTGTGATGTCACTGATTTTACTTGCAATTATTAACAGATTTTACAGGAGAGTTCAGAACGGTTGACGGACCTGTTAACCAACATGGGATTACACTTGGCTCGAACATATTATGTAATGAATGCTAGTGCACTCGTGATTGTTTGATGTGCAACATCATATTAATCTGCGTGGAACCCATTTTACAGAGGAGGAGTTCAAAAGAAGTGAATAAACAATTAGTCTACTTTGAAATATCTTGTTTATAGAGTTAGTGGTAAGCCGTAACTGGTGCACGTGAGATTGATAACAACGTGACTGAAACTGCTCCCCTGGAACGCTTGACGTACCGTTTTACAGCAGAGTGTTTAAGCGTTACGACTCAACCATCAATCAGCGTTATAATTTGTATGCTACGACTTGCATTAGGGCGCCTCGCATGTGGTTGACTGATCTACAACAAATTAATTTTACTTACTGTGTAACCGTTTTCGTTGTAATGTTCAAAAAGAGTGACTCAAACACCATAAGTGCATGACCTCTGCACAACGCATGCCAACGATACGACAGATGTGTATTTCTATAGAGTGCTTGATGAGTAGAGTGTAACAGCAAACTTGATCAAGAACAGATGTTAATAAATTTCTTTCTTTCCAAATTTTTCGACACTTGTGGAAGTCTTAAGGCGTATAAATCTTCTTTCCTAAGAGCAGAGTTATATGTATCATATACCTACTTACTCTTAGTAAATATATCGGATGGATCATATGCAGTACATACTACATTATTATGTGGTATTCTCTGAAAACTATGCTTTTACACGAGCTTAAAAACAAACTCTTTCAAAATGCTTACTGACTTAATTAAGTCACCTGCATCTGAACGCAACGATTGTGGCATGACTTTTGGAACGGCTGTTGTAAATTAAATCAAATTTAATAAAAAATGGTATGCCAATGTTATATGGTGGTACCTGGAGATGTCATCGGTAGTGGATGGGAAAGGTGCCTCCCATTCGGCCACTGAAATGAGATTCATCTTATTTGCTAAGTCTTAACCTGGCCGAGAATTCCATCGTGAGATTTTGATGGCTTCAATCGCTGTTCGTAGATGGTAATGCTATTATCTTATCAATAACTACAATTTACTGTAGTAGTTATATCAACTGCAGTGAAAGTGGTGTTTTCTAGTAACGAATTTGATGAAGGGATTGTTCTGTAAAAACCTTTCATCCTGCTGTACTGTATTTGACATTCACATATATAGCAGCAGTATCTTTCAAAATACAGTTACTACTTTATAGCTAGAATGATGTGTTGAAAGAAAGCTTCTGATGAAGGTTTTATACACTGTTAATAATTTTATTGTGCATATATGTAGTACTGAAAGAATTTCTACTATTATCTCCAGAGGCCATTTTCAAAATTTTTCCTGTTGAAACTGGACGTATTCGCCATCCGTCGGACTCTGAAGGCATCTCCAGTGGCCTGGTCATAGAAAGTGGCAACCTTTTCGTATTTTTTCAATGTTATCTTTTATGTGAGCTGTGATTAACAACATGAGCTAGAACTTTCTTCATCGCATTGCAAGCGTATTGCTGTTGCTACTCTGCTACTTTGAGTTCAATGTAAGTCTTCTTCATGAACCCTATATTTACATTTAGCCTATGTATGCATGCTTAGTTGCTAGTGAACATGTTTTCAGCATAACTTTTAGATGAAGTTTGGCCACGAAGTGTGACTCGGTGCTAGCAAGCACAGGTCAACCTCCTGTACTAGCCAGCAAAAACTTGTTTGTATTGCTCCAAAGTTTTTTGGGATTGGGCATCAAGCTACTTCTTATAAGACAGGATTGTTGTCGATAAGTGCAAATATGAGTCGTTATAGTTGTTAACAAGAAAGCACAAAATTGTTCTATGATGGAAAATAGAACACTTTGAATAGTATTACAAACATATTGCAATACAGTGGCAAAGAAGAATATGACATGTGTAACATCCCAAAACTAAATTCATCAATACCTTTTGCAGCATCATTTGAAAGGTGTAACATCTCAAAACTAAATTCATCAATGCCTTTTGCAGCATCATTTGAAAGGTGTAACATCTCAAAACTAAATTCATCAATACCTTTTGCAGCATCATTTGAAAGGTGTAACATCTCAAAACTAAATTCATCAATACCTTTTGCAGCATCATTTGAAAGGTGTAACATCTCAAAACTAAATTCATCAATGCCTTTTGCAGCATCATTTGAAAGCAGCGGTCTGCCGTTAAATATGATTACTTCAATCTTGGAAGAAAGAGATAAATCACGACACCCCTACTAGAGTAGATGCTTGTTGATAGTACCGACGGAATATTTCTAGACTGTACTTTTACTGATTTTTTCAATGAGTTACCTCACCAGTGGACTGTGTTCTGAACCACTGACAGGAATCACAATGTGATTTTAAATTCAATTTGATTTCTGCTGATCCAAAACTGTTACATTAATGAATTTGTAGCTGAAGCTGCCCTGAAATTAGCACTGCAATCATTTCACTAGTAAAGAGAAACTCGCTGCTTATAACAGCGGATACTGAGTCTTAAGAGGGCATATCAATTTTATGTTGTGTAGCAATGGCTGAAATTAATTCTTCACTTTAACTATCGTGTGACTTGCCGACCATCAACAGGTAAGATTAACTATGTTAAGTAGTGGCCTCCTTCGTTACTGACCCTAGCCGCATCTAGCAACTAGCTATGATATTCCCAATTCTCTAGTTGCACCTAGCCACTAGCTATGCTATTCCCAATTCTCTAGCTGCATCTAGCCACTAGCTATGATATTCCCAATTCTCTAGCTGCACCTAGCCACTAGCTATGCTATTCCCAATTCACTAGTTGCACCTAGCCACTAGCTATGATGTTCCCAATTCTCTTTTTTGGTAGAGTTATAATATCTCTCCTTTCATTAAATGCATCAGATTAAAGTTTGATGTTCCGAACTCCACATAACAAATTCTATGCAAAATGTATCTTTCAGCGCTGAGAATATATTCGTAGCTCACTGAATTCTTTCATTTGAGTGCTGTCAGTCAATTCCGGGCTAAAGAGCACCAATATAATTTGTTCATATATTGTATTAAGTTAATACGGTGCGTCTCTGAATTCCCATAAATCGCTATAGTGACAACATTTGTAGGAATTTTGCCGATGACGTCTACCAGGCAGGAAACAAAGAGCGTAACGTGAGGACTCACGAAAAATTAGCATCGAAAAGTGAAGTCATCAATGACGTCGACATCGATGAACAGTACAGTTACGGTTGAGCATCCTAGGTTTTTTAATTAATTTCTCAAGATATATCGTCGTCAATAGCGAACTTCATCTTTTAAGGACACAAATAAATGAAGGAAACATAAACTGATAGAACAATATAGAATGTTCTAAATGAAATGGCAGTGGAGGCTGGCGGAAACTTTCATAGCACCAGAGGCATAAATTTGGCCTGTATACTACACCGATTTAACTTCTTTGAAGTGAATCCTTATATACACTTCATATTAAGCTCACAATGTTCTTCACGAAACAAATTTAAACACATCACCATATTTTTCGACGTTATTAGTTCATTCAATCTCTCGCTCCTGACTGGCTAACTACTGGAACTGCACCCACGAACAAACACAGCAAAATGGTTGTCGTCAAGTGCAAAAGGTTCGAGCAATAACCATTCCTATTGTTTCTCTCGCTTTAAAAAAAAATAGCACTGTATACTTATATTTTTGGCTAGGATTAAAAGCCAATCCTCTGAAGGCCTGAAGCCCTCCCCTCAATTGCTTTGATTCGTCGCTGTGATGTCATGAATCAATATGTGGTCACGGCTGTGATGTCATGAATCAATATGTGGTCACGGCTAACTTTTATTTTAGTCCCATTTAGTCCTCCCATTACACATTTTGCTTCCTGGTTAAAGTTTTGGCCCTTAGTTCTTTACAGAGCGTGAAGTACGTGCAATAGGAGGAGTGTGTACTCGCAATACAGTTAAATATCTTTGCACTAGGCCTTTAAAAAAATAATGCTTAGATGCTGTTGTTTTCAACTAACTCCAGTGTGATGGGAAGTTTTATACAGTACAAATTGGGCTATTTAGGAATGAGCAAAGCCTTTCGTCGGCAGAAAGTGTTTATGAGCGTCCCTTTTCATTGTAAACAACGTGCTTATTTTTCCGCAGCCGTGACGATAACGTGATGTTGGACGATGGAGATTTCAACAACCCGCCTCCTTCGAATACCGTCCCGAAGCAACAGAAAAGCGTGCTCGAGGATATGGACGATGTTGACGCCAACAGCAAACCCAGCGTTTAAGTTAACTCACCAAGGCATATCTAAGGGCGATCCTCCTAATTTTAGAGAGGAAATTTAAGTGTTCTGTTTCTTCTAAGGACTGGAGCACCTGTGGCCTTATTCCTCTAACTATTACTGCTCATTCAAATCATAAAGGGCATATGAGTAGTCGGAGATTAAACATATAGTATTGAATTGGAACATTAACAACACTATTGAACGTCAAATGCTATGCAGTAGCAAAAGAATAGAACGCAATAAAACCAAATGTAATGGATGATCTAAGTGCTGGTACGACAAGGAATGGTGCTGTAATCTTGGTGTAAAAGTAGAGGGAAGGATACACGCTCTTCATCACTAATAGACGGAAGGAAATTAGAGATTCGATCACTTCGGAAGGCTGGGTATCTATGATACGACCGGGGTCAGCAGTTCGGTGCAGCTGGGCAAGGTCTTTTTAACGATTATTTTTCTTTCGGCTGAGCTCTCCTGTATGTATAAACGTGCATCGTTGTTTGCTGCTGGCGTAGGCATTCCGCGGTGTTTGGTTAGACGGGNGGGAGGAGGAGGGGGGGGGGTGTGAGACTGTTTGACTGTTTTGGGATGGAGTGCGTCCTCCCACGCTCCCAGGCCCCATGGCTACGCCAGTGCTGGGAATTATTATCAGCCCAAATAACAGGATCGTCTTAATATATCGAATCCTAGGGTTGTAGAATAAGTGCGGCATTACCATGCTCAAGTATGAGAGTTTCACAGGTCCGTCTGAAAGGCCTTCAAAGCCGTGAAAGTTTCACGGGTACAGCTAGTAATTCTATAATAACTAGAAGAACAGTCAGGCTCAAGAAGATTTGATCGCAACCGTTAGCAGACAAATTTTAGCTTTCAGTCGGTGGAATCCTGAAAAACTGAAGTTGATGAGGACTTTTGAAATGAAAACAAAAATTGCTAAGAATTTAAGGTATTCTTACATGGTACGGTTCTTCAACGGACAAAATATAAGCTAGAGAATAATTCGTTTGTATTTACCAGTGCAATGCAGCGATCATACAAGCCTGATAAATATACATTTATTTTTACCCTATTCGAACAAACTGGGAATTCTCTTGTTCTTAGGAGAAGTGAGTTTGCAAGGTTTACGTAAATTTACTGTAGTTATTTACCGAGAGACGTCGATCAGAAAATTTTGATGAATTGCACACAAAATTAATTAACTTGAGTTTACTAACTCATGCATGACCAATGCCCCAAGAATATAACGAATAACAGTGGTCAAGTGATGCGCGTCACGGTTATCAAAGATATGAAAGATTAATATGAGTGGGCCAGAACTCTAGAGATATGCAATAAATGAAAGATATTGAGCGTTTGATTAAAAGTGATTAAAAGGCGTTAGCTGGATACGCGGGCCTTGGCATACCATGAGCACTTGTGTTTTATATTACCTTGCTTTATTTTTATGTATATTTTTATCAGTAACTATTTTAATAATTTATGAATATAAAAGTCCATTCTATGAAATATTCTATTTATGAATTTATGAAAACGCTTAACTCAGTTTTAAGAATTTGTGCTCTGATGCTGATCATTTAGTGTACAGTTTTTGGTTACAAGAGAACTGATAATTACCGCCGATATATCATACTCAGGACATTTTGGAATATCGACGCATATTCTTGGTTCGAAAATTTTTAAATATTTTGAATTGCGATACAATTCATAAAGCATATTCACTCCGTTTCAACATAGTCTTATTCGAAACTCTTTTTTACTAAAAGGTTCCAGAGTGAAGTCAGTCGTAACTAAGACTGAGGACCGGCTACACTAAGTTTCCTTTTTTATAATTATGTTGCTTTTTCTGTTACAATTGATATATTTTATAGAAAGTGAAATAAAACCTCTGCAGTTACTCAAATTTTTGCGGATTATTAAAAGGAAATAAGCGTTCATTCTTCTACGCTTTTCAACGACTACTACTACGACGGACTACAAACAATATGGTGTGTTAGATCGTACGCATACAGAATTTCTTGTCAACTTTATACTAAATAAATTTAATAATCGTCAAATACATACTCGAATCAGATACGTTATCCTAAAATAGTTTTGGAGAGTCGTAAGGTAATATTTTAATGCACTTTTTGTTGCGTAGAATGACGTACGCATCGGCTGATGCGTCACCCCACAAAGCTTGCTGATGTATTGTATCACGAAAAAACAAATAGCCCTTAATAATTTTGCACTCGATGTTATGTTAACCATATCAGCGTACTGATTTCTAGAGTTAAGATCAATAAGATAAAACAAGGGAAGTTTTTTCGCTTCATACTGCTAATTCTTCACCCTTCGGTGCATGACGTGTCTATTGGGCACATGTTCAATAGTGTGTTTGGTAGAGAGAGGAAAAAGTAAATCATGCATTGACTGGTTAAAGAAGGTTAAATTTCATAATACTGCACTAGTTTTTTCTAATGACTACCGTCGTTACATGCTGAGTTCTTCATTTTAAGCAACTGCAAACATAAGTTAAACAAATTATCATTGCAAGATAACTAATGTTTTCCTCTCTGCTGCCATGCAATCAGTAATAATTTTTGCATTTAACATGTCACGACTTTTACGGTTTATTTTTTTTTTTACTTAAACATTGCCATAGCGTTGCTTTGATGCCAAGATTACTACTGTAATATGCAGCTACCTTAATGGAAAATGAGTTAGTGTAAACTTTACCTGTAGGTTTTACGCTTATAAAACGTCGGCAATAAACGCTTCATGATAAATGAATGTATTTTTTAACCTTATCCTGGAAATTGTCGGTAGCTTTACATGTAATACATCGGTACAGTAGTCACCAAACTATAATGAATGGAACAACAGCAATTTGAAATAGAATAGATAGCTGGCAGTAGACGGACCGACAGGCCCATCGCCAGAGAGCAGCTTGGACTTACGCTATGGCCCGTTATGAGATATCGCCATTCAGTCGGAATCAGGTAGACTTCTAATGCAGGGGCCACACTAGGCATTCGTAGCAGCAACGCGCAACTCACTCAGAAATCCTTGTTGTGTATTGGAACGACTGTAGGCGACACACTAGCGACGGGAAGCTGCTCATCCGCCATACAAAGCCTCGTCCAGACTACCGCGCACATGTTCCGCAGAACTTCGTTGCTCGTGCTCCTTGGTGCAAAGAAGCTGCAGTTTTTGTCACTAGTAATAACTTATTTTACTTCTAGTATCGATACTACTAGGAATAAACAATCACTGTAAATGCAGATACTAGTTAAAGCGTGCTACAGCAATGCGCGTACTGCCAAGTGAGCTTAGGTTAACATTTTCACACTTTTCTTGACCACGCGGTCGTGCTTTCGAGGGCGCGGCAATACATTCTATCAAATTAAACGACTGGCCTGGAAAGCAACTCCAAAAATGACTGACAAGTAAAGGTAACTCGAGAATTTTCTGTTCCCCCAGAGGTAGTGCAAAGGGTTCCAACAATTATTTTATCTGCGAACATAAACACAACTGTGTCCACAAAACGGCGATAAAATATTGCCGTCAACTCAGTATTGTCCACAAGAGTCATTACTGCAGTGAAGTTTGATATTTCTCGTCAAATTTGTAGTGGAATGGAAATCAGAGAGGCTTAAAAGCTTTTAAAATGTTTATAAAGAAACAAGAAAGCCTCATGGAACGTCTGATCTATTCGTTTTGCAGATGAACCTGCTTTGTTTGCTGCCTAAATCGCGCGGAAGTATCAAAATGAACGCCCGCGAAAACGCACAGAGCTGCGATAGGACGGCAGAAATTCGCAACGATGAGCGAAAACGCCCCACAATGGGAACAGATTTTTTTATTTCATCTCAGTTCGTAGGATAAGTGGTTAAAACATACTTTGCAAATAATAAAAAAGGCGGTTTTAAAAAGCACTCAGAATCACACTGTAAATACAAATTCGATTTACGCGGCTTTACGACTAACTGGCTGCCCGTAGAAAACCTCAAGCGACCTTTCGCCTCGTAGGCGCAACTTGTCTGTTGCTAGCAACAATTTTGCTGCTCGAAGACGTACGAACTGGGTATCCTGACAGTAAGTTGTGAGGATGAATGCCTAGTGTGGCCCCTGCATCAGGAAGAAAAGATAAAGACGAAGAAAATGAACTCAGGCAAGGAGCTGATCGTGCAAGCACAATATAATTGCTGCAGATTTGGGTAGGTCGGAGACGTTTAGTTAGTTGGGACATGAAATACAATCGATTACCTAGAGTTGCTATAAGAGTCTTTGGCCTTTAAAAGTTTGGTACACGGTGTAACTACTATAGTAGTCATAAGATAGCCCTGGTATTACACGGTGTAACTACTATAGTAGTTATAACATAGCCCAGGTATTACACGGTGTAACTACTATAGTAGTTATAACATAGCCCAGGTATTACACGGTGTAACT
>LQNS02277602.1:19319996-19368655 GCA_001587735.2 Parhyale hawaiensis
TATAGTAGTTATAACATAGCCCAGGTATTACACGGTGTAACTACTATAGTAGTCATAAGATAGCCCTGGTATTACACGGTGTAACTACTATAGTAGTTATAACATAGCCCAGGTATTACACGGTATAGCTACTAATCTTACAGATTATGGACAGAATCAGTACAGTGAATGGTGTTTAGATAAGTGTTTGTTAAGTGCCTTCAACAATAAAGTGTTATTCGCAACTGGGAGGCTGAGTGGCACAGAATGATAGTAGATCTATTGAACGAAGCTGGGTAATCTGTAGATGGGCACGTCGTTGCTATCAGTGTGCAAAGAGTGTAACAAGAGGACTTGTGTACAACCAGCATCTAAAACTAACGTCATTAATGACGTCATATTGACCAACGGTACAGCTAAACACTCTTTGAGCATTTTAAATCTAAAAACTTTTCAATTGCAAACTACAAGTCTTAAATACGACAGGCGTTCCAAAACTACATACCTCTTAGTTTTCATTCCTCCTGAAGATATCCGAGGGGACTGCTAATTCCATTGCTATGATTACTGAACTAATGCACTCATGACCTGAAAGTTTCATAGCCTAGTGTTGCATATATTGAAGGAGTGACACTATAAGAAAGAATCCCTGTCACGGACGTGTGTCACAAGCAGAAATGCAACATTGAATTCCCCCATACAGAAAAAAAATTGACCCAAACAACATTCACCAGCGTCTGGTGAATGTTTACGGAACCAATTGAGTTGATATCAGCCTAGTTAGCAGATAGGTTTTTCGATTTCAGAGTATTAACAGGGATATGAGCGACGAGTAGACATCCACGCACAGTTAACACGCCGGAAAACAAAGTGCACCTCGATCAACTCATCCGCACCAATGGGCGAAAGCGCTGAATGAAATAAGTGTAGAGTTGATGTTTGTGTCAGTGCACTGGATGCACTGGAAACGATGTTGTCATCCCTAGGAAAGAGTAACATTCCGTTTGCAACACGACAACACCAGGCTGCTCATAAGTTTGACAACCGCGGAATGTGTGACAATGTTCGGCTGGACGGTGTTGTCTCACCCACCGTGTGTGTGTCCCCACCTGGCACCGTCAGACTTCCACTTGTTCGAGCCTCTGAAGGATAAATTACGTGAGCAGCGATATCCCTACAATTACCCTTAATCGCTGACTTTTACAAACGAGGCATCAAGGCTCTCGTTTATTACTGGCAAAAATGCATTAAGAATGGTGGTGACTGCATAAAAAGATAAATTCTTGAGAATGAAAAATCGTTCGTTTCAATAGCACCACTTCCATCTTTGGAGCTCTCCAACGTTATAAGTTAAAAAATAAGAGGCATTTTTTTGGGGAAGACCGCCGTAGATAAATGAAAAGAATTTATTTTAAGTCAACAATAAACATAAGTGTTAATACAAAATTGCACTTGAGGCCGGTGAAAAAAGCGCTTTCACAGAAGAAAAGTCCGTGACAGGTTTGGCGCTCTGATTTACCTTCTTCTGCGAAGTAAAGCCTTGTTTAAACTCTGTATTCAATTGGTTCTGCTCTTCACAAAATATTTTATAGCATATCTCCGTAGTTTTCGGCTTAATCCATTGAACCGTACACTCCTGAGTGGCCAGCAATTTGAGCTGCACCCATATATTTTCCGCAATGTAAAATGATTGTCGTCAATTACAGGAAGTTTGAGCAATAGCTATTCCTATGGGTTCTCTCCTGTCCAGAATATAAAACTACCTACATTTTAGTTAGGTTTAAGAACCCAACAAATGAAACTTTGAGGACCCAACCTCAAATACTCCGATTGGACGGTGTGACGTCATGCTGTCACAGCTCAGCTTTACTTCAGTTCAGGTGAATCCTCCTTTTACACTTTTTGTTGCCTGGTTGCCGAGGTGCCGCGTTGTGGCAGGTGGCACCCATGGCAACATGGCCGCCGGTCTCGTCACACTCTGACAGCCACGAAGCGACCTCGGCTCAGTCTTTTCACCCCCGACCTGAAAACGAGTCAGTGCTCATAACCGCTCCCTTGGATATCATTTCAAATTCTTGTGAAAAATTCCTTTGGATGTAAGTTTGCTAGTGTTGATCGTAGTCTAGTTTCAGTTAATGTTATATATCAGCTCAGAGTATTATTTCTGTTAAAAGTGATATGAACAATTTTCTTCAGTCGGATTCATACCGCTGACAGTCGATCTAGTAGCAGCTCATATAAAAGTAAGCCCTAGCGTATTGTTTTCTGTACAGGTGCAATAGTACATGGATATTGCAAAGTTTGAGAGAAAACATTTTTATCATAAATTTAAACGAATTGAACCAAGGTCATCCAAGAATGTGTATTTACAATCATTGTATTTAACATGGACAGCAAGGACAGTTCTTTGCGGTCACTGTCGTCATAATATCCACTACAACAACTGATGATTTTAGCTTCTAGCGCACTTGTTATTGCTGGACGGTAGAGCACACACACAGTAATGCACTTGCAATTTTCACGTCGAGCCAAGTATATTTTGCATAAGAAAAAGGGAGAAAAAGAAAAGGTTCGTATCAGACCTACTTCCTTAATGAAACAGTATTGAAGCCGTGTTCACACGTCCCTAATCGTAACGCGTTCACTCAAACTGGTGAACGTGACAAACTGATTTGATAGAAAATACAGCTGCAGCAAAGGCGTGAACCTGAAGGATGAAGCATGTCTGTTTGTAGAACGCGCCAAGTCATTCAAGCTCAGCAAACAGAACTTATATGTATATACTAAGTTTAACCTCTGTAGCGTTCACAGATCATGGACATGCAAACAAAAAATATTTTTTGTTGTCATTTGTATGATCAGAATTACAGTAATCCCGTTTAACGCTAGAAAACTAAGAAACCTGAAAAAAATATTCTGATCGCTCTCTGTTGAGTTCCCTTCTATCGGTTTATCAGGCTATAAATATTCTAGAAATAGACTGTTCCTCTGAAAATCAGGCTGTAAGATTATGGGATACAAATTTTACTACAAACTATAAGCGAAAATGTAAAGAAACGATAATCATAGCTGAATGTGAGGTGCCATTCATTTGAATGAAAGACACGTCTACGTGTGGACAGAGACAGAAAAAGTTGATGCCCAGCTCGTGTTCATTTTCGGTATTGAACGCGTTACGATGACTGACGTGTCAACGTCGCCCTCTGAAATCCATTTATTTTGACGGAAATGTTTCCTAGTAAATTCTATTGAGTGTTAGCTTTTATACGCTACCTTGCTCAACTATCCTCACCTAAACAGTCATTTTCTTGATGGACGTGGAGGTGCTCTGCGCCATCTGAGGCCGTGTTCACACGTCATTCATATATCAACGCATTCACTCAAACTGGTGGACGCGGCGGGTTGAGGTGATGAAGCGGTTGCGGCGAACTCGCGAGACTGAAGGATGAAACTCGGCGTTCTTTAAATCCGCTGCTTCATTCCAGTGCGCTAAACAAACCTTACAAATACTGAATTTATCCTTTATAGCGTTCAAAGATTACGAAAAAATCGATACATACGACTTTTTGAGGTTGCTTTCATTATCAGAATCACTAATCCAGTATAATACAAGAAAGACTGAAAGTGTTGTAAGTACACGGACGCCATCTTGGTTTTGATAGCTCAGCTGATTGCCGTGTGTTGATATCTCTTCTACCGGCTTATGAGGCTATAAATATTCTACAAGTAGGCTATATCTCTTTCATATTCAGGCTATAGGATTATAGGATATGAATAGGATTTCAAACGGATGCAGAAATTAAGAAAAAGTGTAAAATAAAACGAAGTCATAATTGAATACTCGGCGTGATTCATTTTAATCAAGGACACTGCTGCGTGTCCGCAGCGACAGAAAAAGTTGTCTCACAGCTCATGTTCGTTTACGTGATTGAACGCGTTAAGATGAGTGGCGTGTGAACACAGGCTGAGCTGCGGTAAAATGCCATAAATTAATGTCCGTAGTGTGAATAGTAATCCTCTAGCGGTCGCTAAAACATACGGGCTGAAGAAACGACAAATCAGTTAGATTCTACGAGAGTAGTGCTTAATGTTCATGACAAATACCGTAGTTATATATAAATGGCCTTAGGCATTTCGG
This sequence comes from Parhyale hawaiensis, assembly GCA_001587735.2. NCBI lineage: Eukaryota > Metazoa > Arthropoda > Malacostraca > Amphipoda > Hyalidae > Parhyale > Parhyale hawaiensis. The sequence continues at coordinate 19,324,114 of LQNS02277602.1, forward strand.
AATGTACGTTCATTAGCATAAACTTCCGCTCAGTGTCAAACCTTTCATTTTGGTTTTAATAGTTTGTATAGTTTAGGGCATGACAACGCTCGAATAGGTGATCAGAATCACCTATTCTGATATAATAACTTGCAACACAAAAACTTATCCCTTGAGCGCTTTTTTCATCACGACGAATCCCGATGATCCCGTCTTAAACAGAAAAATTAAAGTGCCAAGGCACACCATTTCAATGACTTGTAGGCAAACAGATCATTCGAAACCGTTGCTTGACCTTAGTGGTTCTTCGATCGATGACGGCTTGATTGAAAAGTTGGGATTCTCAACAACGACATGAGCTAAGTACTGGGCTTTGCTCATTGCTCTAGTTAGGTGTAGTTAAAGTTATTCATTTATAGATCCAACCCAAAATCTCTCTACATCAATAAAACAAAACCCAGCCGCAAGATAACTACAGCTGTATCTCTCTTTACGGTCCAAAACCGACTTTTCGCCTCTGAGTGCACAAGCTCTGGTCCCTCCCCTCATTGACTGTACCCCGACTGTTGCTTCCTTATCGCCCGACTGTACAAGCACTTGCATTGGACTCTCCAAAATTACCCTGGTCAAACGCGTTCTACATCTCACCCTGTCAACATCTCAGTCTCTCACTAGTTTAGCTTAAATAATCCTTTTTTTTAAATTTTCCCTTTCCTTATTTTAATCTCTGAAGATGGGAGAAGACATCCCTCACGTTTGCATTTTCTCGATATTTCGCCACTAATATTTGTTTTATCAAATTATTCTTAGGTTAAGATTATGACAGACAATAGTAATGGAATGTGAAATAATGTAAACCATGACTGCAAAGCCAATATTGTATCAGACAAGCGTGGCAAAGAAAGTGTGGCAATTGAGCTATAAGCATCCCTGCAGCAGCAAAGGCAGTTTCACTTCGACCCGGGATTCGACCTTACTGCCCTGGCGATGCATAAAATAGTCGATGCTACAGTATCAGTATTCTTTTATAGAAGGTATTTATAAGGCCGCGTTCACACGTCATTCATATTACCAACGCTTTCGCTCATCCACTTATCCGATTGTGTTCCTGTGCCCCGAAAAGAGGAGAAACGTGCCCTTGTGTCAGAGTTTTATTTCATTTAAAACTTGAAGAGATATCCGCAGCTTGCCCAGTGACACTTGCAGAGGAAATTGACTTGATGGTTAACATATTTAATGATTTTTTGTGTCGTACACAAAGTAGTGCTGACAATATTCGAGTGATCGGTGAACGCATTGAGGAGAATGACGTGTGAACTTGACCTTGCGTAGCTTTGTAGGAGATCGCCAGGGTGCTGCTGGTCGTACTGCCTGGGGTACGAAGTATTGACTGCTGCATTGTTGCTGCCTCGCGTGGCATCAGCTGCTGCATGGTTGCTATGAACCACTGCATGCATACCCCAGGCCGCCCAGCCTGGATAGCAAAAACCAGGCACTGGCTGTACACGTAGTATCCATGTATCTTATAAAGCCACTGTAGAGAATTTTTCACAGGAGTAGTACTGCTTGCAGCAGGAAGCAGATCAATGCATAGCATATATGTTATTGAGGTAAGACTATTGCTTTGAATTCAAAGCCGCGTAAATTGATCCGGTAGTAAATTCAGCCGGGTAAATTCATCACCCGGAAAAACACTGTCTGGTAAATTCATCATCTAATTAATTCATTGCTTGGTAAATATCTTCTATGTAAATACTTAGCCTGGATTATTTCTTCACTCACGATAATTTTACTAGGCGATGTATTTAAGCTAGCAATATAATTGCCAGGCAGTGAACTTACCAGACAATGAATTAACCAAACGATGTTGTAACCAGGCAATGAATTTGCCAAGCGATGAAGTTATGAAAAAATATTAATTAACCAGGTGATAAATTTACTAGGTGATGACTTTACCCGTTGATGAATTTATTTGATAATGCATTTACCCGAACATGGATTGCCCAGATGATCAGTTTACCAGACGATCAATTTACCCGATAATGCGTTTACTTGGCGATGAAGTTACAGCGATGAATTTACAATTGATGAATTTAATTACCAATAAATCTAAAGCGATGAAGTTACTCTGTGATAAATTTACCAAGAAAATAATTGTTGATAAGCAATTAATTTATTTACCATTACACAATGAACCGTTAAACCATAACCAACTGGCCGTCATGAGTCATATAAATGGCTAACGCCTTTACAGACTATATTGATGTGAAGTTATGGATCTATTACAGAATGTTGCAGCATTGTAATGAATAGCTTCATGCTTTCAATCTGTTGAGCGTTGATATTTTAACCCTTAAATCGAGCTGTAAAATTATGAATTCAGATTTCCCTTGAAGCCATTTAAGAAACTAGAGCACTCTGAGAGCGTATACCTCCACCAAGCAGGCAATGGTAACGAAAATTCCAATTTGGTTCTGAGACCATGATTTTCTTTGCATCAACAGCAAAATGAAATCAATTGTGCCTTTTTATCATATTAACAGCTTCTGTAATTTATTTGACGATCACGTCATAACTTTTAGAGTTATGGTGTTAACAAACATTATGGCAAACATAAGTCGAACACACCAACGGAAAAACCGATCATCGCCTAGCATTACTAACCATTCCTGTAAATTTTAAAATAATCCATCCATAAATTTTTTACTTATTGTTGTAACAAGCATAAAATCAAACACAGCGACAAACAAACGAACCAACAAATCATCGAGAGAACTCGTGGTATCGTGAGAACTAGCAAAACTATGTTGTGCTGAAGCTGACAGGCTGCACCATGAATTAATTAGCAAGCACTAGGACTGTAAAGTAACCAGCACTGGGAGATAAAACAACCTATGTTGGGCAATAAAGTAACTAACGCTAAGGCAGTGAAGTGACCAGAGCTGGGGCGATGAAGAGTCCGGCAAAAGACTATTAAGGATCCAGAAATATCGCAAGGAAGGATCTAGCAATATGGCGAGAAAGGATCCAGCAATATGACGAAGAACGTTACCACGAGAAGGTTGAAGATTTGACTGAGTCTTCCTACAGCTCTAGGACACACACCTGCTAGAAGGGGTCACCGTTTGCTACTAACGAATTTGCGTAGCTCACGCGCTTATTTTAGTTTCTCATTGCCGCAATGGCACCTACACTGAAAACCGGTATCGGTCTCGAAATCTCCAGTCGTAGTACTTCTCGGCTACTAGTATAGACCGACTAACGCTAGAGTTTTCCCGAAAGCCCACAGTCTGCAGCACTGCACATCCTTACACGACTACACGCTGACATGCACTGAGCGGTTGACCCTAAACAGACAGCTCTTCTCGGAGAGTGGACACACATCACTCTCTTTCGCAGGCATAGCTACAGCTGGCTGTTCATAGGCAAGTCAGAATTTCTTCTGTCGGGCGCTCTGCTAAGTTCGGCAAATGTGTCGCGTTATATCTCAAGTTAAAAACTTTCAGTAGAGAAGTCGAATTCGCCGCAGTGTTAACATTAAGAGCGACGTCGCTGAAGATGCTCCAGAACTGTATACAACGAAAACGAAAAAAATTTACGCTACAAGCCATAGAATTAACAGATTAGTTTTTATAAGACACTTTCATCTAACTTACAATCTGAAGTCGGATTTTATTCTCATTAAAATTGTATGATTAATGGTAAAAAAGTAATTACTACCATATTTAGACATACAGTAAGCATGTTATTTCGTATAGTTCACTAGCAAAAATTTTTTCAGTAATGAAATACTGATGAGCCTATATTTTCCAATATATCTTTTGAACGTCCATAAAATGCCAACTGTATCTTGCTATAGAGTTAATGCAGAGTAGCTTGTCTCTGAATTTAAACAAAGTTCGTTACTCAGTGTTATATGTTTTAGCCTTGTGCTTTGATGCGCAATAAACAAATGAAATTGAAAGCCCAGACTGTAGTTTAACGTCCTTCACACTATTGTCGTTATAATTTTCATATTACATATAACATCAACATAATTTGCGTTCGGCAGCTTGCGGACAGTTAATAGATTTTTCACTGGTCTTTATTTCTTCTCTAGAGAAAAGAAGCACGCGGATCTACGCGATGGGAGGAAGTGAAAGCAAGGATAAAAATGATCGTCTGCTGGAGACCATCGAAGCCCACTCCAAAGACGTCACTTGTATGGCGCTGTCCGAGGACTCGAGTGTGTTGGTGACAGGGTCAGAGGACACGACCCTGAAGCTCTGGTGCACTAAGGAGAATGACAGCCACGGGACCTTGCGGTGAGTGTGCTACGAGCAGTAGGTCACACTTTACTTCTGGGAGGAAATTGTAAAACCAAACCTGCATAAGAAAAAAACACAAATTTATAGGATACGACTATGATAATCATTATCAGCGAGTGAAAATTTAGATTATTGGTTCTTAAAGGCCGGATGTTTGGCTACGTATTGTTATTACTATTAATTTGCAGCATTTTCAAAAGATGTTGTTCTTCTTTTTCAATTTTATTTCCATTTATATTCTGAAATCGTAAATATGGGTGCATAATATTGCTTATCCCTCCGTTAGTTAGTTACTAAGTTTGTACGACTGTGATGCTGTTATCAGTATTAGATAGGAAGAAACTAGGATGTACCTGAGGTATGTATGTATACCCTGGATACCACATGGAAGGGATATAACATATTATATGAAGAGTCAAGTTCAAATTTAAGCCACAATTGCTCGCAGGTCTTTGGTAGAAGATTCACTGTCTGATTGAATCATTTTCCCCTATCGTATGCTTCACACGGGTCAGAGAGCTTCATAATTGAGGAACAATACTTTGTTCTGTAGAATTTTCACATGTTCCTTCGGTATTAGATAGGGGAATATTTTTGCATGATACGGGTCAGCGATTTTACTGAAGAATTTTTCTTTTGTTCTGTGGAATTTCAAACAGGTTTTAGCTAGTAAATCAAAACGTAATAATTAGGTAATGCTATCATCGACTTTCCTGAAGCCTTCGAAACAATAATCAGCCTTGGAAACGAATAAACCTTAATCTTTTATAGTTCTTCCAAAAATTTATTTCTGTCGTGTTACAACAAATGCGTCGATTAGTTCTAAGGGAACTGTGTAAAAGTGAAAAAAAAACAATGGAAGTTGATGTGAACAGAATGTGTGCCCTTATACATTTCTGAATGGAATAGGTAGTAAGAAAAAGATACTAACTCTAGTAATGTAATAAAATTATTGAGGTGAACATGAATATGTAACGAAGAGTATGCAAAGAAAATGCAACTAAAACATTTTCGTCTTGTAGTGCTCTCTCCTCTAGCGCGAGCCTTTCACCGTCAACCCATTTAAAGGTTTACTGTGAAGGTTTACTCTCTACTTCACTAAAGCCAATTTGTATTGTTGTAAACGACGTAATTGTAGCATTATCTATTACCTACAGAGGTCATAAGGGCTGCATCACCTGCGTCAACATCAGTGATACGTTTGTCGTCTCAGGCTCTGTCGACACGACCATCCGAAAGTGGGACGTAACCACTCGTCAGTGTGTCTACGTCTACGAAGGTGCGTTGTTTATTCATTACCCCAATGTGCAGCAGTCCAAACGAAATGACGAGCATGAAGTGGCAAAGACAAGATCAAATGTTTACGCTGACGGTAGTGAGCCTGAGTAGTGGGGATTACGTCGAACATGTCTACCTGATATTCATTTTCAGCTGCTGCAAGTGGCCAAGCGACTCGCTTCTTTGTACTCTTGAAGACCAGAAGCTTAAGGTAAAGGTAAAGTCAACTTAGACTACACCCTCATGGAAACCCACATGCACTGGTTTGTGCTGCGGGTATAGGCTCACTGGCCCCAGAGGAATAAGTGTAGTTGCAGTCGACCACGGGTTACCAAGAACGATGGCGCCAATTTGACGGAAGGAACAAATGACCCGAGACCCCACCCCCTCATCTGTGAGGATGGCAAGCTCCACCACGGCGCAGTGCATGCACACAACTGCCGAGTCTGCACTCCTAGATCTGCAAAGAGCTAGCGTGCCTGAGTTGGCCTCGAACCTGCGAGCGATTCAAGGTGTTAGAGCTGCGAACGGAAGCATACTGCTACCGTTGCGGTGTTAATATTCTACCTACACAGTTTAGTTTATTTGGATATTTAAATTGTTCTATGGGGAAGTATCGAGAGAGCTGGCTTAGAACTACTAAAACCTACAATAAATTACGGAATAGCTTTTAACCTTATCAGATATTACGGTACAAAACCAGTGTAATTCGTAGGGGTAATCTATGTACTGTACTACGGAGATTCTTGATAACCCAAGCTGGAATGAATCTAGGTTCTTTTTCAGGACATGAATCCAGAGTGTTCCGTCTTATTTGCTCATGCGAGTTCATCTTCTCGACGAGCTACGATAAGACGGCCAAGGTTTGGCTCTTTGACAATCCAGACTTGTCTGATGAGGAGGAATGCACCGAAAAAGAACTGGCTAAAAAAATGTGCATCAGGACATTGAAGGTAAACCTTGCTATGCTCAATTTTTTTATCTAGGTATGTTTGTGATAGCGACATAATCTCTCCTTAATATAGAAACGATTCTTTGGCTTGTTTTTTAGCATTTCGATAGAGCAACGGCAGCTGAAAGTAGAACTTAGATTTTCGCAGCTTTCCTTTGCGAGATGCGATTTCTCTATTGTATCCCATCACGTAAATGCAAGAAAATATCATGCACATTCTGTTGGAAATGGGTTTCGGAGTAAAGCTTCTCTAGGGAAAAACGTAGAAAATTACTTGCAAATGTTAAGTTAACATCACAAAGTGAAACTAATTTACAATGTGAAAATTTCGAAGTTAGAGCAATTGTCAAAATGGGCCATCGAACAGTGCTGTTACCGACCTGTCCCTCGGATTTAATATACTGTTTTTCTGGCACAAATGTCGATGCTCAATGTAAAAGGTAGAGTGTTCCCGTTAGAGAACAAAATAATAAAAAATGTTATTTTCAAACGATGAGAGACAAAGGTTATCGACGGCAAGTAAACATGGAAGAAAAACAATGAGAAAAGTAGTTTTTAAGAGTGAGATTGCTATATACGTTTTTCATCCTAACTTTATGTCTCTTTCATGATAAACAAGGGCGGAAATATTGCTAGTAAAACATCTGCGCGATCCACCGGTGATATCATAGTGTTTAGATAGGTTGTGCAGCGTGACTAAGGACGGACTTGCTACGACTTGGCATACACGGGTTACGTTAAGCTAACCGCGTACGAGTCAGAATACGGAAGCGCTCTCCGTTCTTGGAACAGACGTTTCTGTGAGCGTGATAACGGTTGAATCTATTAAGACAAATCGATTCCAAGTACATATTTACATTGTACAGTTGCGAACTGAAACTCAATAGAAATTCAATGAGAGAGTCTAAACTAAGCAAGTGGCCCCCGCTGTAGTGGAATAGCTACCATGGTTTGGTTTGGAGTTTACGTAATTTTTGCAAACAATAATAGTAGACAAGTAGAAGCTGCATAGACAGCAGCGTAATGGGAATGATAGGGAGAAACGTTCCCATGTTTCGGCTCTCGTGTGCAGCACTTCGCAAGGATTAAGGAATTGTACCTATCTATGAGTAGGTTAAGTTAGGTTTGGTTCAAGAGCTGCAGTATGTCTCAATATAGTGAGTTATAACAGCGTAGTTTAGGATTGCTTCATTTTAAAAGGTGAGAACATTAACTAGAAGTGCAATTTCACGGGTTCCACTAGTAGTAAATTTAATCGAGGAAATGAACTAAATTTTCTTAATATCTTAGAAAGTAGAATAAGTTTAAAACATCCTACATTCAGAGTTTTCTAGCCAATAAGAATCGACGAATTTTCGGTAGGCTGGATCTAGGTAGATGAACCTCCTATCCTGCATACCAAATTTTGAAGAAAACATGAAAGTGTCGTCAGTGACCTCATCAATCAGCCATTATTTTCATATATCGGCATGACCACAACAACGTTATCAAGAAGATTGACAGTGTACCTTAGGATGGGAGCCATATAGTCAACCACTGGAGAGCAGGGATGTCGCGCCTGGAGGGGAGGGAAGAGGGACTCCCGTTCCCCCAATAACTTCTGATCGGGCTGTAGTCGGTATATCTTTGACAAGAGCAGTCGGTACTTTTACAATAATCGTACCAACTTAGCTGTAAAATGTACCGACTAACGTCAAAATTTACCGTAACCGAACATCACCAGTGAAAAAAAAAATTTGCGCTGCGCGCGAATCGATATGCCGCTTCCACAGTCACACCCGTCTTTGCAATATAACCAAGGCATACAGTGAGACTGTGAGAAGAGGAAGTCTGTCCTGACGATGACTACAGGCGTAGTCGAAACGTCGAGGACAGCATTGGCACTGGCAACGAGAACTTTATTAAACACTTTCGACAACTCGAGCGTGTAAACAAATTTCTCATTAGCAACGATCTTTTACAGTAGTCGCCTTTAATAAAGCCTGCATAACCGAGAAGCTGCTTCCAAACTATACAAAATTATATATACTTACATCTTCAACGGAAACATTATCACCTCTCTCACTTCGTTCGCGGGTAATAATGAAGACGGGTAGAATAGGTGAAGACAAACGTGGTAAGTAGTAGAAAAAAAAAACCATGGGTAGTCTCACATTCTTCGCTGTAATTTTTAACGTTTCTTTCACTCAAGTATTTATATAGAAAGATTAACTAAAATGAAAAAAAACGTGATACTATTGCTACACTAAAGTTAACGTTTTATTTTTTCAGGGTCACAACATGGCGGTACAGCCCATTATCTACATCCCGGCCATCAACGACCAGGACGACGACGACGGCATCACGGATATCGACCCTCTCGATATGGTCATCACAGGCAGCGCCGACAACACCGCCAAGTCTTGGTCGCTTCTCTACGGCAATTGCACTAACACCTTCCGAGTGAGCGAATACATTTAACTTTTCTTGAAATGAAACGTAGTAAGCTCGAATACTAGCATTCCCGTGGAAATTTGCCTCCCACAGCATAGTGTAATATCTGATGAGACAAGCCCATATCCTTAGCTTGGAAGAGACAGCGCTCACAAAAGCGAAGAGTATAAACACACAACACTTTCGGCTGCACAGCACCGTTGCGATTCGCTACAACGGGCTGTAGCAGTAACAGACGTAATGACACTCCTCACCATAACTTGAAAACAAGTTAAACTAGAACGCCTCGTGGCGCAAGACCATCACCCGCGGTGAGAGCAAATTTCATCGCCGTCATTCTTGATGGGCAGCTAATCCTAGTTTTTTGGCGTGGTTCGCATTGAGGGCAACCCACTAGACTCCCTTCAAAAAATTATGAAGATTGCTCAACTCCTTCAACCACTTATCGGGTGGACAGACAAATATATATATTTACATATATTTTATTAATAAGATGACCGTATTTATTATCATTCAAAAGTCTATCAGTTCATTCTAATTTTCTAAAATACTCCTTACTTGGTCGATTTAAGAAATTTAGTAAATGACCTACGTTAAATTTACACGACCGGTTTCACCCATCATTGGACATCTTTATAGGTGCTTTAAACCCTAAACAAAGGTTTAAAAGGAAATTAGAAGCTAAGCTTCATGTGCATCCAACGGCTACTAAAATCCGACTGAGGTGTCGTTCAGTCCTATTAAGTGTTGTTTCTAATTATAGTTTTGAGCACACGTTTGTCGGTTTTGTAGTTAGAAGAATACTGGTTTCTATAAAAGATTGTAGGCTTTGTTTGTTCTCGGGCTTGTTCGTTGGTGCATTTATTATTTAGGTGCTTTATTAGAAACAACACTCAATGTACCGGTGGAAATGACTTATTACAGCTAATTGTTTACTACAATAACAGTACAGTGAGCAGCTTAGTGTCACGTAACAATCATGCCCCAGTAACAGCCCTACTGAAAGACTGACAACCTCTTGTTGGTATAGGATGGGCCATAGGCCTTAGGGTTAGGTTAGTTAGGTTCGCCCATCCTATGTTATGGGGAGTAGCGCCTTCAGGGGGTTTGTGTAGGTTACCTTAGCCAATAATTAGGCCTTCGGGACGTTTGTCTTTCGTGCTCACTTTGCTTCGTTTCTCTATCTTACTCCTACTGATCTTCCTGTTGTCTGTTCTTCCTCTTCTTTCCCGACTTGCTGTTCCCATGCGCGTCGATCCTGTATGGGAACACCTTCGTGCATGGGTTTCCCGTTTTTCTATCGACATACTATACGTCCCTTCCTTTTCCTCTCTTAGAAGAGCTTAGTACTTATTCAGGGAGGCTTCAATCTTCTTATAATACCTAATACCAAACAGACTGGTGTAATATACGAGTGCCAGTGCCCCATCGGAGACGGTGAGCTCCAACAGCAATGCTCGTATATTGGCCTCACAACAATAACACTAACTCGCCGCCTAACTAAGCACTTGGCTTGCAGTTCCCCGAAGTCTCACAGCAGTAACAGCCATAATACAGCCCTCACAAGAGAGTTTTAGTAACCAACACCAGAATATCACACAGAGAGAGATATCAACAGGTGACAAATCGATGAATCACTCCTAATTCAGAAACATAAACCGCACTTGAATAACCAAGTCACGGGCAACACTAGGGTTTTAAAACTTTTTAGCGAGGCCAGCGGACTCGCGCCAAACTCGCCATTCTTTGTGCGTTCATCACGGTGCGTGCGTTCAAGTAAACTTTCATGCCGCGCCACAACCATGAGAAGCATTGCAATAAGCACTACCAAACCTAACCTAGCCTAACCTAACCTTACCTAACGTTACCTTACCTAACGTTACCTAACCTAATGTTACCTAACCTAACGTTACCTAACCTAACCCTACTTAACCTTACCTAACCTAATTAACGATACAGCGAGCAGCACAGCACATGAACATGAACGCCGCCCGTACGCACAGTGATGCGCGTACACAGAAGCGTCTCAAACTTACAAAGTGATTAGCGAGTTTGGCGGCCGTGCCACGGCACCGGCGGGCCTTTCGGTCGTTTTGGCTTCGACTGTGCCTGCCCAGTTTTTACCAAGAACGTGACTGTACCGGCAACTTCAAATACAGCTGCCCCACAAAGTAACACTTCAGTAGGATGTTAGTAGCCGTTCGATGCACATGAAGCTTAGCTTCTAATTTCCTTTTATACCTTTGTTTAGGTTTTAAAGTACCTGAAGATACCCAATGATGGGTGAAACCGGTAGTGTAAATTTAACGTAGGTCATTTACTAAATTTCTTAGATCAACCAAGTAAGGAGTATTTTAGAAAATTAGAGAGAACTGATAGACTTTTGAATAATAATAAATACGGTCATCTTTTTAATTAAATTGGCTTGAAAAAAGACTGTTCCCTAAATGTACATATCTATATATACTTAAATCTTCAATGAAAACATTATCACCTCTCTCACTTCATTCGTGGGTGATAAAAACTGAAAAAGAATCTATGCTGGACGAATAGATTGAAACTATTAAACTATAGCTTACTCAATCGGAAAGATAGCGAAAGAAGAAGACAATTTCTGTCTAAAAATATTTTCAATAAAAAAATTCACTTAAGCAACTGACGTGATTAGCAGCTGATCGAAAGTTCAGTACCAGGTTGCATAAAACTTTTAGATGTGGGGGAATTAACGGATTTCACCTCAGTTACAAGCAGTCATTCACAATGTTTAAGTGTCACTTTGCCCAAGGCCATGAAATTATCCTCTTGCGAATGCGATAACAAGTTTGTTGCAGCGTGCAGTCTCATATGTTGCTAAACTCAGTAAAACAGTTGTTTGCAACTTGCATAACGGCTGATAGATATGGAATAGTGAGAGACAAATTAAAGTTCACTAACATTGCGAAGGAAAATTTATAGGATTGACCATCAGAATTAGGGGTGACTTTCAAGGCAAATTAAGGCACTTACTGAAGCTGATTGCAGTACAATATGCATCAGGCTGCACCCAAGGTGAAGTAGGTTGAAAAGACAAACAATGATGGTCCTCGTTTGTGTGGTGATGTATGGGTCTTCGAACTGTATAACGCAGCAATCCACAAAGCCCGGCCGCTTGACCAAGACTTTTCTGGAGCATGGTGTCCCTCTTCTTCGTCATCCTCCATGTTCTCCACATTTGAGTCCGTTACAGCACGTTTGGGGATGGATGGTCTGGAATGTCTCAGGCGTTGGCAACGGTGTGAGACAGCAAACGGTCATCGTAATGCCATCTTCACCCCTTGAACTAATCTTCTTGGAACTTGCATCTAATATTCGTCTTAGAACTCTCAATTCAAGCCTGTGACAAAGAATTTTTGAGGTTTCAACAAGAATGGAGGCATGGTTCATTACCAAGTCCATATTTTATTACGTTCAACTATGTGGCGAAACATTTTTCGATTTTTTGAGATACTGGTTTAAATGTTTGGTGAGATGGTAAGTACCTCAGTTACTTAAAGTTTGATTTTTCAATTAAGTTGACATATACCAAGCAGTACACTTTAGTTAGAAAAGTTTTAAAGGCTAGCCTTGCAAAATAGTTTTTTATTTTCATCTGGTGCCAAACTTGCGATCAGGATTGTATATTTAATATTTTCACTCTCTTGTTTTGAGCAAGGCTAAACATTATCACTGACACCTCACACTATGCCTTAAATATTTTCTACTTTTTTACGGGAACATGACGGTGTTGTTGTTGTTGTTGTTATTGTTTGTTCCCATCGTCAGGGTCTTACAAAGCCAGCTCAGGGNCTCTGGAGGGGGCCTGGATAGAGGGGAGAGAAATTCAAAGAGAGGAAGGGAAGCGATGAAACGCGCAACCCCAAGATAACTTAAGTGACCAGGACTCGAGTAAACAGCATAAGATGTCGCTTTAATAATTCAAAGTCAAACAATTAGGCCTTTTTTCATTATTGCCTGCCATCAATATTAATTTAAGAAGAGATCATAAAGCACCTGAAGAGAATTTAGCGAACTGCAATAATACTCACGTGCATGTGATACTAGTTTATTCTAATAAGTATTTCCCATTACCTGTGAGTTCCTCAAAAGTCTACGGTAGCTGGTATTCTCATTTAGTTTACTTTTATATATATATATTTATAGATGTACTGCATATAATAATATAATAAGTTCGGGTAATCAGCGTGAATGCAGTGTGAATCATTTACCTTCATAACAATGCACAGTAGAGAATACTTGAACTTTTACTCAGTGGAGAGAATTGATCAATGATGTATATAATAAACTCATTACTTTTATCTGGCAACTCGTTCACAGTTAACTTTGACAGGGCCACGGAGCTGCAGTGATGTCGATGGTGACGGACCCTAGCGGCACGACACTTTTTACTGGCAGTGCTGATAAGACTATCCGTTCCTGGAGTATCCACCGAGGTGAATGCCTCAAGGTATGTCAACAATAACGGCTGAAGAGAGCTAGACAAAACTATGCTTTGAGATAATTGATCAGCAGCTCCTTCAGGGCAAAAGAAGCATACAAGATCTAATACGTAACACTGAGCTTCGAGTCTGGTAGCTCTGGCATAGGTTTCGCTTGATGCATATCGTATGCTTTGGTGATAGCAGGGCCACAACGAAGTTCCAGTGATATAAGTACCAGAGTGTCATAAAATATTTTTAACCATTTTTGCAATTACTACATCGAGGTGATGGACGGGGTTAAGGACTAAAGCTGCTGTCTCTCTCTGCCTTCATATTTTTTCCATAACGACCATCATCGTTGCTGCAGGTGATGGAGGGCCACGGTGGCCCCGTGGTATGTCTCACCATCATCAACTGGCACATTTACTCAGGCAGTGACGACTGCACGGCCCGCTGCTGGGAACTACAGTCCGGTAACTGCGTGATGAGTTATCGAGGAGCAAGAAAACCCATTGTCGCTCTCAAGTACAAGAGCGGAATGTGTAAGTAGCAACCCATGTCCTCGCTTCATTTTAACTTATAAAGGCTGATCATTCGGCAAAAAAGAATTTAGGAACCGTGCTATTCTTAGAAGAAATTGAAGTTCTACTTGATGTTTAGAATCACCCTACAGCGAAAAATTCGGGAAGACCACACGGGTTGAGGATGATGCCCCTTCTTTAACATTAGCGACTGTAGTGCGCCGATACATCAGTTCACTTGGTGTTTTTTCCTTTTTTTATTTGCCTGTGCCGGCCTGGACTCCATTGACAGGATCTATGTTCGGCCGTGTGGGGTAGCACGATTTAAGGTCAGCTGCACTTTTTTGTTTCGGATGCTTCTCACAATAGCATTTCCGATGTCTTAAGAATGGTTACTGCTTTATTTGAGTATACCAGTCCTTAATGCCAGAACGTGTTACTTTACATGTTAATTATGCTAGTAATAAGTAATACAGCGCATGATGAAATATAACACATGCATACTTCTGTAGTGTTGTAAATGTCCCTTGAGGAGTTGCTGAGAGTTCTACGGCGTGACCATTACTCAAAGCACAAAAGTGTCCGAAGGTACCATTTTTGTGGATGATGAGTACGAGAGGGCTGAAGATAGAATAGATTTTGCGCTGCATATGAAATGGGAAATCATGTTCATTCTCGATGTAGCAGCGAGAGCAGCCGTTGAGTGATCATGTGAGCATTAGTGATGGGTCGGATGTCATTTTTTGGACATCCGCGGAGATGCGGATGCAATTGCGGATGTTCCCATCTTGACATCCGCGGATGCAGATGCTGATGTGAAAAAAGGTGCGGATGTTCCGCGCTTGCGGATGCGAATATACTTCCCACCACAAGCACACACACCCCTTCTCACGACGGCAGTTTAGGCACTTGGGGGAAAAACTTAGATGGTGCTTTGTTGACAGGGACAGCGCTTGCACACATTTCAATCTAAATGAGAATTTGCAGTTTTCAGCACTATATGGATGAGCTTAGTGTACCGTGATAAACCCGCGCATCCGCACCTCCATTGCTGCGGATTTTGCAGTTCTGACATCCGCGGATGCAGATGCGGATGTCAAAAAAGGTGCGGATGTTCCACGGATGCGACTATTCGCCCCATCACTAGTGAACATGGAGCTTTTCAGTAAAAGTTAGATAGTTGTCCCATTAAGTTCTGCGTAAACATCCAGTCCTAATCTTTCCGGTTCACTCATTATAACCATTCATTGCATGATCTAATTTTACCTTTCCTTTCATACAACACTGTCTAGATATGTACTGTATATGTATGGTACACTGCGTACTGAAGGGTTTATTTCCTTCTCTGCTTTCTTTGTTGCAGATATCTTACAACAATATGGCTTTTAGTAATAGTCTGCGATGACGTCATACTCGTTCGCTTATAATACTATACGAGTTTCGTGACCGTTAACAAGGAAGTCTTACGCACACAGTGTTTATGTCGAGCGAAGACACGTACGCCCGCGCCTATGACGCCAGGAGTGGGTCACTCAAGAAGATTTTCCGAGGCCACTCTGCTGGCATCCAGTGCATGGCCATAGTTCATCACAAGAACATGATGTTCACTGGTGGTGAAGACGGAATATTGAAGGTGTGGGACATAGAGGACATCCAGTAAGTAATCTTAGCTGCAATACTATAGATTAAAAATGAGGCAGATGTTAATCAGCTCTTGCATTTCCGTAGCCTGCATAACCTGCTACTTCTTCTTGCGCGTATCTTGTCTTCCATGTCTGGCTGTAACTAAAAACCGGTAAAGATTTTGCAACAGACTTTCGACATCCTTAAACTAATGTACGACACGTTAAATTATCGTCGCATGTGTCTTTAATTCTCTGTTTTTAAGCAGTTTATTACTTCTGCAGTTCTGAATTACCCGGGAATTACATTCTATTCGGTTATAGTACGAATTCTACATGGATAGTTAATAGTAAAATTCCTTGAAGAAGAAACATTTCGGCAGGATGTGAAATATTTTCCTCACTCAAATTTTATTTTGCCGTGCTGAGGAAGCTTGAGCTTTTATATTTATATGTTTTATGCCAGTCTAAATACTGTAAGTACTTTTTAAGAAGTATTGATAGAGTTTTAATATCAAGTAGAATTGATTTATACGTGCAATTGTCCTATTAGAGAGATACTTGGTTTACGCTCATCTAGTAATATCTATCTTCAACAGTACATTGAACTGACTGATATACACGTAGTGTGTTCCTAAAAAAGTATTAACCAAGTGAAATACATCTATAAAACTCTACATCTTCGCTACGTCATAATTCTGTTATTGGGTAGTAAATGCAACTTAAACTACTATAGGGTTTACCTCACAAAAACACTACAACTCGTGTGGGGGCAAATGCCAGGATTTAGATATTATCTTGCTGTTCTATGTTATGCTTTTCAATNCTCTACACCTTCGCTGCGTCATAATTCTGTTATTGGGTAGTAAATGCAACTTAAACTACTATAGGGTTTACCTCACAAAAACACTACAACTCGTGTGGGGGCAAATGCCAGGATTTAGATATTATCTTGCTGTTCTATGTCATGCTTTTCAATAAAGCTTATTTTGCGCTATTATATCAATTCCGACACGTGGCAGCACTTCGATACTTGTACTTTTAAAATCTTTGCGCAGAATTTTCTCAGAATAAGATAGCTTTGTTATCACTAAAACTCAGTTGCATGAAATAATAGTTCCTCTGGTTAGTCTGTTTCTGTGACCTTTTTTTGTGGGTGTCTTTTTTATTGTGTGGAAAAACTTAAAATAGTTTTCAAAGGGAAGGGAAATATGTAAAGTATAAACCTCGGAGTAAAAGCTTGGTCATTATCAGAATCAGTGTGAGTGCACCCTTCAACTTTTTCAATTTTTGTTGTTGTTGTTGCGAATACTCAAAATTGTTTTCTACGAAGGACCACAACGATTTTAAAATGATGCAGTTCCTCACCACACACCCAGGACTAATATTACTTTCGCTTTGCACTTTCACGCTACAAACTTATGAGGCTAAAATTAAGAACCAAGTGTGACCCTCTATGGGAATGAATATAATGGGGTCTTGAAAAAGTACAGTGTACTTTCTTTCCACGCGACCGGTGGAGGTAACCTCAAGATTTACATCCGGGTTGAAATGTTTGCTAAATTCGCACTTATTCTACAGTCCGGACTTCGAAGATCTTCGTATGGGTAGCTCTCAGGGAGAAACAATAACACATAATTATACGTTATTAAGTTGTTGTTATTATTATTCCCAAGGTAGCGGTACTGCTGACTAACGGAACGCTGGCGGTGCGCCCTGCGGGCGAAACTTAGCTAGGAGATTTAATAGAAGGAGGAGGCATAAAAACCTTCAAATTTCCGGCAAGGCTGAAGGCTGGCTGACTGGCTTCATATAATACGTATTGTGATACTATATTGAAGTTATTCAAAGCTTTCTGAGTATTGCCCCGCAAGAAATACGAGGGGATTTCACAAAGTTCTTGGGAAAATTTCTCTCTTATCATCGTTGTTGAGCCAAAAACGCCAAATGCTCAGAGATATGATATATCTGGCCTCCAAGTGCGATATATATGACAATCCACGTCGTAAGAAATAGTGTCAACGATGAAATGGTGGCCCTAATATTTTATCATTTATCCCAAATTCGCTGTCAAAACAGCGGTTTAAAATTTGTTTCCATTTCACTCGAACGCAACGCAGTTGCCACTCGCCACACAGACGGCAAAGCACAGAAAAACTTACTCACCAGTTCTACCAAACGCTTCATCTCCCTTTAAAAAGAAGTGGTGATTTCTTTGTTTTCTGTATACTGTATATGTCCAGAAAGAAACCATTATAGATATGATCTAACCCCGCAGCATACAACACTCTTTAAACAATAACCCAATGTTATTCAGCGGCCAAAATACAAAAATATTACTTGTAGCAGTTCAACATTAAATTCATAGACATTTGTAGCACAGTAATTTAATATAAACGCTGTACGGGAGACAATTTTAATCTTGGAACAAAATACTCACGACTGCTCTTACGGTAGTAAATGCTTTTTGCTGCGAAACTCAGAATATTTCTAGAATCTAGATGATACTGTTACTGAAAAATAAACTAAATTCACATTTGCATATCTGCTGATCAAAATGCTACTTAATAACGTTGGGCTGAAGTTACCACTGCGATCATTTCTTGTAATAGGTTAAGAGGTTTTTTGCACTGTGTCTTATGTTGATTTTATTCGATTAAAACTTACAGTTGCGTAGTGGCTCCTATCTTCCCATCAACACCTGACCCTTGCTGAATCTATGTTCTTTGAAGCTCGCATTTCCTGTTTCTATTAATTTATATAGCCTTCGTTAGACTTATTACACCTGATTGAAGAATCTTGACGTTCCTAATTCCACGTAAAAAATTCCGTGCAATATCTACTGTATCTGCGGCTTTTGAATTTTTTGCTCATCAAATTTGTTCATCACATTTCTGTTGGTAATTTTGAAGACAAATTATAATTAGCTTATGCATTAGGTTAATGAGGTGAAACTCCTGACTATGCGAGTCTGACACTTTACATAGAACGGTATAAGCAAAAAAATAGCTCAAGCTAACCCCCCCCCCCCCCCCATCTGACAAATTTGGCTCTTAGTCCTTTAAAAACAGCGATGTACTCCCAGTTGCTGAAGTGCTAGGATGTGTACTCGAAATATGAGTAAATTAGCTTCGAATTTCCCCTAACTTTCACAGTTAATTACAAACGAAGTAGGGGATAATATGACAGGCTTTGCGTGTGAGTATAAGGGATATATACTGTAGATTTGCCGGTTAAAAATGAACAAAGATTTCAGTTGAGCGATAGTGTCTACGGGATTATCGTTATCGTTATAAAAAATGCAATTATTATCTTTTCGCAGCCTCGAAGAAGACGAAATTTTGGACGAGGCACCGGTGAACAAAAACCCGCCTCCTCCCAAAACCGACCCGAAGCAGCAGACGCGCCCGCAGTAGCTCGAGTATCACCGGGACAGCTGGAGAAGCACTCTGAAAGAGCATACCTTCACCAAGCAAAGCAATGTTAATGAAAAATTTAAATTGTTGCTGAATCCATGATTTACTAACAATTATCATCAACATTTTTATCTACTATGCCCCGTACCATTTTTAGTAGCTGCTATAAATATCTATAAAGAAATCAACTAATCACTTTTTCAATTACATTTTGACCAGCATAAAGCCGAGCAGATAGACACAGCAAACCGGAAGACAGATCGTTCCAAATTTGATGATTTGAGCTATATAGCCTTTCTAACAATCCCCATAAAAGTTTTGCACACCTGTCCATAACACTTCGAGTTTATTCTGGCAAAGAAAAATACTAACAGATAGATAAACACACAATTGAAAACTAGATCATCACGAAAAGCTGATCCTTTGCACCGCTTAACATTTCAAATCATTTTTACAAATTTGGTGAAGATATGTACGTAACTTTTTGGGTTACGTCACTGACAAACACAAAAACTAACATAAAGACAAATGTGAAAACGAACAGAGAGATAGTCACAAAATTAATTCTTTTATTTTTCGAATCGTTCCTAACATTTCTTGCAAATTTGATAATGATATGTTAATGTCTTCTTGAGTTATGTTACTAAGAAAAAATAAAACGGATTTTCAAATTAATAAACACTTCAATGGAACTTTACCAAAAGTTTATCATATGTTTCTCCTTACAGACCTAACAATCCTTGTAAATTTCATGAATTTATTCGGCGATGTTAAGAAATATGTATAGATTCTAGTTCAGGTCCTAGAATCCAGAAAAAAATGAGATCAGGCGGAACTTTTCAAATATAAGGAAAATTTGCTTTGACTTTGAGGCATTGCATGGAAATGTTTCTCAAATAACCAAATATAAGTTGGAGAATAATTGCAATGACAGGTACTGTACATGCCTGATAAACCTAAATTTATTTTTGTCCCTTGGGAACAAACTTTAAATCATATTATTAGTTAGAATAGTATTGTTTGTAAGGCGTTTTCGTAAGACCACGGTGGAAAGTCACCAAGAGGCTTCGATGAAGAAATTGATTCCGCCTGTACAGTGAGAGTTAAACAAATTCGAGTAGTACTGATTAACTTTACTACTAAGTTTACTAACTCATTCTTAGCCAATGCCTAAAGAATATATTGAACAACGGTGGCCAAGGAATGTGTCACGGTTATCAAAGATGCGATATGTAAAATTACCTTGACGGTACACCACAGCTAAGAAACACACATGCACTGGTTTGTGCTGCTGTTAAATGCTCACTTGGGCCCAGAGAACGCCCGGCTGCAGTCGATCACAGATTGTTTGAGCTACTTACGGCGTTGTTTTGACGTAATATCTGACATATAAAACCTCTTCCCCCCGACCGTATGGCAAGTGCCATACCCCTTACCAATGACGATATAAGTAAAAGAATTGCTGACGCCATACATTCCCAAGCTTCAAGACTTTTCTTGGTGAGGGCTCGAACCTTTGCCGTCCCGATGATGAGCACAAGCCAGCAACCTGAGCAGTGAGCTCACTGTTAGCTAAAGAATGACTGATGAAAAGGTTTTACACGCATTTGCAGAGTAAATGATACAAAGAGTATAGGCAATATATATATATATATATATGTATTACTTTATCTTAAATATATATTTTCATCAGCAGGTATTATAACTAGTTTGTGAACAATAAAGTACGATGCGTGAAATATGCTATTTATTAACTTATGAAAACTCTCTGGCCGATTTTACGAATATTTTTTTCTAATTTTGATTGTTTATTTTTCAGTTTTTTTTTCACATGGCAAGACTCTAATTACAACCGATATTTCATGCTCAGGGCTTGTGAAATATCAATGTATAGTCTGGGTTCAAAGAGTTTTAACATTAAGAATTATGTTGCAATTCATTAATAATATAAACTTGTTTTTAATATAAATTATAAAAGACTCCTCTTGTTAAGAGGTACCAGAGTGAAGTTAGTCGTAACTAAGACTGAAGACCGGCTACACTCGTCTTCCTTTTTATGTCGTCGAAGTTCGCATAAGAAAATGTATTGTATGACACAGGATGACGTTCTCCTCCGTGTAGGAAAGTGTTTTCTATATGAGATGTTTTTTTTGTCATGTGATCGTAGTTTTACTGTCCGTCTAGGAAATCTTTTTTTTCTATGTAACTGTTTTCTGTGTCATATGATTATTTACACCTAAGTGTGAATTATTTGATGACTTGGTAATTGCTTCCAGAAATAAGTCTTAGAAGTGTCGAGGCGTATTATGCTTTAACTGTGTGTCATGGCAGGTTCAGTAAAGCTTATGTGACAGGGAGTCACGTACTTACCAGGTTCTTGTCGTTAGTTAATCTCGCTGACCGAAACTATCTACATACATATACTAGAAGCCTTAAATCAAAAACTTCTTAGTTCTCTACCGAAGTTGATTTCCATCAAAAATCCAGCTTAAGCTTATCCCAGCTGCGAACTGCGCATGTCGTAACTAATTTGCATGCTGTGTAAACCGACATGAGATCGACTTAGATTAAATCGCAGCCGTTTTTCTAAAGTCTAAACACTCGTGCACGAGATTTTGTTTCTTGTCTAGGCACTGGTTTTTGTACTTTTCCTCCCTTAAGGCAACATTACTGAGCGAGATGCGTGTTAAATTGTTAGCTGTTGCCTACCCAGTATATAAGATTCATACTTTAGCTGTATCCATATTATTCGTGCCAGCTTAGGTTTACTATATAATGAGTGTTTCAATGTTTGACTAACATTAATTAATTCGTCTCTACGACGGCATGCTCTGATGCAGAACGTCATTAATTAAAACTAAATTCCTGTTAACTTCGTTATTAATGTCACTTCACTCTTTATTCCAATTGCACTTGATATTCTTTAATTGCTTTAAATATTGTTCACATAATTAAGTAAATAACCTTAAAACTTTTTGGCGTTTGTTTCCTTGCACTTATTTATAAACCAAGCAGCTTAGATCCGGAGAGTACCGTAACAATTACAAACTCATTGACGTTATCAACACTCCTCAATGAGTCACCAATAGAACCCTGTTGCCAACAGTATGAAGATTACCACTTGTGCCACGACATGTATTGTTGGTTGGTCAAAACCGCGTTCCTTATTATAGGAGGAAATTAATTTTTCAGACTAGTTTAGGTTATGTAGAGAATATCTGTGCTTTGTCTGGTCGTCAGACCGCAGTCTTGTTCGACTTTAGCTTCTGGTTGGCCGATATCATTCTGTGTAGGCCGACTCGAGCGAGGTGCATCTCTTACTGAAAATTTCCTGATCGAAGTCGAGTGAGGCATTTCTGGTACCCCAGTTCGGGAACAGTATTCACTTCATAGCCAGTGCGTCTCTTGCGTCCAGTTTCTGCTGCTTAGTTGTTCTGGAAAAAAAATAATAGTAATACTATGTCGACAGTGCTCGGTCGGGCTGTTCATTAGAAGGGCTCAAATGCAAGCACTAATATTAGAATGATTATTATTATATATTATTTCCCACAGATGGTAATGTAATCGCTGAACCGAATACAGTATTCAAAGACAAAGAAATGGGAACACTGACCAGAAGGTCTGAGAATTAATTGACGCTAAAAAAAACGAACAACCCAATATAATTATATTATTTTTTCTCGTTCATTTGCATTGTTTCATGGAGAGTCAAACGGAACTTTTACAACAATTTCAATTTCTGTGGATTGTTGAGAGAAAATGAATGTTCATATTTCAACGCATTTTCTTCCAGGTTTGAAACAAAAATTTAGCTTTCTCAAACAATGTGCGCAAAAAACAACACTTAGTGAAAGGAAACCGCCGATTTCTTCCATATTCAAAATCGATTGAAAACCTAACGTCCTCCTTGAGAAATATGTATGGTGTGGCTAAGAGATGTTTCCTTGATAAATTATTTACACTGTTACTGAAGTCTTTCATTGACATTGTTGAAGAAATGATTTTTATGGGAATTTATTCTCGTCCTCACTAGAGAGACTTAATGTATCCTTTGATTTTTTCATTTTCATAGCGTAGGAAAGCAACATTCGATCTACAGACTGCAAACCAAGTGTTATAGTAGGCAGTAAGCGCTCAAAAGCTCTTGTCAACTTTTCATGTAGCGATCTGTATATAACATCGGCAGCTATCCGGTTCAGAGAAGTTATGGTAAGGTATATTTTTTCTAGTCATGGCACAACTAGAACACCTCGTGGCGTAAGACCATCACAAGCCGTAGAGGGCAAATTCAACGCCGTTATATTTTATGGCCTGCATATATACTCTAGAGCTTTGGTATTTTTCACATCTCAGTCAACCTGTCTGACTGCCTGAAAAAATAAATGAAAAATTCTCATTTCGACTCAACTGTTTCTGCTGGTTTTTGGGTCGAGACACAGCAAATTCATCACCGTCATTTTTGATGACCGGCTAATTCTAGTTTTTTGGTATTGTTCACATCTATGTAAGGCAACGCACCTGACTTTCTACAAAAAATTATGAACATTGCTCAACTTCTTCTGCCTCTCTTTGGGTGGAGTTACAAATTCAACGCCGCCATTTTTGATGGCCAGCTAACTCAAAATTTTGGCCATTTTTCACATCTCAGACAACCCCCCTGACTGCTTGGAAAAAAATTATAAACATAGCTCAACTCCTTCTACCTGTTTTTGAGTAGAGAGCAAATTTCATCGCCGTCATTTTTTATGGCTAGCTAAACCTATTTTTTTATGAGTCACATCGAGGACAGCCCGCCAGACTCCCTGCAAAAAAATCATGAACATAGCTCATCCTCTAGCATTTTGGGTGGAGTGTAAATTTCATCGCCGTCATTTTTTATGCCCAGCTAATCCAAGTTCTTTGGCATGGGTCACATCGAGGGCAGCCCATCAAACGCCCTGCAAAAAAAATATGAACATTGCTCAACTCCTTGGACCACTTATTGGGTGGATAGATAAACAAGCAAATATAACATACAGACTTAATTCTTCAACGTAAACATTATCGCTGTTCTTCGCTTCGCTCGCGGGTTAGAATTATTACATGTAATTTTCTCCCTTAGAATAACGAATGCCTCGGCTGGTGCTCGAATTTGCAATGTAATGATCAGTTGATGCTCGATTCTAATTTGTCACCCTGCAAAACTTATATGTATTGCATAATCGTTTTATGCAAAAATGAATAGTACTTATTCACTCAATGTTATGTTAATAAATTTTAATAATAATAGCAAACGGATATCTGCATTTAAGATCATTAAGATAAATTGCGAATTTATTCATCTAGAAGTGACAAACAGTGTGACTCAAAAAGAAAGGAAAGATTAAGGGGGAGTTCGATTGGGCGTCGAAATTTAGCTTTCAAGGCTTGACTTGTGTGGAGCTTCAGTCAGGTGCCCTGACTTCCATCTTTTGAATTGAGTTGCAGCCGTTGACCCTTTATCGAGTGTTCTTAAGAGTTCCAAAAACACACCTTGCTCCTTAAAATGAAATTCGAAGCCAGCTCAACATTTTCCGATGTTTCTGACACCTGGACCTTGTCCGAAGTATCATCAAGGTATCAAGGCAAGGTAAGATATCTGTGGACTGAAGCAGTGCTACCCAATTCCTGAAACTGGGCGAACGCGTCGAGTTTTTAATAATGTTATAGGACTAGCATTACATAAAGCGTCGCTAAACGCTACTAGTGGATGTTTTCCAAGCACAAGCACAGCCCAGGTGGAATTTGAAAAACAGCCCTTGTTTCCCTTAAATTGGGATCTGGCAGACAAAATGGATCGTAAAATTTGGAATTGTAAAGTGAAATTGGTGAAATATGCATTTGACGGAGTACCTGGACCAAATTCGTGTTGCCCCGTGTAATCATCTTTGCAGAGTCAACACCCTGAACCGTCTACTGCAACTGATCATACCTACACAGTCATTCTACTGGCTGCGGTTTTTAGTTAAACCTGTGCAACATTGTCTGTGATTGCATAATGGCAATGGTTTAGAGATGCCATAGCCTAGGTTTTGGCTCCTCCATGAGAAAGGCCTTCCTGGACTATTTGTTATCATGATTGCATAATGGCAATGGTTCAGAGAGGCCATAGCCTAGGTTTTGGCTCCTCCATGAGAAAGGCCTTCCTGGACTATTTGTCATCATGATTGCATAATGGCAATGGTTCAGAGAGGCCATAGCCTAGGTTTTGGCTCCTCCATGAGAAAGGCCTTCCTGGACTATTTGTTATGATTGCATAATGGCAATGGTTCAGAGAGGCCATAGCCTAGGTTTTGGCTCCTCCATGAGAAAGGCCTTCCTGGACTATTTGTTATCATGACTGCATAATGGCAATGGTTCAGAGAGGCCATAGCCTAGGTTTTGNACATCTCGGCTCAACAAAAGGTTTGATATGCACCAAGCGCAACCCTTTTGTTGAATAAGTCATAAAAATATATATTTGAAAACATCTCAGCTTAACAAAAGGGTTGATAGTCTATATAGACTACAAAAATATTTTTTCCTTTTCCCTATACCTTATGTGGCGAAAATCGATGGATGATGGAGTAGTTCCACTCACCTACAAGCACGCAATTGTTTCACCTATTCCTAAAGCTGGAAATAGCTTGGGTTCCCAAGTCATGTTGATGGGTGACAGGAGCCAATTCCGTCCTATTCACTATCAATGAAGTTGAAGGGTTCACGAGCCCTACGTGAATTACTGAGCATTTGTCTACATTATAGCTCATCTGCCACGTTGTCGACGTGAAGTGAAGACGTTTGAAAGGGTCTTTAGGAAATACCTTGTACATCAATGAATCAAAATTTGAACTATTACGGTAGGGAAAAAACTTCTCCCTTACTGAAGCTACCTCCTACATGACGAAAGATGGGAGCGAAATCGGGAGAAAGCAAATATCAAGAGATCTTGGGGTGAGAATACAAGATAATGCCACTTTTGAAGATCACGTGACTCGAGTTGTTACTATAAGCAAGAAGTGGAACGGATGGGTGCTTCGAGCTTTCTCTTCACGAGAGGCAGACACAATGTTCACCTTATGGAAACAACTACTGAAAGACTTAGAGTGCCTTGAGGCTATCCAGCTATCGTTTATATATATATATATATATATACTGCCAAAATCCGGAGCATGCAAGAGTTAAACTATCAAGAAAAACTTGCTCAACTTCAAATGTACTCCATTCAAAGGAGATTCGAGCACTTTACGATCATCTATGTCTGGAAAATTTTAGAAGGAATTACTGTCAACGTCAATGGACGAATCCAGGCCAGACACTCAGGCCTTATTGGTCGCACTTGTGACGTGCGACTTCCGATCAAAACTGGTGGTGACGCAATGGCCACAAAGTATTCTAATAGTTTCGCAATTCGGGGGGCAAGATTATCCAAAAAAATGCCACGTCACATCCGAAATGTCACCGTACAGAGACTGCGAAATTTACAAACTTACTGGACGAATACTTACTGAAAGTTCCCGATAAACCTGTTGTAAGCGGCTACGTGAACTGTGGGGATAACTCGCTGTTAGCCATCCCGCTGGTCACGGACTACAGCATCACCTCTGCGCAAGATGGGTAGCGTGCATAACGACACCTGGACCTTGTCCGAAGTATCATCAAGGTATCAAGGTAAGGTATCTGTGGACTGAAGCAGTGCTACCCAATTCCTGAAACTGGGCGAACGCGTCGAGTTTTTAATAATGTCAGAGGACTAGCATTACATAAAGCGTCGCTAAACGCTGCTAGTGGATGTTTTCCAAGCATAGCCCTGGTGGAATTGAAAAAAGCAGCCCTTGTTTCCCTTAAATTGGGATCTGGCACACAAAATGGATCGTAAAATTTGGAATTGTAAAGTGAAATTGGTGAAATATGCATTTGACGGAGTACCTGAACCAAATTCGTGTTGCCCCGTGTAATCATCTTTGCAGAGTCAACACCCTGAACCGGCTACTGCAACTGATCATACCTACACAGTCATTCTACTGGCTGCGGTTTTTAGTTAGACCTGTGCAACATTGTCTGTGATTGCATAATGGCAATGGTTTAGAGAAGCCATAGCCTGGGTTTTGGCTCCTCCATGAGAAAGGCCTTCCTGGACTATTTGTTATCATTATTGCATAATGGCAATTGTTCAGAGACGCCATAGCCTAGGTTTTGGCTCCTCCATGAGAAAGGCCCTCCTGGACTATTTATTATCAGCTATTCTCGCAGCAAGGAGAAAGTCACAAAGAAAGATGCAGCAGGGAGGGGTAATAACAAAACTTGTCAATTTCTGTGGTATATATTACATCCTTATTAAAATATAACTCGTTTCGATAGTTCAAGTCCAACACGGGGCCTTCAAGCAGTGAGTGTGTTGACATCATGATAGTAGGTACCTCCCATTGAACCTTTATTTAACAAACGGCTAAGCTTACAACTTCTTCCTCACCAAAAACAAGTCTCTATTTACACAATGAATATTGAAATGAACGAAAATATTGTGCTCTGCTTGCAAAGAAAATACCAGATGCGTGAAAAACAACTCACCATACTTTCTCCAAATGGAAATTAGGCATGAAGGTAGGTTGTTCAAACGCATCTAATAAAATCTTATTCTCATTTGCTAGTTTGCAATTATTTAGCTGTTTGTCTATTTGTAAGCTTGCATGAGAATCTCTAAAGTATTTCATTTTA
Source organism: Parhyale hawaiensis (assembly GCA_001587735.2). Taxonomy (NCBI): domain Eukaryota; kingdom Metazoa; phylum Arthropoda; class Malacostraca; order Amphipoda; family Hyalidae; genus Parhyale; species Parhyale hawaiensis. The sequence continues at coordinate 19,351,794 of LQNS02277602.1, forward strand.
ATGTCAACTATTTGTTTTCGTCAAGTATAAAGCATTTGAGAAAAATTAACCTTACATTCTCCAAAATGATAACTATTAAGGGTATAGCACCATTATATTAAAATAAAACTTAGGCGTTTTGTATTTCGAAATCAATGAATACTTTTAACCTTCGAACTTAGACTTCATTGACATTTACGCCCAGTCCAAAAAGTCTCTGTTGGACTTTTAAAACAAAAACTATGAACAAACGAAAATAATTTTATTTAGGGAATGGCAGTGAGCTATTTCAAGTAGCACTGAATAATAACAATTCTGATAGTGCATTCATTTACAGTACAAAAGGAAAAAGTATGAATTTACTGGAATGTCGAGAAGCTTGCCAACTCATTAATAATAAGTTGCAAGATCAGTACGAACTGTGAATGAAATGCGAAAAATAAAGAAATATATGAACAATAGAAGTGAAATCTTATAATAAATTATTATGATGAAGAATCTACTATGCGTTGAAGTTATACTTTCAGAAGTAATAAACTAATATGCAGCATATATTTATGTTCATGCTGCTGCTATTACCAGACATCCCATAACGAAAATGCTTTTATATTTTGTAAATAGTGCCTTTTGGAAGCATTAATTGATTTAAATACCGGTATAATAGTTAAACTGTAGTTTATTGCAAATAAAGTGAAAAAATTATCAAGACATACCATAAACTTGAATTATCTTACAGTTCCAATGCAATACTAAAGTTAGTTTTAATTCCGCATGAAGACTGATATTAAAAGAAAATAAACTCAAAATTCTCGAGGTGCTGCTACAGCACTAAATATTTCAATGCTAATTGGGTTGGAAAATTTTTCTCAGTTTCCTGTCCTTTTTCGACATCGCAGTTAATTGTTCCATCAAAAATATTCATATTTAGGGTACAAAGATATGATACAACCTAAAAACTAACTGTTTTAAAGTTTTTACACCTCAAATTCCAACTCATTGTACAAAGCGTATCGAAAATAACAGCTATATACATTAAAAAGAACACCAGGATTCACATTAAGTACTACGTGTTTTCTAGAAATAAATAACAATTAGGTGGTGGAGAATATTTAGAACCAAGAAATTTTAATAAATTCTCTCCTATTTCTTTTTTATAATAGGCAAAGAGGAAGGAATATCAGATGCAGCCTCAGAAAATTCTAGTTTCACATTTTGTTTACAAACCGTCACGTCTCAGACACATGTGATTTTATTAACTTGGAGCATCTGAATGATCAACCCAGCGCAACTGAGCTGTTGAATAGAATACCAGTTTGGGCTACCGTCATTGGCAACGTGTAGAAACCAAACTGCCAGGAACCAAAATTTTCGGCAAAAGCTGATTCTATGCAATTACCTCTCCTACAGATGTCCGGGGCTTAAATATAAATTTTCCGATGGGGATATACTGTAGTTTAGCACTACCTTAGAGTTGCGAGCTTCTTGACGCTAGCATTCATTTCTGGAAATGTTCTGTATCGATATCTGTAAATTGTATCTTCTAATTCAACTTTGCTTTTCGAATTATAAATTTCCTCAGTTTCACTTATGAAAGTGTAAATAACTAAAATCTGAGTACAGCAGTCACAAGGAAATGCTGCTGTCGCTTCTCCAAGATTATCTGAACTTATACATACTATAAAACATACCATAATCAATTTAGGTTTGGAATTCTTACAAACAGCTGAACTACGAGATACTTTGTGAAGATTCTTAGTCTGCCGTACAATGAGGTATTCTTCCACTGAAATGGACTATTCTTGGCCTAGGCTTGATAAGGTCCAGAATTCTGATCCTGTCTGAAAAGAGAGTCAAGTAACAGTTAACGTAAAGGCGTTTTGAGCCCAACCCAACTACGAAACCTACATGCACTGGTTCGTGCTGCAGCTAGATCACCTCAAAAGCCACTGATTGTCTAAATTAAGTCTTTAAAGACGGCGAATTCTTTACAACTGCGCAACCTTACCCAGACTGTCCCCATTTCTGAAGCCAGTACATTCTCCGAATTATGACCAGGAAGGAAAATGCGTAGCTTTCACAGACATTTGCGCTCATGACTCGACTTCATCTGATCTTAAATATTCCAGTGTTGCTATTTATTCGTCGAGATCGTGAAGTTTCTTTGAGGGAAATTCTGATTTGAGATGCCAAATGTGAAGGAAACAGATTATCGAAAGTTACGGTAAATTTTCACCTATCGAAGGGTATGCCGGAAAAAACCCAGGTCGGAAAAAACCCAGGAGGAAAAAAGCCACCCAGAAAAAGCGCCGGTAGGAAAAAAGTCCTGCTTGTCTCTTGAAGTTGCATTTAAAACCTTAACTCAGTTATTTTGAAGCAAAGTATATACATTCAAGTAAACTAAAGTACATTGAGCTAAGCTGAATTTTAACTAGCAGTTGCATGGGCAAACGTGTGTTTCAAGATCTCCTAGAACAAGTTAGATGAGGGTAAGTTAAGCTAGGTTTGGTTAGGTGAGGTTAAGTTCAGCTAGGTTAAGTCAGAATAAATTAGGCTAGAATAAGTTAGGTAAGGTTAAGCCAGAATGGGTTGGATTTGATTAAGTGTGATTATGTCAGCCTAGGCTAGTTAAGTTTGGGTTCGATTCGGAAAAGCCAGACTTGGTTAGGCAAATCTAGGTTTAGTTTGGTTCTCAAAAATGTTGAGTTAGGATAAGTTCGGTAAGCTCATTGCAGTTTAATTTAATTTATTTTATATAACTTACTTCAAAGTAACTAAGTAGAGGCAATAATACATATACACTAGGTGATAGGCGGGCGCCTTTTTCCTCCAGAGACTTTTTCCCTATACCCCTATTGAAGCGTAGAAATGGATAGAGTGTCTTGGGATAAAATGTTTGACCACAACGAACATAGGTGGTAAAATCTTCAATAAAATGCATCTGATTGTGACAATATCTTTGACAGAAAAATAAAGTATGGCATTACTTTACACAAGCTTTACATTCTGTGGCAAATATTCTTGCAAAAAGTAATGTACTGTAGCAATATTATTGACAACTGGCAATAACTCTCGTAATATTTACTCGTCATTAAATTCCAGTCATCTTAAAATAAACTTCAGTTGCTTACATTCGACATTTAAAGATGTTTAATTTCAGGATAAAATATGCAGCTTGACAATTGCGGTAGAAAGCGTCAGTGTGTCAGATACTGCGTTTTTAAGAAAATTGTTCAGGTAAATATAACTAAAAGCAAACGTTGCGTTGGCCATCGGATATAAAAGGGGTAAGAGAGAAATATCCTAAAAAAATTGAGGAAATAACCATTGTATAAGCAGAAAGTTTTACCTTTAAATGATATAGATCAACAATAACATATAAAAATAAACATCAGATAACGTAGTAACTCTAATCAACTTATCATTACTTAACTATGTACGATAAAATGATGCAGTAAACAATCATCCAGTGAAATTGAGCATCAGGCATCACGGGTGAGACTTTTACTGGATTCCTGCGTGTTATAAAGACGAATCTGGAATGGAAATTACAGATATTTGCAACCATTATTATTGACTTACCTACATTAATTGATTGCATTCAAGTTAATATTCAATAATACGTAGGAATCTTCAACGGCATAGAAACATAGGTTCCGTTTTGCAGACAATAGTTATAAAATGTATGAAATATTATCTCTTTGCTCCAAGTATGGTAAAGGAAATAATGTATTCCGATATTTGCTGAGGTGCAGGGAGCCACCTGCGCAACATCCAAAAACCACTGCGTTGCAAAGTTAGCAGTAACTGCAAAAGTCACAATAATAACCATATTTTTCTGGGATGGGTTTACTGCGCTTAAAATAAGAAGAAAATAATTGTTGTTCACGCACTGCTATGGGATTTGAATGCTAATTTTGGTGCATATGATGGAAAGTTTTAAGTTTAGGTAAGATAACAATAGTAAATACAAGATACAAGTTTAACAATGTCACGCAATTAGCTGCCCTAAGCTTCAGTTATTCATTCGGTATTTACGAAAGAGCACATACTTGGGTTGACAATTTTGCAATAACTTTCATATTTTCTAAATGATCTTCCATCCATCAAATGACTTTTTTCCTTTGATTTAAGTGAAACTATGTTTTCTCAGGAGTTTGCCAACGTTAAATATTAACGTTTCTAGCCAGAATAATAACCATTTTACAGTAACATAAGAAAATGAAAAAGATAATTTGCCAACCGTTTAAGCTGATTACAGTAGATGTTGTCAAAGGTGAAAATGGATTAACACGCCACTTTAAATTATTATAATTTAAAATTTATAATTTACTTATAATTTATGATTCGTAAGTGACCTTTTTAGAGACACGATCATCCGTGGAGTGAGTAAAACCTCTTTTTCTAGTGAGTTGCTAGCGTTTTCCCTTTCGGATCAGAGAAATGGACACTTCTTCAGCTCATCGTTTTCCAGCTATCACCCAAGCTGTGAGCAATACAATTGTCCCAATAATGAGCCATTGTTAGTTTCTAGAGCTGAAGAGATATGAGAAATTTGAAAATTGAATCAGCATTTTTGTATTTCGGTTTCAATGTAAGTTTATTTCTACGCGCGGGCTTGTAATGACATACTGTAATTGCTTAAGTCCAGTCGGGGGCTAAGGAATTAATAAGAATCTCACCAAACCATCATATACATATATAACAATCACTTCTCTACAGCGTGCTGATGCTTCCAAGATCACATACAGTTATTACTAAATCAGCGAAGATGAATGAGCTCTCACAAGGTTGTAGAATGAGTTAAAATAATGAACAAAATTTTCCGCATTTCTCAAAAGCTACCACGACACAAGATACAAGTAGCCAAATTTGATGACAAATGGTTTCTGTTAAATCGCGGTTGTTACTTTACATTAAACCTACTCCCCGTCAACACATCTTACTTATCGTAGGGAACAACATTTCGAATTAGAACACTTTCATGGCAGTAAAAACCTATTTAATAATTACACAAAACACCAGAGGTTACAACAAAATCACTAACACATACGTAGCTTTCAGGCAAGTTTCTAAGATCGGTAAATGTGTTTCTGGGTTTCAAGACACAAAACTATGTACATGATATACTCTTCCAACCTGAACGTCGATCCTTTCCAAGAAAGAACTGATTCAGTCCTTTATTTCAAAGCTTATCATTAATTTTTCTGAAGTTTCGGTCTCATGTGACTTCTTCGAACAATCATATCCGACGAAGAAAATAAGATTTTGAAAGTTTTGATGTACCAGGTGGTGGAGATAGCTCAAAAAAATTACTAGCTTTAAAAAATTAAAATATTTCATCAAGTCAACTTTTCTAAATCTTCCAACGGATGCCAACATGTCAGTTGTAACAACTTTGGAGTTTTTTTTTTAATAATTTAGAAATTCAACTTTCGGGAACGACCTGACGATTCCACTGACTTGCGGAACTTGCACCAATGCATCCGAGTGTCTCTGTTCATTGAGTTGGGTGTACAACTTGCCATCAACTTTTGCATCCGATTTTTGTCTACCTCTGCCAGTAACGCTTGGTAAACATTGATGAAAACGTAATAGCTTTCTAGATTACTCTGCAATTTCACTATCTTGTGTCACATAAATAAATATCAGTAAATGTCCTAAGTTCTTGCAACTAGTCGTCAATTTCCAGAATTGCTTTTAAATTACTATATGAGAATTTCCAAACTCGATTAAAGTTCAATCCTATTGCTATGCGTATCCGGATTGTACAAGAATTAACACTGCGGCGATAGAAATAATTAGAAATCAGCAGCTTGAATTAGGAAGGTACTTTAGGAAAACGAGCCACTTAGAAGTCTTTGTCGATGGTAGTGAACTTTGAAGCAGTGTAGAACTCCAAAACTAGCAGCGGGCAACTTATTCCAGCAAGCAATATGTGATGAACTTCTTAAATACTCAGCAGTTTTCATTAAAAGCACGAAGTATGTAACAAACCTCATCTTTCACTCTCGTTCTATTTAACAGGGAAGTTTTACCCTAAAAGCGACCACGCTTTGCACAGTGACTTGTACAAGCGATGTCACAATACTCGCGGAACTCTAGATAGCTATAGCAGTACAAGACTTTCTCACACAACGCAATCAAGATGCAGTTTCCGAACCAGTTTACTAAACCTCCATTTTCTCAGTTTCTCTAATCAGTGACTTGCAGGACTCGTGATGGCCATTAATAAGTTACATAAGGTATATCAGTTACGTTCCATGATGCTGCTTTTCAAATGCAGTTCCATCTCCCAAAATTTAAATCTCTGCGTGTAGCCTTCTTAATCTCTAGGAAAATTTCCAGGAGTAACATCACTGATGCTCAACACTATAGTACTATTGCGTCATGCAAAACAACCCTATCGTGGGTTAAATTTAAGTCGTTATAAAGCTAATTAAGAAACATAATATCCCTACAAGGGTATTCTTATGCATACTAGATTTTCTCTTCATCTGTAGTGCCTATTTTGTTAAACGTGCTTTTGTCGGCTTTACATGATTTCCATTAAAGCCGATTCTGACAAAATTCTAAGGGGAGTTGCTGCAAATACAGGACTATGGAAAGTGCAGTATGTACTGGGAGCCTAAGTACGGAACACAAGGAATTTGTAACATTTGCAAAGGGGTCGGGATATTATTATATAAATTTACACTAGTAACTAGCAATCCTTAGTAAAATACAGGAGTGGGGTTTGTAATATTTAGCTACCCGAAATGCTACAAGTGAAACATTCCTATACATTTTGAAAAATATCTAGGATTGTTCCTAAGTAATGCTCAGCGTGTGACATATACGCAGTACATCCTACAGGTGACGCTAAAGTGTCATATATCTCTCGATTATGGAATGTGTGGTAGTACTTCGCTAACTGCATTTACTGAACCAACTGCAGCAAACTTACAGATAATTCTTTCACAATATGTACTGTAGCTTGATACTGAATGTGTCCAACTTCCACTGTACAATTTGACAGAAGAATGCGCATGTGCTAAATACTTGAATATATTGCTGACTTTCTAGACAAGTGGAACAATTTCCCTTATATGAAGAGGATGGTACATTTCTGAGTTTTAGATGAACAGTTAGAGATTCTGGAAAACCACGCAGTACCATCGATAGCATAATAGTTTTGCATATATATCCTTCAAACAGGAAGTACTTTTTAGGAGGCGGCAGAGATGGAACGATTACGAAATTACGCTACAAGCGACGATGGGACCTAGTACAGGTAACACTAAATTTTTTAATACGCATTTTTTATGGCCCCGAAATCAAGAGTTTGTTTATTCCCTTGCCCTCAGGCTCTCGCTCTTAGATTCTGTCCGACTCAGGCGATTCTAAAGATTGCCATAGTGCGCAGCCACGCAGCTCTCTGCTCTGCTTACACGGCTGCTCAATAATTTTCTACTTATACGTCTGTCATCTTGTTAAGTGCAAAGAGATGTTTTACTCGTGAATGTAGTCATTTTTGAACGACATGTAAAAATAGTTATGTCGAATGAATTTTTGCAGTGAAATGAAAAAAAGGGTAAAATTATGGTAATTAATTATGTACTTAATATATAAATTTTTACACTATTCTTCCCTGCCAAAAATTAGGGCCGCCACAGAAGCTAAAACTGCAGTTCAGCTTCGGCGCGGCGGACCCAAATTTTGTAAGGTAAATGAATGATTTACAGTGCAGTGATCAAGGTTGCTGCAGCTTTCAAGCGTAGTTGATTTGCGATTATCATCTAGTACGCCATCAAGAGTGACAAATCGTAGGAACAGTACTCAAGTTCCGGGCAAGTTAATGTTAAGCAAGTTGAGATACATCGCTTAAAGTGGAGAAACTAAACACATACGAAGCACAGGGATTGAACAGAGTTGACCGCAATCCTATAGAGTATAGTACAGCCAGCGACCACCCAAATGCTCGGCACCTTGTTTACGCGCAGAAAAATTAGCGGGAGAGTTCCTTTTTACACTGCGAAATTTCGCTTAACAGTACAGAGTAATTAAATTTCATATGTGACATTCAAATTCCTGAAAAAGCCCTGCCGAATATCCCGGTAAGGCAGTGCAATTTCATAAACGCAAAAAGGAAAAAGGAGTGATACAGAAAGCCATTCAGCAACTAAGCGAACTCATGGCATCCGATGATTGTTTACAGGGGGGAATAACCAGGAAGTTCAGTTCTCATTTCTTCGCTAGGTCCTTCTTTTCTTACGACCAAGCTTCGAAATCAAAGAAGATAGAAGAGTTTGCTCTCACGTGACCGGAAAAAGGCCCAGCGTACGTCACCGCCAATGAAAAGGGCTAAATTTCTCTCAATGGAGAGCCTGCGGGAGGGTGATTGGCTGACGGGCTCTGACGTCATACTTAGCATCTGTTACGTAAGTACAGCGCCATTCATGCTGCGTGCGACTGAAAGTCCGTGGAAGGAAACGATTTGATGAATGCTTTAGTGATAGTAACACTTGTATGCTATTCAACCATTCATACAGAGATCTAACTTTAGCATCATATACAAATGTCTCTACGCATGTATTATTCTATGCTTGTTAACAGTAGGTACATATGTTATACATAGCATAAGCTATAGAAGAGCTACTGAACATAGTTTCTATACGCTCACACCTATAAACTATGCGCTGTCTTGTTTAAACAAGTTTTTATGTATTTATACTCTAATCGCTGTAAAAATCAATTGTGTTAATACAGAAACATAAATGAGAGAGCAGAATAATAGAGATATGTCAGCAATTAAGCTTCAAATATATTGGGCGTCAAATGGTTAGTGAACTGATGAGCGCTTGTGAGGAGCCTGTTCTCAACCAACGATTGTAAGAGAAAGGGGAAAGGACGTAGCCTCAGCAGAATCCCTGGATGCCCAGAACCTATGATCGTTACGCAGTTTCTGGGGCAGCCAAAAATGCTGTAAGAGCAAGGATGTAGGAAGAAACAGGGAACAAGTATATGGAGGTATCCCCACGCAGGTTCAACGCGCAGAAAATCAGGGAGTCCAGAAAGAGTTGAATAATTAGCAAAGCATAATTAGTTAAGAGGTAGGAATATTGAAAAAAAGCAATGTAGGCACGAAGGAAAGGCAGTTCAGGGATAAAACGCAGCAGCTGTTTCTTGATTAATTAGTTTAGATCTTCAGTTTGAGGCTCTTTATCTATATCAGTGACAGCCCAAAGAGTGCAAGTGTTGAGCAAAAATAGAAACTCATATTTCTACGATGGGTAGCAAACGCTACAACCAAAGGCTTTCTGCTGCTGGCAATGTATCGGTTTTGATAAGTAGGTACCCTATCTGTCACCCACAATCTGTCTGTTCTGATGGAGCGGGTGCACGCATTGACGTGTTCAAGTACCGGGTACGAGCATAGGCGTAATGGACTCCCCGAACCCACCGTGGCTCTCAATTTTCTTTTTATATCTATTGTGCCTCGACTCTTTGAAAAAATCTCCCCCTCAGTATAGAAAGCTAAATTTTATATAGAGTTTTAAATATGAAACAACTGAAACCTTAACGTGCGCCTCCTGAAATGCAATTTCGTACCTAGGACGAGGAACGATGCCTTATGAACATGTGGCCAGGTTATTTTCCCTTCTGCGCCCTTCGTGTTACTGCGGTATCATGTCTCGATGATACTGCAGTGGAGATATTGCCCAGCAGATGCTCATGAGATGGACTCAGACAGAACAGCTTTTTTCCACACTACTGATGGAAATGAAAAATATAGTCAGCTTCATAACACCGAAAAATCGGCGATTGACCTAAAAGCGTCTACTCTCCAGAGACGTCATCGAAGGTATAATGTTTCGGGTAACGTAATTGCAAACAAAAAGCATTTCATAAAAAAGTTGTTTATTGTATAAAATTAATTCTTGCATTATTTACATAGTACAGTTAGTAGCAAGTTGGTCAGCTCATTGTGGATTGAAAAATTTTACAAGTAGAAGCGGAAAAGGAATATCATTTTGTAAATACCACCCATGAGCCAAACGCTCTACGGAGCACTTTATTTTTGCCTCTAAAATTGGTTAAATATATAATTTCGACGACTTCTGGCATTGAAACTTACAATCTCTTGGTTAATTATTCTCTGCAGAACTACGAATATCTCTCGAGAGAATATTGTGCTCTAAGTAGCGAGCTGCCCGGCAAAAGGGGTTGGGAGCAGCCCGGCATAAGGGGTTGAGAGCTGCCCGGCAAAAGGGGTTGGGAGCTGCCCGGCAAAAGGGGTTGGGAGCTGCCCGGCAAAAGGGGTTGGGAGCTGCCCGGCAAAAGGGGTTGGGAGCGGCCTGGCAAAAGGGGTTGGGAGCTGCCCGGCAAAAGGGGTTGGGAGCTGCCCGGCAAAAGGGGTTGGGAGNAAAGGGGTTGGGAGTTGCCCGGCAAAAGGGGTTGGGAGCTGCCCGGCAAAAGGGGTTGGGAGCGGCCTGGCAAAAGGGGTTGGGAGCTGCCCGGCAAAAGGGGTTGGGAGCAGCCCGGCATAAGGGGTTGAGAGCTGCCCGGCAAAAGGGGTTGGGAGCTGCCCGGTAAAAGGGGTTGGGAGCTGCCCCGCAAAAGGGGTTGGCTGCCAGAGATCGGAACCTGCAGCCAATAAAAAGGCCGGTAGTGTATTACCTGCAGCCTCTCTTGCCTTAGTAGATCGACCGCAAGTAAGCACCTTTTATGACCATAACTATCAGAACCCAATAGGAGACTTGAAGGTATTTATCCCATCTTATCTGACGCCGCTCACTATATATACGCTAATTATCATACACTGTAATTGTTATGATTTTCCGATAGAAAATGTTCGCATGGGCGCAGTGAGTATCATTTGTCATAGCGCATCTCATCAACAAGCAAATTTATCAGCGCGGATATTTATGCGGATATTTATAAGAATTATACGGCATCTTGAGGAAGGACATGATAAGTATAAGAGATTCTCAAACTATATCTCTGGACTGGCTACGTCTCCTTTTTTCATACCGCCACGTCATCAAAAGTCGACATTTAGGGTAGAATGTATTTACGGTGATTCATTTTTTTTTTTAAATTACCCTCTATGAAGTTTATACTTTTCCAAGGCAGCCAATGTACAGCCCTGCATGCCAGCTGCAACTAACCACGGGAGCTACGCTATACAATCCCAAGCTCAGCGTATGAGCCAACGTTCAGCTCGCACACCATCCCGATGCTACAGTTAAAGTCTATATCCAAGATATCCCTAGAATATACTTCAAAACTGAGCGTGCGACTGAAGAGTGTGGCCCCGGCACAGCTGTACGAGGTTCATAAGCGTAGCTTCTGTTTCTCTGCATGCCAAAAATGCGATTAGAATCCTGAGTCGAGCTTCTCGTTCACCACAACACTTAGTTAAGACATTTGTTTCACTTCCCATAACTCTCGCACTACAAAATATGCAGCATTATGTTTCTCATAGATCACCAAGATAGAGTATGTATTTCCTAGGTACCGCATCAAGTTTAACCTTTGTTATAAATTAGCAAAAGTTAACCGGGTGCGGCATGATGTTTAACGTGTGGCATATACGTCAAAAAACAGCAAACGTTCGATGGTTACCACAAAAAATTTAACCTTAGTAATAAGCTGAAAAACCGCGAACGCTTGCTGAGGGCCATATGAAGTTAAACGTTTGTCACACGTCACGTAGAGTGAACGTTCACCGACTACCACATGAAATCAAACGTTTGTTTGCTCAACGTTGAAAAACAGAAATGTTTACCAAGTACTCTTGTCACATAGAGTGAATATCCACCTACTGTCATACCACTTGAAATTTAACGTTCGTCAAACGTTGTAGCCCAGCAAGGGTTTGCTGAGGAACATATCAAGCTTAACGTTTGTCATAAACCACCAAAACAAAGTGGACGTATGCACGTCGCAGATGCTTCTGAAGTACTACATGAACTGTAGCGATTCTCAAGTTGCAATGCTCTCTCGACAGTGTATGAAGCCTTAAAAAATAAGTCATTACACATCTACAAAGCACAGGTTTATCACGTACTTCACACATGAGCATCTAGAGCATTATTCTATGCTAGCATACATCAATGATAACGCATGTGTAGCCTATACAGTTCACTAGGTAATTACTAACAAAAATACCTTCACAATAACGTCTAAGCAAGCTAAGCTCTGGGTGGGCTCTAAGTAACTCTCTTTACTAATAGAATTATCTAAACTTAAGTTAGATTAACTTCACAACACTATGAGAATATCTTCTTCCCTGCAAGTGCCCTTCTTGGGACATGTTTATAGCTTTAACGTATCAGCAACTTAGCAATATAATTTCTCTGTTTTTGTGGCATCAGCTGAAACCGTAACACAAACTGCATGCATTTTACACTGTACATAATTTAGGCTCTCTAGATACATTGATAATAATAGCTTTTTTCTTGAACTTAACTGGTTTAAAAATACACAAAATAATGTTCAAATAGAAAAAATACAAAGGTTTTTCTTTTTCCATTATGTTACACGACTCTTTAACCATTGACGGGAGCAACCACATTAGACATAAACTTTGACAACAATTTCAAAAAATAAAACTGTACTATGTTTGAAACTGATCAACTGTCTAATCTAGCGCCGGATAACCCTTTTACATTACGTCTATTTTGAGAACATATAAACTTCCAATATGAATTCCGCATGTTTTGGGATCTTTTGTATACGAGAAGCTGAAATATCTAAAACATGAAAGAGTAATATTTGGAATTTTTGACCGCTTTCCCTGGTATCGACATCCGGAGCTACATAAAAACACGCAGGTGATAAGAGCAGTTCTATTAGACGACTTTCTTAAAAGCACTGTAGCAAGTTCAAATACGCATGCCGCCATCAAAAATAATTAAAACAAAGTAACTTTTATTAGAATATCATAAAATATCTCTTTCCAAACATGCAAGGCTTTCATTACATGGAAATCATGAGCTAAGGGAAGGGCGTAGTGCTCAGATAGGGTAGTAGCAGAGATATCTTTATTGAGATTCATGTTTAGCATAAAATGAAACCATTTATTTCAAAGAATACATCATTGATGAAGAACATCGCGCGTAAATATATCCTATTCCTAATGATGAACTCGAAAAATTAGATTGTTTTTTGTTCAATAAGCAGTTATAAATTTCGAGAGGATTCATTCCTTTCCCAATTCAATATACTATATTCTTCAAAAATTAATTCGTTTCATAACCAATCACAATTTTGACACCAATTAAAAAATATTGAAAAGGGAACGATTTTAAGCGCAAAAGTATATATGTACGGCACAATAATATGTAGGCTGGAAAATAAATCAAGACTTTCCGTGATTGTTGACCATATATTCGGCGATGTAAATAAATACCGTAAGGTACCCAAGTTCTTTTTAGATTTCACTACATTATTATGGATCCACTGCCAGTTAGAAATTCCAATTGAACCAATAGCCTTGGGCAAAGCTATATTTTTCATTGTATTTTACTGTGCAGTGGACTACCTTCAGTTCAGTAGACAAGACTGTTAACCAACTCTCAGTAATCTGAGATTGTATTGTACGATAAGTAACTTATTTTACAAGTTCTGAGGAATAAAGTACCTGGTATTTTGATAAAGCTTATCGCCAGCATTGGTAAGAATGCATTATACTTTATTTCATTCGCTTTAGAATAAAATCAGCAAGTTCTGAGTTTTCAGTAGAAGTAATGTCTATAGTTAGCATTTGTAAGAGATGTATCATATACTTTAATTCATTCTCTTTAGAGGAGAAAAAATAATTACTTAGTTTCATTAGAAAATAGTCCACTAGGATAAAATTTCAAAGCTTCACGCTTCCCTTTCTTTATACGCAGCTCAAGATATTATTACATCGATAAGTTATCTATAACGGCAATGGTTCATAACAAAAACGGAACACAGCTGTATAACAGTAACAAGAAATGTTCAGAGGCACAAGAGGTACAACTATTGACGCAGCGTCACAAAGCATCTCCACGGACATAGCTAACAAGATCTAACCATTCCAAAGGAATGCAGCCAGTCATTCTGAGGGATCATTCCGGATGTACAACTCCCCTCTCACCCATTATAAAGGGAGGGCTTATAGCACAAGTGTAGTAACTCACGTACACATTATACCCGCAATACTGCATTTAACCTCATATCGATTACAACAGTAGGGATAATAGTAGAAATGCAATTGTTACCTTCATACTGTTGGCAGTCATAAGGATAATAGCCAAAATACAATAACCCTCATGGCGACTGCAATGCTATTCTTCCATAACTGTTACAGGAGTTACCGCACTTGTCAAATTAACCCTTGAATTAACTCGCCAGGCATCACATTCGATCAGAATCAGACCGCATTTCAGCTTTCATACGATAAGCCAGCAATGCAACGTAAACTAGAACACTGCCAGGGTTGAGGGATTAAGCTGACTTTGTCCGCTTGCCGTCCACTATGATGTAAAGCAGCTAATGAATATACATAAATTTTTTTAAGTATTTAGTAGATCTTGAGTGTTTATCAAACCACCAACTCAATAAACTTCTCTCGCAGCTGCTATTCAATATACTGCATGCAATTCCTTTTTACTTCTTTAACCAGAATATTATCCATTAGGAGCTGTTGTACCAAACCCCTAGAACAGGAAAGCACAGTAGGCTGAAATTCAGCTTATGAATATAAATATATACCTGATATACCTGACATGCTGAGTCAAAATTGAGCCGCAAATGTAGTTAATCTATTGGAGGTCCAACACGACATGTATCCTAGCCTGGCGAATTTCGTTGAAAAATTAGTATTACTTCTATGGGGGCTAATACTTGTGCAAGCAGTCCTCCATTTCATACAAGCACGGTCAATGACTTGACTACCTTTATCTAAAATAAAAGGCAGATTGTACTAGTCAGTTCCTGAATCATTTTCAAACGGTTTTACCGCTTTAGTTTGTAAGCGCCCAAAGCTAATCCCGATTTAATGTAGTCATATACATTCCGATGGTACACGTATACGTTCAATCAAACTCGGCTGAAGCTTACAATCAAGTAAATTTTAAATATGTTCGAGTTTTAATTTCTAAAGTAATTCTACGAATGATACATCCCATCACGTTCGGTACTACAGCCCCTCGATTAAAGTAATGTTCTATGTAATAGATTGTATTTGCAACGAAACTTCTTTTCGCGTATTTTTCTCAACATAACAAAAACCAGACTTTGCTCATGGCAAATTGTCGCACATTACTTGATGTGCGCGATTTCTAACTATCGATCGGAATAAGTTCTTTTGCAAGCTTTTCAGGTTTCCTAATTCTCGTTTTATCAAAGAATGAGGTAGTTGAAAGTGTCACGCGTCAAAACTTATGAGGAAATTTGCTCCTATAGTAATTGACGATGCAATATTTCCAGCTAGACAGGCTTAAGACCAAAATCTCAATTAAATTAGTTATAAAAAAGCCAATTGAGTTTCCAATATTTGTTATTTCATACCCAAGCGCATATGCAAGAGTAATCTGCATAGAAAGAAAAATGTAAACCCAAATGTAATCTACCGCGATGAAAGGAAAAGTATTAATCAGAACTGAAAAAGGCGATATAAATATATGAATGCGTGTGCAAGAAACTTACAGTTATTCAATCCGCGGTTCAAAAGTTAGGACGAATTTTCTTTTAAGGGACATTCAGAAGTCACTACTGGAGTATACGCCTCGGACCCAAATACCGTATAGATACTTAATGCGCAAGTAAAAAAACTATTCAGAATTTTTGGATTTAAACTCGAACCTCACCATAATTTATCAAGACAAATTCCTAAGGGCTTCATGAAAAAAATTAGAAAAGAACTTTAACATTTAAGTGATGACTTGGAGAAGCTCCTACTGATACCCGCTGTACTTTCCATGTAACCACGTCAATTAACTGGTTTTATATTGTGACGATACGGATCATATAAGGATCAGCCATCTCGGTTTCTCTCAGTGAAGTTCGCTGCCTGTAATGTTTCCCAAGTGTAAATCACCTCCCCCCCCAAAAAAAAAAAAAATCCAGTGAAGAACAGGACTCCCAAAACTCTCCAATTGAATATCGCAATATCCAAGTTATCTATTTGAACGTCAGGACCCCAATCTTCAGTGGGGGGTCATGACCCGGTGGGAGAAATGATGAATAGATACTTTCAGCATCACGTTGCACTTTCTTTCACTCCAATACAGACAGCACAGAACACTCATCAAAATATCCATTAAACAGTCCACAGACACATTTATCGTAAGTTAGGGTAACAAGAGGTAGGATGAAATCGTTGAGTTTGGAGTGTTTGCCTCCCTATAATATCTAGTTAGTTCGCTCGTACTTTACATTGCATGACAATACAACTAAATACTTAACTAACGTCCAAATCGTTGACCAGCTAGAGTGATTAAATTGGTGATGAACCTAGAATGCAACCCAGCCTAAAAAAAGTGGCCGCACTTTAGGAATGCTTCAGTTTGAGAAACTAAAATTTGACCATTAGAAGCACGTTAGCATTGGTGCCACATTAGGCAGTTGCATGCAGTTAACTTAACGTACGGTGGTGCTTCACGCGCTTCGAAGACGCCACCTGGCGAGTCTTTTACTCGCTAAAGCTGCAGTAAAATGAACACTACGCAGTGAATGTTAGACCCCGCGTTTGGCAATGCCAGGAAATGAGTTAATTAGCAACTACAACTATAAAATCTCCTATATTAATAATTATGTCTCGAACCCCCACAAATTTCGTTGCTTGAATAGAAGGATAAATTGTACAAGTGAAGTAACTCTCAGAGGAATCACATCAATGCATTCGGTGAAAGTTATAGGCCTAACCTAGT
>LQNS02277602.1:19374208-19410318 GCA_001587735.2 Parhyale hawaiensis
AGAGCACGGCGGCCGAAAATAGGCCTATGCCCGTGTCGTGGAGGCCTAAGGCGTTGAAGGACACCGCAAAGTTGAAAATGGAATCGACAAAGTCGACCTGTAAATGTGAAAGTGCGTTAGAACGGATGGGTTTTGAATAATTAGTGGAGAATACGGAGTATCACTACTCCGTTGTGCCAGTAAACAAATATCTATAGCAAATTGTATGAAGGTCATGGACAAAACAGAACAGGATGATGGGCAGCGTACGAAGTAATAAGAAATACCTATAGCGTATTGTTCAAGAGAACACTTACAAATAAAACTTACGTCAAAAGTAAGGATGAGATGATGACGGGTGACGTAAGAACCATCGAAGAACGTTAGCGTGTTGTCAATGGAGTTGGTAACGCGACTTACGCGAGTCAGCCACAGTTCAAAGAATCCTCCCTTGATGAGGTTAAGCTGAATATCTTGACCCAAGGAGCTGAAGCCTGCACGTAAAAGACGAAGAGTTTTGATCCTATTCACATACGACAAAACGTACGAAAGTGCTGATACAGCTTCTTTTAATAAGCTAGCTCTATGTTATTTTCAAATGGCATTAATAGTAAAAGTTTAAGAAATTTTAAGCCTCCCTAAATAAGTAGTAAGCACTTCGAAGAGAGGAAAAGGAAGGGACATATATGTAGTATGCCGATATGGCGTTCCAAAGGCCCAGGTCAAGTTAAGATAACCTCAGGGTATACTCGGTTGACTTCTGCATATTGTCTCTCGAACACATCCCCCCTCCCCTATGCAAATTAACTAGAGAGACTTCGTGATCTACAGTAGTTCCTCAAACAATATTATACTTCCTTCATTATTTTCTGGTTATCCTTAGTCAACCAACGGGGATAGTTGAAGTAGTGCCAGTTTTATGCGCTAAGGTGCATAGCGAAGTGTGGTATCTATATACGGATCATATATGCAAGCAGTTAATGAAAAATTACACATAATTTGGCAACGCAATATTAGGAACACCAGTGACAATAGTATGACCAACACAGTTCCAAAGGCTCCTTGTCACAATCATGGATGGCTGCGACCAAAACAGACACTGTGGACACACACTGCAGTGATATCTAGACATTCTCGCGTTCGCTTCGCTACATGAAGCTGTGGATATTCGGCTAAAATCGTGCGTTTCAAATAACCTGCCAGTTAAACTCACCTGTTAATCTCTTGGCAAATTCAACAACAGATTGTATAGAAGGACTGACGCACGTCGACAGGCCTTGGAAGAGACGAATTTTCTGATCATCGAGGGCGTCTGCCGTACTGCTGGCCTCGTCGGGGTCGCTGCTGCTCGAGTTCTGCTCGGATTCAGTGATGAGTTTGCGTAGTCCATTATCGAGCAAAATGAAAATCAGCTTTTGTAGCAAGAGCATTACTTGAAACGCGACCAGATGGCCTCCGTGGACACACAGTGTGCAATATGGATTATGCGTCACAGGGCGTCGTGCTTTAAATGGATACTAGCGCCACTTAGCCCATTAACTTGCTGTCCAAAGCTTTCGATATCATCAGCTAGTGCTATTTCTATAGAAAATAGAGGGATAGTAAAGTACCCATAGTTATTATGAAGTCGAGCACTAAGGCCGTGTTCGATTTGGCGCCAGAATTAAGTCTGCGAGGCTTGACTTGCTCAAAACTTCAGGCAGGTGCGCTGGTTTCGACCCGCTGAGTTTAATTTCAGGTATTGGCCCTCAATCCGTTACCTTTGTGACTTCCAGAAACGCAGTATTGTTCTGCAAATTGAAGCTTTGAACAACCTCACCGTAATGGGGTTGCTTCTAACACGTGCAATAAGTTTCCGAGCAACAACCCCAAAGTTCTGTCAAATTTTAAAGTTTGTGACATGGCAAGCCTTAATTTAGGCGCCCAATCGAACGTGCTTTTAATGAACTCGATGCTGTAGCTCTCTTTTCCGAATAAGATGTCAAGTATTAGTAAATAGGTTAATATTGGCTAGTCAACGACAATTGGTGCTTCAGTGCCAGTTGTCCACTGCATTGTGTATATCCGGTAAACCTATGATAATAATTAAAGGACAGAGAAACATATGATCTTATACGTATTGTATTGAAGAGAGTAGAGGACGTCTTGGTTGATTTTATGTTTCCATCGTGATAATAATGACCTCTTCGAGACAGGAGATTTATTCGTGCTTAAATGACATTGGTAAGAGGTGCACAAACATATTCAAAGAGCATACATTTACACTTTTGATAAAACGTACAAAATTGGCTAAAGCGTACTTAGGATGGCAGGAACGTAAAACATAACAAAGCAATAACAAAAATTTTATATTTAATAAATTGTTAATTAGTTAAATACTTACAAAGAGCACGGGTTTCCTGACAAGATCCAGAACTTTATCTTCTGTGTAGTTGCACGTGGCAAAATGGGCTTGGGACACTGCCATGATGAGATCGTATATGTCCGCTTGCTTGTGCTCTACATCCATCATTGATGATGAGCTAACTACCCGGACTCCTCCTCTACCACCTCCATCTCCTCCTCCACCTCCACCGCCGCCACCTTCGTCTACAGCACCACCTTCACCATTGCCCATCATCACTTGGTTCACCACACCGTTCGTTAGTCCGTTGCTCATGCTACTGCTGACGCCGTTTGAAAGTCCATTGCACGTCCCGTTACCGTGACCTGTTTTCGGATATGAGGAATTATATAATCGTGATACCTGCTGTTGAATATTGAAATTTACAACATCTAACAGCAGGTAGCTATAACGATCTTGGAAATTTGATCATGTAATCAAGAACATAATCGTATCTACGAAAACAAAGTCTTAGACCTCACGCAAGTTTCTGTGTAGATGTACCGTATTTGATTTCATTAACTGGATGTTTTGTGTGAGTAGGAATAACCAAGTAACAAAGAAAGATAGAAGAGAACTGTTGAACATATACATATGAATATGCGCTTGTATCAAACGATAAGACGTATATATTTCTACGACGTCGAAGTCGGCAGAATTTTAGAAACAAAAAAGCTTTGCGCAGCAAATAATTTTAACCGCGAGCAAAAGTTGATCACAAATGGTGGGGAATAACCGGCGCACCGGCGATATAGCCGTATAGCCTTTGTGCTGAATCATCACTGCTGGCCTCCCTTGATGACGTCCCAGCGCCCGTGATAGAGAAGACTATAGCAAATTTAGCCTAAATTACATCAGTATTGCGATTCTGCTGGTGCCGCGACGGTAAAATGACGTCTAACGACGTCAGACAGAAGTGGTATTGCATCTCACATTCGTCTACCACGACACTGGTATATCAGCCAATATAACCTACTTTGTCTAACAAATATATACTATGGTGGCTCGTGCCCTGTTATAGGTGGGGCCCGTTGTATTTTTTTTTAAGCTATTAGGTGGAACAGCTATTTTCGAAGCTGAATGCAAGTCATTAATGTGAAAAGACGAGTTTAGCTTAGAAAATAGTTTTTCCACCTAATGGCTTCCCAAAAATAGACGACGGGCCCCACCTAAAGCAGGGCACGAAGCGACACTGCATATTATAATTATCTATATAAACTAGAGCACTCTGACAGCGCATACCTCCGCCAAGTGAGCCAACGGTAGCAAAAATTCAAATTAGTTCTGAAACCACAATTTTCTTTGCATAAACTCCAAAATCTAATCATTTGTGCCATTTTATATTAATAACAGCTTGTTTAATTTTTTTGAAGATTTGTTCATAACTTTTTGATTTATACTGTTAACAAACGTTATGACAAACATGAGTCAAACACACAAACGAACTAACCGATCTACACCAAAATTTGATCATTTATGTCTTTTAACATTATAAAAAACCCCTGTAAATTTCATAAAGATCTATTCATCATTTTTTGAGTTATTGGGCTAACAAGCATAAAATTAAAAACAGTGACAAACGAACGAACGAACAAACGGACCATTAACAAAATTTTGTCATCTATTCTTTGTTATATACCTAACAACTCATGTTAATTTCATTAAAATCCATTCTTAACTTTTTGAGTTATAGCACCGAGAAAAAGGACGCAGACAAACAAACAAATGGATGGACATATCTTCACCAAAAGTTAATCATCTGTTCCTCCTAACATACCTAACAATTCCTGTAAATTTCATCCAAATCGGTTTATAACTTTCTGAGTTATCTTGGTGACAGACAGACCGACAGTCAAAGAGACAAACAGACAGACACACACGACGAAAACATAACCTCCTTGGTGGAGGTAATTACATAATTTTAACAAACATATTAATACAACTGGTGAGTTGCAGTTTAAGAGGAATTTATGTTACACGGGGTGAATAACACCTACTTTGAGAGGAAGGCATGTCACACGGGGTAGTGTAACCATTCACAGAGGATGAGAGGGCTGTTGGGGTGTGGGGGGCATCAGGACCACCGTTCATGCCCCCATTCACAGCCCCCGGCGTGGGTGGAGCGCTGGGCGGTCGGGAATCCAGGGTTTCCCTTTCTCTGGAACGCTTGGGTACTCGTCCGTACCTGACTGCTGGAATGGGAATGCAGGAATACTTTAGCGCATACCGCTGTACCTACCTGACTGCTGGAATGGGAATGCGGGAATGCAGTAATACCGCTTTACCCAATAGGGAAAGTAGAGGTAGAACTATGTATCGTAGATATAAACAAGCAGTAAAAGTAGATTAAATCCAGGAAGCATATTGGCACATTAAGTAAGATTTACCGAAGGTTTTGGTAAGATTCAACATAATTAAGCTAAGCTCATTAGATTTAACTTGTCTCAAAGACGTCAGGCAGGTGCAATGAATTCACCAATCTTGACATCGTCGCAACTATTAACTCAACCTGATTTAGTTACAGGTGACTGAAGTTTTTTTTCTACGGAGCAGGATTGAGTTCGCGGCAATCTTCAAGGTGTCATCGATAGGACGAGTTTCGTCCAGACAAGCTTTTTCATTAGCAGTAATTTATCTTTATTGTTAAGCACAGGTTTCGCTACTTTCGACTGAGTTACAGATGTTTACCCCAAACCAATTACTCTTCAATTTACGGCTGTATGAAGGATAATCGCTTTGAAATGAACTCCGAAAACCCGATCGCCAGTACGAAACCAACGTTAACCGTGAAGTTCTGGATGACAGTTTTCAACTAATGAAATTAACTTAGCTCGATGGAACTGCTACAATCGATAACACCTTTGCTGTGGACGATAAAGGGCTAAGACTCACAATCACGGCTCATGCCAACACTGATGCATTTACGGAAGCGGCAATACTGGCACCGGTTGCGGTTCAAGCGAATCACCAGACACTTGCCGTCCCTCAGACACCGGTACTCGATCTGCTTCTGGATACTGCGGCGGAAGAAACCCTGCCGGGAGAACAATTTTTTTTTGTTATTAATTATCGTCATTACATGTAACTATTTTGCTCAAGTACCAATAACCTAAGTATGCCATCATTTCCATTGAAAGTATTTTTTATTATTATTTAAGCCTCTCTACCCATTCTACAAATAGCGTACGCTGCCGCCCCAAGAGAGGGAGAAAGAAGGGATTTGTAGCATGTCTTAAGGAACGTGGAACCTGGACACGAGGAAATTCCCACATTAGATCAACCCCTATGGGTGCAGGTGCAGCAAGTCGGGAAAGAAAAGAAAGAAAGAGACCCACGCATCTCAAGTAGGAACATGAAATGGAATGACGCAAACTGTGCTCGGAAGAGAGATGCCCCGTAGGCCTTAAATAGGCTGTGGTAACCCTTGAGGTCCTCATAGGGTGGCCACTCTCCAAAACGTTAGATGTACGTACTAATGCAACCGAGTTTCTAGGACCTACCCTCATCGCACCCCGCGATCCGAAGAGGGAAAGAATGAATGGACATGTAGCATGATAAACACAGCGAAGAACCTGGGGTGTGACAACAGCAGACTTGGTTAAACGAGGAAGAACAGTAAACGACGATCATCAGGAGGAGTACAATGAGTAAAAGAAAACAAAGCTTTCTGGATGGCTTAATTGTTGTCAAAGGCCGCCTGTCACGGTGCAACATAGTTTATTGCGCAACGCTGTCTATTCCGTTCGTATCTGTCTCGAATATCCAATATATTCCGACTGCAACGCTCCATGCATTTATGTGGTTTAGGATGCCGAGCGTTGGGTCAAGTTACTTATCTCAAAAATATAAATATCACTCTTCTGTGTTTGAAAAAAATATATATATGTTCAGCTACTGATGCCCAGTATCAATAAGCAAAAGCTTCAAGTTGCGCAGTTGCCACTCAACTCCCAATATTATGAGAAAAATTCCAAGGAGCGGTAGCCGTTTTACAAAACATAGTTGCATCTTGTATGGGGACTCCTTAGTGCCACAAAAACATGTTATTCCTGGAATAAAACTGTTTATAAATACCGCACTTCTGCACAGAAAGCAAGAACGTAAGGGGGTGCATCTCACCTTGCAACCTTCGCAGCTGGTGACGCCGTAGTGGTAGCCCGACGCCTTGTCTCCGCAGACTTTGCAAGCCACGAACGTCTTTGAAGGCGTTGAACTCTGGGCGTTGGGGGAGCTGTCGGCCACTTGGTAGCTTTGATCTGTGGGGGGAGAAGAGGAGTTTTTTTATTAGCCACTTATGCTTAATAGGACAGCAGTATTGAGTAGTTGCTAGCGGTTACGTGCACTGTGGAGATGTACGCTGCTGAGTCTCCGAGCTGGTATCAAACTACGACACGCACGGAGGCATCTGTCTCAACGAGGCTTCCCATCACGTCGGGAGGCGTCTAGAGCCCAACCTGGCTATTGTTAAGCCGGGACCATCCAGTACTTTCGTAGGCACAACTTGATGAGAAGATGTTCAGCTCACCCGCCAGTCCAATACATACCCATATGTAGAGTCGGTAGCACATATACGGTTGCATGAACGAAGTGCGAGCTGCATATCCTCGCATTAAGTTGTAGATGCAAATCATGCAATGCCGAGTGTGGCCCCCGGACTTTGAGAACCCTCAAAGAGTCCCAAATAAAGCCCGCAGCACCACTTGTTTTTTAGATAAAAATGTTTACCCGAGAGTAGGTAGTCTTGCCGGTGAAATTTTACACTACGTCCAAAATAAAGTTTCGACATTTTAAAGTGTTATATGGGTAAAAGGACCCATTTAAACACATTTTACATGAATACTATTTTGCTCGCAAAAGCTTAGTTTTCGAAATATTTGACTTTGAAGTTTCCGTTCTTGTCCTATGGGAGAAAATACCCGGTGACTCCGCATGAGGTTAGGTTAGGTAAGGTTAGGGTAGGTAGGGTTAGGGTAGGTTAGGTTAGGGTAGAAAGGGTTGGGTCGGTTCAGGTCAGTTTAGGCTTCTGTGGAGTCGCCGGGAAAACAATGGGAACTTCAAAATCAAATATCTCGAATACTAAGCATTTGTGGGCAAAATGGTATTCCTATAAAATGTGTTTAAATTGGTCCTTGCTTGTTGACACTGATGCCCTGAAAACACATTTTAAGGTTACAGCTGTAGGAAATTGAAGGGTTTCGAGTTACTAACATGTTAAATTCAACATTTGACCTATAATTATCTGTTAGGTACCACAGCGCAGTTAACCCGGGATTTTTACATTAATTTTGCAATTGCGATCTTTTGTTTTCGCATATTTCTAAAAATATCAAACAATTTTCGCCTTCTAACCTTAGCTTCTCTTATTTAGCCTGTCGTAACCTAACCTAGTTCACCATAACGTAATCTAACCCACCTAGCCTGGCCTAATTTGTTCTAACCTACAAGCAGAGCGCAATACAAATACAAAATATACCGAACAATAGCCTACTGTTGCAGTATATGTTGACCTATAATGCCGATACCACATGCTATAGTCAAAAGAACGAGTATCGTCATCTTTTCGTCCGAATGTGTTTATGCGCCCATTCAAATCGCACACACTTGCAAAGGATCCTGAGTTACAAATCCCTCCAGATATATTGATACGTCCAAAAGTTAACTAACGGCACTTGCGGAGTTAACTGAACTAACGGTAAACATTTCTACACCATTTCTTGGTGATCTCAAAGTTGTGTTCACATGAGTTCAAACAATGTTCGGACAAACAAAATGACGATACTCGCTCTTTTGACTAGCGTGTGTCATCGCCATAGCGTAATAGAAAAACACGGAGTTATTGTGCGCAGTGGCACTAGGCCTAATAAAAATTAAGTTGAAGTTAAATTAGTAAAATCTCGAAAATTAATAGTTTTCTACTGCAATAACGCACAAATTCGTCTATAGCATCGCTAATCATCCACCAGGATAATTGTCTAAAATTTTCGGGTCTGAGTTAGGGATCAAGTAAATGAAAATACGGAATCTAGGAATTGGAAGTCAACAGCAAGAAAATTTCTTAACAATAATCTGAATGCACCGCAAGCATGAGGCTAGATACATAAAACCAAACAATTCACAACAATAACAGATTCTTACTCTCTTCGCTGAATAATTTCATATCGATTTCATCTCAGATGCCCATGAGTCCGGCCAGGTATTGGGACAATGAGGAAATTCTAATGGTGGAGGAAGGCAAGAAGGTTGTAAGGCTGCCACATGGTATTATACACCACCCAGTCAGAAATAATGGTTGTGATTATGGAAGAATATCGTAGTGTATGAGAGATTGAGGTCGATTATGGATGATGAAACAATATGATAGATATGTGGACCAAAACATAACGTTGATTTTAGTATATTTAGGTTGATATTGGTGGAGGCAATATTGGTTGTTTAAGGTTTGTCAGGAAAAGAAGGTCGATGGTAGTACATGGATGTATGAAGACTATATATGGTAGATGGTAGTACAGTACATGAATGTTCGAAGACTATATTTGGTAGAGCATAACCAGGTAGGTTATCAACAGATTTCCGTACGTACGATCATGAGTGGAGTTCCTCCCATTATTTGGAGAAGAATATTTATGGGTTGCCATGAATTATAATATGGCTAGAATTCCCAACATAATCGACCAAAATACTACTGTATGACAATAAGTTTGAATGCGAAACATCTAAAAATTCATATTATATAGTGTAAAAATTGTGCACATTTTCAGTTTTTTCTTTACTGTCGACGATTTGAAAAAATTGCAGGGTATGTATGACGCTAACTGCCTCTACGTAATTTTTATCTACTGTTTCTAAATTTTACTGACGCTCTACCACTTTAAAATAGTCACCCATTATTTGTATTTATTTGTTGTATCCTTTGTAAAACAGTATTGCAATCTTTGATCAAATATTGCCATCTGTTTTTATGTTCATTCCGTTTATATCTGTGAAGTTTCATAAACAAATTATTACCATTAGCTCTATGGAAAACACTTTGAAGTTTCATGGTGAATTTGGCTTTACGTACCCTGACAACGGGCACGACCAAAGTTCATCCATGGACTAGTGACTTCCTCTGAACTGTGTCGTATAGCTGCATACCAGCTTAGAGTTGACGAAGTTGTATATAAACGTGCTCTACCTGCACAGACTGGTTAAACTCCTGCTCTATATAGCATCGTCCTGAAGTTTAGAGCCTTTCACCATTCTGAGCTGCAGACTTATCTCGCACGTGTAAATTACCATTCTTTGTATAAGCAATTAATCATTAGCAAACAAAGCAAGCATCCAGGGCACAATATGTCAATAGTTGAAAAAGTTGATCTTGGTAGAATATAGTTGTACCTATCATTCGCTGAACGCAGTCGATTTTGTTCGTGCTTGGTGTTTCTTAGGATTCACTATGGTAGATCATGGTTGTGCAGAGAGGCCTTTACGGTTGTAATAGGGTATGTATGGTCGGGAATTATGGTTGGCAATATGGTCGAAGGTTGTGACATCCTCTACCATAATGCACCCCATAAATGGTTGAATATGGAGGATATATCGATGATAAACAACCAAGGTCTCGACCATAGTCATAGTTGTTCTACTTTAATCACAACCATTAATTCCGATGAGGCATGTGCTGCCATGGGGTGACATCAAAAGTAGTTTTTTTTTGGGTGGGGAGGAAGAATTCTCTGAAGGCTAGCACACTCACCAAGCAGCACCCAAAGAGATTTTTATTCCTAGAAAAGGATGAGGCTAGTCATTGCTGTGCCCCCTGGACCGAACACTCTATTAGATTCACCTCTGCAAAGCACTCTTGAGGCGTGTTGCAATCAGATGCCGGTGTTATACCCTAATGGTGTTACCCGTGGGGCGATGAATGCGACGTGCGATCTGAGCTCTCCCTGGAAGTGTTGCGCAACATGCGGAAAGCTCATACCTAATTATTTCTGACGGAGCCTGATTAGGAAAAATATGTAGAAGTACTGAAATACTAGGATTCAAGCAATATTTGGCCGACATGCAAAATAGACTGCTAATTTTTCAGTTTCAAAGACAATGTTTGTAAACAAGGCAGTGCTACCCAGCTCATAACCCTACTATTTTTTAGGATGCCATCCGGGAAGCAAAGAATGCAACGGGAGGACTCAATAGGACTAAAATAAAACTTAGCGGTGACCGCACGTAACAAATTTACATCACATCGACGAGTCGAAGTATTTGAGTGTGGGACCTCTGGCCTTCGTATGTTGTTTTCTTGAGCATACCACCGTTTTTTTTTCGATTTATTGCATTCAATCTCCCGCTCAAGACTGGCCAGCTACTTGAGCTGCAAAATACTAAAAAATGTTGTCGTCAAGTTTAGAAAGTTCGAGCAATGGGCGAACTGTTACTGTGGTTTCTCTTGCGTACAGAATTGGCTATAATGGTGCTTATATTTGTTGGTAAGGAATAAATATGTTTTGTGAAGTGCACTGTGAACTGAAAATGAAGTCTAACTAAGGCATCAACTAGAAAAAGAAGGTAAATAAGGTCGCTAAAAGGGACCAAATTCGGCGCCAGTGCTGTGAAAGTTTCCACCAGCATGCACTGCAATTTCTATAGATAATTGCTAAATTAGTATATATTCTCTTAAATTATTTATACGCTAGAGATGAATTTCACAATTTAAGACCATTTTTCAAGTTAAATTAGTTAAAAATACTCCTAGGCTGTTCAACCATAGATTCGTCGATGATGACGTCACTTTTTTATGCTAATTTCTCGTGAGTCCTCCCGTTACGTTCTTTGCTTCCTGTTACCCAACCTGTGTTGCATTGGAGGCCGGGGTAACACGGGTAACACCGCAGGTCTGATAGCAACAGGGATCTGGTTACACCCGGAAAGAATCGTCTCTGCAAAAAGGCGCGTTCGAATAGGCGGCGAAGTGAAGGGAGCGCTCGATTGAGGGTCGAAACTAAACCTTCGAGGATTGACCTGTCCGAAACTTCAGACAGGTGCCATGGCATCCACTCATTGATTCAAGTTTCAGGAATTGACTCTTGATCGGTTACCTCTGAGACTTCCATGAACTTAGTCTTACTCCATTCACTGGAGATGTCAATCAGCTCAGCATAATGCGGTTGCTTTAGCACCTGCAATACGATTCAAAGTGACGAAGCATAAGCTCCTCGCTGCAATTCCTGACAAGTCAAGTCAAGTGGGCTTCGTTTAAATCGACTCAATCGGATCAGAGGGCAGCACCCTCTGGTGCTCGGCGGGGCACCAGTTCCACTCTTGCCTTCAGTTGCGCTGACCTCGAATAAATTCAATGACTTTTACTCATGCAAATAGCAGTTGGTTGCTGCGACTGCAGGCTGCACAGGGGAGGCGCAGGCGAGTTCGCTTCACCCATTTTGAGCGACATAAGCTAGCCCGGTTAGCTTATGCCTGCCTACGACTTCAAAAGAGCGAATGGAAACTCACTAGATTGAAGTTTCCAAAACTTAAAGCAGCTTGACGCAGCGTTTTTAACGGTAGATATAGTAAAGCAAACGCTCCCTGAACCTCTTATGCGCTGCACAGTTCACCTTTGTGCGAAAAATATGACAATGGAAGCTAAAGACTTTAATGATGAACATGCAAAACAATCGTATGTATCTACAAAGAACTTAACGGCAGGTAGAAATGAACACTGAAATTATGTACGTGTTCGATTGGGTCATCAAAGTCAATCCAAGCCAAGCAGCAAAAAGGAACTATGGTTTCGTCACTTTCACTCGTGTTGCAGGTGATGAAAGCAGCCCGATTACGTAGAGCAGACTGAAGACTCCATCTTACGGAGTAAGACCGAGTTCTTAGGAGTCTTACAATTAACCAAATAAATTATCAACTTCTGAAACTCCAATTAGCGGGTCGAACAGAGGCCACCTGCCTGAAGTTCAAGCCTCGAGGGCCTAACTTCGGCTCCCAATACTTGAAGGGTTCGAAAATAAAGATCTGATTCGGTTGAAAAACTTTTTTCATTTATCGCTTCTGTTATGAGCAAAACATTGTGCAACAGCCTACCTTTGTACATTTTGTAGCTCTGCATCGATTATTTCTAGATACCTATCTGAATAAAATGCAATCCCAATGTCGTTCCAACTTCTATTGTGTCCAACTGCAAATCTCTTTTTTTCTTGTACCATTGCTCGGATGCTGCATCAAGTTCTTCGTTATAGTACATAGCTTTGGTATAATATTCCAGAAGTTGATACCTCCGGTAATGAAGAGGTAATATCCGCTTCACCCAAAACCGTTACCGCATTACCGTTACCGAAATCCAGCTGAAAATTACAGCGTTACCGATAACGTAACTTGGGCAATTTTTAAAGCGGTATGTAATGGTACAATGTTAATTTGGTATGTTCTAGCCATTTCTGGTACGCTTTCGTGGAGAATTTGGTACAATTGGCATAAAAATGTTCAGAAACCCTGTTCATTTGTTGCTTCTGGCAGTGACAAGATTAAGCGGCCCTTAACATTATTTTATCTAACATTGCTTCTGATCCACAAGCCATAATTTTCTTTATGTAATATGTGCAATCACTATCAACTGAACTAGTAAACTACAACTACTAAATAATCTGAAATTTTTACTGAGCATTTATTTTATTTTACTATGTCTATCCCCATGGTGCACTGTTTGTGTAAAATAAGTCAAAGCATTCCTTTATTTTAGTTGAAAATAACAGATTTTGTGCTGATATGCACCATTTATTTTCTCTTATTTAAGCATATCAGAAAATTTGTAAAACTTATAGAAGGTATATAGAAATTTTTTAGGTAATTCTGGCTGATTTGGTGATTTTTAAGTTAATTTTGAGTTTTTCCGCTTTGGTAAATTTTTTAAGTAATTCTGGCTAATTTGGTGATTTTTAAGTTAATTTTGAGTTTTACCGGAACTTTGGGACACCGCTACCGCTTTACCGATACAGTTTTTAACGGAAAGATTACATCTACCCACCTCTCTATGGGAAATATATAAAAAACAATATCAGGAGACAATACTCAAATACAATGAAACTTTTGTCATGAATACTGTTTTTGGAGCGACAAAAATTATTTTGGGGGCTAGTTATAAAACTGTGTGGTTGATATAATAGACAGACATGGGAGCATAGAATAGGTATGTTGTTTGTATGTGGAATGATTGTAGTCAAACGAATATTTTCTTCATGTGCAGTCTCTGGAACACCAAATAAGCAAAAACTATGACAATAATATTACTAAGCATGTCAATTTTATCTAAACTAAATTTAGGGCTACAAAATCTAGATATTAAAAAAAAAGTCCACTAGTACCCCAGCCATGAGCTGCCCCACCTCTGGTGCCAATGGTAATTTCTTAAGAAGCGTTGCGAAGGGTTTTGTCTTTAACCTACTGCCTAGAGAAACCCTGCTGATGCTTGAGTAGTTTTTGCGTTCGCACGTAACACATATGTTTGTAAAAACTACTTTAATGCATCTGAATTATTTCAATCTTTGTGATTTAATCTTGCCATTTTGTAAAATGAGCCTAAAACTTTGTCTGGACTGGCTACAGCAGACACTACCACTGGCGACACTGAAAGAAACGAAGCGTGAGAAGTGTTCGCTAAAAATTTGCGGTAAAAGCTCCCGATAACGTCAGTAGCGAAGGAACAGAGCAAACATTGATGTAAAATTCCTCCAGAAAAATAGCTGACTTAGCTGAACATGAGGTCGCATAAAAAAAAATTTATAATTGCAGAACAATACGCTAAGGTCCAGCGGAAAAGTTATTAGACCTACTTGCCGTTGATTCGAATAAAAAATTATTAGGTTTACGTACATAGCAATCCATTTGAAAATAGCTACTAGACATGTATTATTTCATCATTTGACTTACGTTACTCCTCATTTTAACTGAAAAAACCTGACTTACTCTGCTTAAAATTACATCAGAAATACTGTAAGAGTTACATCACTCCGCATTCTTACGTGGAAATATCAGACTAACACATTGCTTCAAACTGCAGCAGACATATTATTTGGTTGACGTTACTTCGCGTCTCCTCTGGAAATGCTAGACGTGCACTCTTTCAGATAGCAACACGCAAAAACGGACGAAACGTGCGAGAAATGACGTTTCCCCTCATGCAACAGAAAGGTACAAGACTTATACTATTACGACAGTCTCCCACAGAACAAGAACGTTTGGTTAAACACGTTGGTATCAGCAGGCACAGAGGAGACCACTCTCATTTTTGCTTGAGTTACTCAATGAGCGAAGAGTGTTGCCCAACACCTGCGTAGCCGCCAGGTATGTGCGTACACCTTGCAGTTTTTTCTAGGTTTTTTCTCACTAAGAACCTCCTCGCAATGTTATTGTCAGCTTTAACGTTTATCATTGTACCAGTTTCTTTACACTGAGAATCTCCTGGTACTGTTATTGTAACATTTAACGTTTTTCATGGGTGCCAGTTTCTTCAGAATTTCTTCGCAATATTATTGTCACATTTAAAGGTTGTAACTTGTGCCAATTTCTTTGCACTGAAAACATCAATGTAATGTTATTGTTTATAATCTGTGTCAGGCTTAGTGTTGCAGAAAGCCACATGGTAACGTTTTAGTTTCAGTAAAAAGTAATACTTTTACCAGAAGTTTCTCATTCACAACTTCATCGCAATATTAGTGTTTGAGTTGAAATTTATCATTTGTCGAGATGTTTTTTTCACTGAAAGCCTTATCGTAATTTCATTGTTACTACAGTTAAAATTCAAAGCCCTTGCCAGGTCTGCCAGAAGACTAATAACGATTACCATGTTCTTTATTAATCCTAAAGCTTATCAATTACATCTAATTTTCTTACTAAAAAACTTCATAGCAATGTTATTATTAACGTTACAGTTAAATATTTCATTGTTCTTGCCTAAAAAATATTTCAGAGCACAAAGAAATCTCTAGTTACGTTACTAAACCAATAATTTAACGAAACATATTTGGTGGAGAGGACAAACGACGAACAATCTTCGTACTTAACATAACTACAGTATATCTCTGAGCATTGGTAATACTATTGCTTTGGGGTAATGTATTTCGCACAATACAGAGATCCCTGAGTGTATTGGCTTCCTTGGGATTCAGAGCCAACTGTGTTTAGGTAAGTACCTTAGCTTACATTAACTAATTTTTTTTCTGTGAAAACGTTATTGATATCCTGCAAAGAGAATAGTTGTTAAGCGTCCGTTTATCGTTTGTCATTAAATTTTGCATTAAATTTGTCTTTTGAATGCGTCGAAGCTTTTTTACCAGTCATATGTGAATGTGAATAAGCGTAGCACATAAATATCCATCAATTAATAAGATCAACAAAGTCAGCCATCTCCACGTACTGTGAACCATGTCTCCAAAGAGGGCATATGCTTTACAACTAGCAAACGCCAATGAAAGAGTTTTACTCCACGAAAACGTAAATGCCACAATATAAGAATGAGAGCTGAGAGGCATGAAATAAGCCGAAGTAACTAGTAAGACAACTTTGATTAGTGTAAGCACGAGTCGTAAGTAATAGCGATAATACAGCTGCATGAACAGCTGCCTGCATATCATTATTGTTGCTTAAGCGATTTACATTAATACCTTGTTATATATTCATTACATATGAAGTTTGTGCAGAGTATTTTGAAGGTACCAAAGAATGACATTATAGCAAAACTTGAGCATTTTGATGGCGTAATTTTTGGGAGACGACTCCCTTTCCTACTAAATTACATAACGCTATCTATCTGTTTCCATACCTTGAGATAAATTTTGGACTTAGAGAATTAAGCGTTCATCTTCCTCTATACTTGTATCGTTACGATCTGACTCTTTACTATCTGACTATTTTCACGCGGTAAAAGTGAAGGGTTCGTTTTCGTTCATGCCATGCTAATGACTAGGGTAAATTTCGGGTGTAAAGGGCAGATGGATCGCCAGATCGAGAACACTGAACCAACAACTCCAACAAACCTCTGAGCGATAATGCTGACATTTCGCTACCAAACCAACCACAAAGTTATCGTCAAATCGATAATTCGGGCGGACCGTAATTGAGACACTAGAGCTACAACACAAGCAGTAAGGTCGCCTATAAGAACCAAACGAAACGTCGGATTCTAGCAGCAACAGCAGTATTTGAAACGTCATAGAATGCTCTGGTCCTAGAAGCAATTGCATTGAGTACACTGGTTCTGAAAGGTTTAAAATAAGGTATATATTAACTAACAAGAAAATTAACAATATATTAAGCATAGATGCACCTGTGATAAAGCCCGTTAGTTGCAAAGTGAAGTAATATATTGTCACCTGAAATATGGACTGTAACGTTTTTATGAGTCTGCTGTAGCAACCACCAGAGGGAAGTAAAGTTAAGCAGTCGGCTGTGCCGCTCATTAAATTTCCGAACGGTTTTTTGTACAGTGGTCGCCAGTCTCCAGCCTGGCCTAGATAGGCAAGAGGCAATTGAAGAACCTCTTTTTGCGCCTTGGTCGAGTTGTAAAGTCTCTGCCATCCTTTTGCTTTCAGTCACTGCAGAGGAAACAATTTTTTCTTATAGTACAGTCTAGGCAAGTTTCTTACATCAAATGCACAAAGAAGTTTGTGCTGATAACAAGTTCATAAATGAATACCATTGTAAATATAAGGAATCATAAGATGTTGGTAATTACCTATATATACAGCAATCTTAACTGAGAAAATCATAAAGATCAAAACTGTCTCATACAGTTAAAGACGAGGTAACAATTACGAATTCCGCGCTATGGTTGCAACGGTCATCAAGAGTACCTATAGGCTGTTCACAAACCGTTGGATGTTGAGGAATAAACATTTTAAAGGAAACACTATTATTATGCAGAACACCAAAAGTCTACAAATTAGTGAACAATTCGATGATACAACAATATATTGCATGGCAGACAGGGGCTGCGCTGGAGGAGCGGCCTCAGTACCACGAGCCGTCGCACTTTCATTTACTGCTTAGGCAAGTGGGGGCTCCCATCCCTGCCGTATAAGGGGGTCGTGGATGTGCCTCGCCATTATTATATAATGCTTACATAATGCTTCACTAAATATTAAATGGAAGCAGCGGTGAAGCGGTAATGGTGTACTATAACACTCTTTTACTTGCTGGGTTTAGCCCCTATAACAGTTATTTTCTAATTCTGAGTGCTTAACTTAGCATATCATTTGGAGCAGTGATAATATGTACTGTATTCTTATAAATGATGGCGGAAGTGTAAAATATAATAATATCCATCATAGAAAGTAAAATAGAGGTGATCTTTGCTATCAGATGATCGATAAAGCGATTTTTTCTCGTACGTTAAATCGAGATTTTTCGCAAAAAAAAAAAATAGAAAAAAACGCTCGGAATGGAGCTATAGAATTTCAGCCAGGAAAACTATGGGTTTGACCGGAAAGTGCGTACTGATTTTTAAGAGTTCATCTTTCGACTTGTTTAAAACATGATTTTGTGCGGGAAATCGGATTTGATTGCATCTCCATTCAATTATAGAGCACAGTGTAAACTCTCTTTTCGTGGGAAAAGGATTAAGATCCTACATATATAACCCGTGTTAATTTTGCAACCCTTTAAAATAAAAAAAAAATCATTTTCGGCTTGATGTTTTGCTCTTTCCACCAAAGAAATGTGCGCAATTTACTGTGATGATTCTTTATTCTTTATCCAAAAAACTATTGAATTGGTTCGCGTGGTTCCGAGCTGGAGATTATAGCAGCTTTCTTGATAAAGAACCACCAAGCAGACCATCCTCGACAGATGCTGACCAAATCAAGTCATTAATTAAAATTATCCAACAGTGCCCAACCCGAGAATTGGCAGAAAGCCCCAACCTACCAAAATTTACCGTTCATGAGCACCAGATCAAAAGAACCTTTCCGATCGCATTTATACCTGTCATTGCTTTATAAACGGAATGAAACCACGCATTTTTTAAAGTAAATTTTAGTAAAAGATGAGAAATGGATTATTTACAGGAATGTTCAGAGAAAAACTTCCAGGAGTAAGCTACATGAGCTTCCCTTAGCTACCTGAGAAGCGGGTCGTCATCCTAAGAAAGTTTTACTTCGTGCCTGTGGCAGGATTGGAAAGGAATTCTGCATTATGAGCTTTTCCCAAATAACCAGATAATTAATTATGTTTATGGTTAATTACTCACAGCTGAACGAATTAACAGCAGCGCTTCAAGAAAAACACCCGCAATGGGCCAATATGAAAGGTGTTGTTTTCTATCAGGAGAATACAAGACCACACATTATACTGGAAACCAGACCAAAATTGCCTCAGCTTGACTAGTGTTACCCCACACTTCATGAAATATTGCTCTACTAGATTTTCACGGATGTAGGTCTTTGCAGAGTAGGCTCATGGGTAAAAATTTCAATTCCTTGAATGAATTAAAGAGATATCTACATATATTAATTGTTTACCATGACACAGTCGTAATTCTTGGAAGAAGGGTTTTCAAGTTAACTGAAAGATTGTGGCGCATTCTACTACAAAATAATTCATATTCGGCTGATTAAGAATGTAACTGCTTATATCTATTGACCTATTCCTTCCCTTAGAAAATCGGCATAATCTTTTTGGGCACCCTAATATTACCCCCAGCTTCTATTAGTTTGTTCCATTTAGAATCTGTTGGTCATGGAAGAAAACTTCAATTCCAGAGACTTTCTTCTTATGGCGAGCTGGTCTGCTTAGACACGATAAACAGAACTACGGGTCTCTCTAGGCACAGAAAATTTTTAGACCAGTAAAGAGGCAAACAGTAACGAGGAAAATCTAAGCAGGCGTTCGATTAGATTTGATTTTTAAAAAATGAATAGACACTTCCCTTCACAGAGATTGCGCTGCGTAAATACAATTCAGCTACGGTGAAATGAAAACTCGGTAATATTTTTTCGTGTTAATTCACAAAATAGTTATATAAAACGAAAAATCTCTTGTACCTTACAAAAAAAAGAAAAAGACTTGTCTCTGAATCTCCACAAGGTATTTGGGAAGTCGTCTACAACTGCAGGCCAAGAGTACATAGCACAATTAATTGTCGTAGCGAGATTTAAATTATTTTCCCGTAGAAAATACACTATTTAGTGCGTATTTTACATGGTACCTACACTATGCACTGAAGGACTGAATGAAAACGTAACTTTTTTTCTCTAGGGAATATCATCAGGGGGACGGAAAATTTTCCTAAAATCTCGGGAATAAAATTTAGAGCTCAAAGTTTAGCATTTAACCAAAATTACTACATCGCAATTAGAAGGATTTAGTAGACTTTAGACTTTAGTGACGCGAGTACAGGCACAAAGCCGAATCCTCAATATACTGTGACAACTGAAAAATGTGTGAGGAAAATGTATACAAAGTTACAACGTGATATTTTCCATGCAGTTTATATGCTGTACTGCTAATCTTCATTACGCATTAAGTGAGTGAAGAGTATTTAGTTTCTACTTAACACTTTTACTCTCCGCATTACTTATAAATTTCATAGAGATAGTGGTAATTTCAAACGTGGTCGAACGATCCTTTGGGTGGTAAAAAAAACAGCCAATGCACCAAACTGTATGAAGCTAACGTCCTAAGGCTAAATACTGTAGCGTCGAGAACTTATACAACAACGTGCCTTAAATGATCATAGGGCAGCTGTTTTACCTCGCCCCCCTCAACTGCACCACACACAGGCCTGGAGTCGGGAGAGAACTCCGGGAGAGGCCAAAAGATACTAAACAAATACAGTTGCTGTTCATTTTCCAGATTCAGTCTCCAATTACACAGCACATAGCAAGCAGTGTCTAATGGGACAAAAAAGCAGAATGTATGAGGCTGAGGACGCGGGTGCCGCCTTATAAGGAAGCCTCGGAGCACCACAATGTATGACAGAATAAGCTGGTCTGTTTTTTACTGACTCTGGGTGTGGTCTCCTTGGTATACTTTCATGTCCGCTCACTGCTTCAGCCGCAGCGGGTGTGGAGAACAGAAGATGGCTGTTGTAGCGTGGAAGCCCTGAAACTTGCTGGTTATTATGTTTGGAGGCCGCGTTGCTACAGGCATTGTAGCCCAAACTGCAATAGCATTAAAGGCCAAATAGTCCATCCAGCTAAGACACAGATGATATTGAAATTTGCTTTCACCTGGTTTTCGTTATGTGCGAAGGTTGCATTCGCAAACCATCTAGCATTAGTTCGCCTACATCGAATATATCCACATAACATATAAAGTGGTTCCATTCCATGACCCATTTTTCATCCCCCTTCTCCCTTTATATTAAATCTGACACCTTGGCAAGGAAAAATACTGCCTCTTGCGGACAACTCCTATTTTCTCACTAAACTCACAAACGGCATAGATAGCAAATTTTTCTCGCATCAGAGAATCCGTGGTGGTTACAACTGTCCATTCACATATAACGAGAACCAGGGGTATTATTTTTGGAGTTGGAGGGCGGAGAGTTATAGCATGGAAATCCTAGAATTTAATGGCTAAAAGGTCTGGATGTAATATTGGCACAAATCACCGACATCAAGTTTTAATGCTCAATGTTTGACTGGTTAACCTTAGCGGTTGTAACATAGAGCCCCTGGGACTTTACTATTATGCACGGAGACCACTTTGGCACTAATCGTAGTTATCAGAAAAGATGGTTGTCGTTGTTGTTGTAGTATGGTCCACGGAAACTCTAGAACTTCCTGGCCGATACTGTCGGAAGATACATTGTTACAAATTAATTATACCAGAGAATTGATTTTTAACTCGGACGGCTGTAGCTTTGCATGAAAGCCTTGCAGGACTGGAAGGCTAAACGTGGTTGCCAATAACAGACACAGGAGGTTTGTTTTTCAACTTGGACGGGGAGGAGGTGCTTGATTTACAGTTGTACGGAAACACTGAGATTTGGTGTTTATTAGGCTTGCTGGGCACTGGATGTTGTTTTATAGTCGTTAGTTTAATTAAGTCTCCGTTTGCGTACAATGACGATGTCGCAGAGGAAGAAACAAAGACCTCGAATATGACGATATGCACGTGGAACCCATGCACGAAGGTGTTTCCACACAAGATCAACGCGCATAGGAACAGCAAGTCGGTAAAAGAAAGAAAAAAGGAAATGCATTTATTCTCATCTGGGTGCTGTGCCTAACGTATTCGGGGAGCAGCACCCTGAAATATTCAGTCTTATGGCTAACATAGGGAGAAAACTGACAGTTGGCCTGTAAAAACAGAAAGATTAAGGCAAAATCAGTGCGAATATGAAATTGAAAGGAAGTAAAGTGGATAGGACTAGTAGGCGACCCGAAGCCCTAGCTAATGACTGAGGTGATATACATGAGACCCCTTTGGGGCGCTGCTCCTCAGAATTAAAAGAGTACGGAGAAACCTACCTAACCTAACCCGAAGGCCTATGGCCCATCCTACGTCCCGAAGGGGTGGTCACTGTATCCTTTATCATCGATATGAAGGGTCTGTCATTGCACGTCTCATTCGCAAAATATAGTTGTTCCCACTCAAAGGTCACCTAGTTGAGGTAGAGAAACACTATGCCCTTACTCTACTCCCGAAAGTGGAGAAGCGATACGTTACAGTTACCAGATACTTGCTCCGTAACCATTTTTGGATCACATCAGGTAGTATGAATAATTGCAGTTACATCCTTGGAGTTTCAATATGGTAATCCTGAATTCTACATAATTCCGCGTCACTGATATTCGATGATTGCTTCCCCAACCCTTAACTGTTGAACAAAACTAATTTCTACCATGCATAACATTATTTAAACCGTGAAAAATGTTAGAACTCGAAGATGCCTGTTAACCAAACGGGTACAGTTAGTTAACACATTGAAACAATGTCTGTTATGCTCTCATAGATGATACTAAGGAGAATGTGAAAAACAAGTTAGAGTAAAAACGGCTGTTAATCTACCAACTAGATAGCGGCCGTTAGAGCAAAAAACAGGACAACGACGGGTACCCAACACAGCAATACCAGTCGGTCTGCGTACAAACTGAAGTGAAGGTAATGAATTAAATGGGTAAATAGAGGAAGACAAGAATTAAACAAGACCTAGCACTAACCTTCGCATAATTGTTTTCATAAGTGCGAACAGCTAATACGAGAGCATCCAGTTATTAAAAGCGATGGTCGGCCGACCATCGCTTTTAATAACTGGATGCTCTCGTTGGAGTTGGAGTCAACGTAGCGGACAATGTTCTAAATTTCAAGAAACATTTGCTAGTTTGAAAAGTATATTTAAGCTTTGGAATTCTCGGTATCACAGCTACATCTCACTGTGGTAACCTGCCGAAATTTTTGCAGAATTTAACGATTTGAATTTCGACCATCTTAAAGCCTCCCACCTGATGAGCTGAGGACAGCGAAATGTACGTCGTGGGTAACAGAATTTCTTCTTTGTGCTTCTCATCGCATTCTTCAATATCTAATATAATGCCATCTCAAGACAATTGTCATAATTGTACTATTAGCTGCAAAAATTTCCGAATTTACCGAGATTACCACAAACATCAAAATTGTTAAAATTATAAAATGTGCCCACAAAATGGAATATTTAAACTTATTATAATTGCCAAAAAGGCACAAGTTTTGCGGTCAGTTTTGATGGCCGGAATTTATCAGCGGATAATAAATTTAATAAGACATCAAGAAATCGACAAGGAAGGACACATATCGCAGAAGTAATGGTGGGCACGACTGTTGCAATTGCAATAAAAAATACAAACTAGATATACGAGTCGCATACATCACTGAAGGAAGGAACGGTGGGTATCATCACGAACTGCAATTACTGTACATAGTGAGTAAAACGACGTTAACTGTGGATAGAGGAGAGCACACCTCTTTCGTCACATGTGTGCGGACTGCAGTGGTGATCAATTATAAAATAAATAGAGCTGTCTAAGCAACCTAAGGACGAACACTCGTTACGACGTCAGTATTCTGCGCAACTCCCAGGCTTAGCCGGCACGCGCGGCGCAGCGGCCTGAAGTCTCCCCAGCGCAGGACTCCGTTAGTTCTGCGCGGTCGTTCAACTCGAGTCTGCATGGCACTCGATACCGTGCCCCGCCGTGGGTGTTTGTGTCCTTACCCTGACCCGGCGGTACCCGGGCCGTAATGCGCGGGTGTTTGTGTCCTTACCCTGACCCGGCGGTACCCGGGTCGTAATGCGCGGGTGTTTGTGTCCTTACCCTGACCCGGCGGTACCCGTGCCGTAATGCGCGGGTGTTTGTGTCCTTACCCTGACCCGGCGGTACCCGGGTCTTAATGCGCGGGTGTTTGTGTCCTTACCCTGACCCGGCGCTACCCGGGCTGTAATGCGCGGGTGTTTGTGACCTTACCCTGACCCGGCGGTACCCGGGCTGTAATGCGTGGGTGTTTGTGTCCTTACCCTGACCCGGTGGCTCGATCGTCTCTCACAACGATTTTGCGTTCACGTAAGCTTTTCTGCTCGCGCCACCACTAAAATAAACACTACCTAGGCAAACATAACCTAACCTAACATACCCTTACCTAACCTAACCTCCTTACCTAACCTTCTAACCTAACCTAACCTTACCTAACCTAACCCAATTTAACCTTTCTAACCTTACCTAACCTTACCTAACCTTACCTAACGTTATCTAATGTTACCTAATGTTACCTATCGTTACCCAACATTACCTAACCTAACCTAACCTAACCTAACCTAACCCAACTTAATCAGCGATACAGCGAGCAGCGCGGCGCACCAACTTGAACGCCGCTCACGCGCACATGATATGCGTACACAAACACGCACGCAAATCGTCGTGAGAAACGATAGCGCGACCCGGCGGTACCAGAGCCGTAATGCGCGGGTGTTTGTGTCCTTACCCTGACCCGGCGGTACCCGGGCCGTATGCGCGGGTGTTTGTGTCCTTACCCTGACCCGGCGGTACCAGGGTCGTAATGCGCGGGTGTTTGTGTCCTTACCCTGACCCGGCGGTACCCGGGCCGTAATGCGCGGGTGTTTGTGTCCTTACCCTGACCCGGCGGTATCCGGGCCGTAATGCGCGGGTGTTTGTGTCCTTACCCTGACCCGAGAACAATACACCCGGATCAGCAATGACGAGAACATATTGCCCAATATTCCGCTTAACTAAATGGCTTTTGCGAGAGACATTTCTCTTCTATTTGATTCTAACTGGAGTCCCCATGAGAACCCACAGCTTACAACATAGCACAGTGTCAATGACAACAGTTTGACAGGCATTCTGTCTCTCGAGTAGCCAATACAAGTGTAACGAGGGTACGTAGAGCTACACACTTTAGCCAGCACAGCTTCTCTAAATTTAGTTTGCCTGCAATTGGCTGCAGTAAGCGTTTACTTGTCTAATTTTATTTCATATGACTAGCTTCCTTTCATTTGAACAGGTTGTGAATAACACCATCAGAATATTACTGGTTTGGCGTAATGCAGAAATTACTCTTTTATTATAAATATGTTCAGTAATTATGGTGAAGTACTTAACAATCTAAAAATGTTGCATAACCTATAATTACAAACGACATCAAAAGCAAGATGTTTTGCTTATGAATTTTTTTTTTCACATGAGCATTATCGTGATTCAGCCGAAGAGGCTGCATGGCACCCGCCTGCATGTTCTTCCACATCAACCATCACAAGAGGCAGTTTTTACGTCAGTGCCCCTTCGGCAAAGTAGCACAGTCACTGTTCTCGCTCGGTCCGATAGAGTAGGCAAAAAAATTTAATATCAACCTTAGAATTAGCCAACAACTAGAGCCAATAAGCATTCCACGTCCCAGTCGTAGCCAGGGTATTGGTAATAATGTATTATGGCTTAACTCCAACAATTTTACTCCTATGCATTTATGCCTAGAAATAAAAATTTCGAAGTGTAGCAGAAAATGTATACACAATAAGTTTATCATCGTATCTTTATCATACTTCTTCAATATTTAATAAAGTCAGCAAACGCAGTAGTATAAAATTCATGACCATATTGGTTCGGTATTTTCAGGAAAGAACTGCGATAAAAAAAAAAATTATCCGTTCGCTGCAGCATTGACAGACTGCAATTGCAGTTAGGGGTAACATCTGCAATCACAGCTGCAACACCAGTTGTGCTGCTTATACATCGTACGTTCAAAAAACCCTGCAGGCATTCTTGATCGAGCTGTTCAAGAGATGTGAGTAACGGCACTCACAGGGATAAATTTATTACTGTGTATTTCAACAATTAAATGGCTAATTACTGACGTGCAGTAATACTGTGAGAATCCTATTGATTTATACGCTGAAGTTTCTAGGTAAACCACACGTTTATATCAGCTCTCAAATGCCGCTGCGAATGTTGAAAACAAATGAAACAGCCAGAGCTAAGAAAAGTTATTTGCGTAATATTTTGCAATCATCAATTCGAAGATAGCCAGAGATTATTAGCAGAT
Source organism: Parhyale hawaiensis (assembly GCA_001587735.2). NCBI lineage: Eukaryota > Metazoa > Arthropoda > Malacostraca > Amphipoda > Hyalidae > Parhyale > Parhyale hawaiensis. Next base: position 19,400,085 of record LQNS02277602.1, read on the forward strand.
TCTTCAATACCAGTGGTAAAGAAAGTTTATATTTGATATTTTTTATAAATAGTTCATTGGCAATGGATCATACAATGTATGTATTACAGTAGATATACCCCTATGAATTACCACATTTACTGAATAACTCAATCGCATGTTGAAAGAATTTACAGCCCTTATATTAGAGTTACTTCAACTTTAGTTATTTTCGTAGTAATCTTTTAAAGCCAATGCAGACGAGAACCAAAAGTTGCAGAGAGTGGCAATTCCAAGGATCTTCAATAGAGAAGAAGGGAGCCTTGTGGCCCAGTTACAGACTTGCCAGCGAGTCAACCAGATCTCGTATGGCTGTGAGACGCTCATTGGTGGAAAAGACGGGGGAGCACTGAGTTTCACGGGGGAGCAGCAGACGAAACGAGTTACTGATAGGCGATTGGTGCTTACGCGACTGGCTGCAGCCTTAAGCGACTCTTAACTGATATGCGATTGGTGCATACGACAACTGGCTGACAGCCATAAGAGACTCTTGAGCTTCAACGGGCTAAGCTACTGGCTCCCTAGCTCCTTCTCTATACAAGCTCCTTGGGCAATTCGTTCACAAATGCCCTACCAGACTCAGGGAAGAAGTTGCCTTAGAAGTGAAGTCAGCAGGTTGTGCCAGGGCTAATTTTGCTCGTCGAGCTTGAGCAATTCTACACAACAAAAAAATCAATTTTCCCCTTATAATACTGCACTTCTAACCATCGGTATCCTCCATGATTTTTAAAATCTACAGATGGTTACAATTCCAAAAGTAATATCGAAATTTTGAACGGATTATTCTTAATTTAAAAATGGAATTGCCAGCATAAAACGTACGTGACAAGGAGAACTCAATATGACAGAGGTTTGTAACCTATTTACATGTAGGTATAAGCATTTAGTGTCTGCGTTGTTGTAGTTGTTGATATTGCAGAAAACTACCTAGTTTTCTGACTTCTAATTAACCTCTCATTTGAAGGGAGATAGCTGAAGCTTCATTAGTGACCCTGGCTAAGCCAGATACCTTCCTAGACTAACATTTCAAAAATCTTCAGACAGACGCACAGTTTTCCTAGACTAACATTTCAAAAATCTCCTGACAGACGCACAGTTTCGTTCATAAGCTTCAAGAACCGAAAAAACATCTGGTTACTGAACACCTGTACGGGGAGTAAAAACTTTGGCGTGTCCCATCAGTCATCAATGAAGTTTCATCAACATAAATTGCGACTTACCAAGCATATCAAGTAATCTCACGTACAACGTTGCTCGTTAAGTTATTCTGTAAATATACTGCAAAGAAGAGTATAAATACAGCTACGAAAAAGAAATCTCTGGGATCGGTGGACTTTTCCGTCCACATGGTTTGGTTGAAGTGATTGGCCTGAGCTGCGTGACGACCTCCCGAAAGGGAAAAGAAAGTGCATATTTCCATTGCAAGCGAGCTGCCTCAAGATGAAAATGATAGATGGTTGAGCAGTCTGACCATCGGGGTAACAATTGTGAATTTATGAAGGTAGAGACTTTTGAAATTCAGCGTCTCATGCTAACTGTACTGAGTTCAACCCAAATTTTATCTATGACGCTGAAAAATTAGTTAGACTTTTTTGTCTTATGGTATTTTTTCTCATGCCGGCCCTCGATAGCCTCTTGATTAATAAACATATTTACACCAATGATAAAAGCTGTAATTGTATCAACATATATGTATACATAGATGTATGTACAAGTTGAAGTTGATATTCAAGAAGGGACTATTATAAGAATAATAATAAACAATTAAACTATTAAGAACTCCCTTAGCGTTTTTCTTTTTTTAATATTATTTTTTTTTCAGAGGTTAATTGTTTGGTATTGAGCTGCTGGGCCAAGTAAACGAATATCAGTATAGTTAAGAAACAGTCTTTCCTCTTTCAAACATATCTCATTAAAACTTAAATTCTAAAAACAGCTATTTAATTGTCTCATTTATCTAGATTTACTTACACTGCCTTGATCCAAGTTGTTGAAATTTTTCTCTATGATTAAAATACGTCGACTAATTTTGTCAATACTTTCGAGCATCCGCAGGTAAAAAAATAAATTTTAATGACAGATCGGGAAGCCCCACTTCAGAGTTGTTAACCTAACGTGTGTTTGTATTGCTGGTCTTTCTGTTGCTTGGAGCATTTGTTACCTATCGTGTAGCACGAAATCAAACAGTTTATAGGTGTAGCCATGGTTGACTATGGTCTGCTTGAGTCACTGCATTGTCTTGTGAAAGATTTACCAGTCGGATGAAGGTTTAAAGGTACACTGTATAGCTGCTTCCACTTTACCAATCGAAGAGGATTGTGGATATTTGCTGTTATAACAAAGGTAAACGTCTTCATGTGTTGCTTGTTTGTAAGCCAACGCGACGTAGTTGTTGTTTCCTGTAGCCTTGTGCATGATCAGGTAAAAGTATACGTAAATTCGCTTTAACGTAACACCATCAACTCAGAACAACAGATGCACTAGTTCTAGTTGCGGATAAATGCCTATAGCCTGAGTCTAGAGGAGTGCACGGCTAGAGTCCACAACAGATTGTCTAAATTGTGGTGTCATAGACGGGATGCTCATATGACAATTGGACCCCCCCACCCCGATCGTATGGTCAATACCCCTAGTAGACTACGAATGACAGAAACGCTGACGCTGCCGTACCAAGTATTAAAATTTTTATCCCTGGCTTGGAATTGCAACGTGAGCCTTCGTGACAACGAACGAGGCAGCACACTTGAGTTGAACATCACGACACCTGGGGTTCGTTTGGTGCCCGATATATTTTTAATGGGCGATTATTTAGTACTGAGTGGCTTTGGAAGTTTTTTTTTTAAGTTGGGCACTCCAAAATAAGCCCTTCTAGGCTTGATTTGTCCGAAACTCCAGACAGGAGCTTTGGCTTGGTTACCTTGAATCGTGCTGAAAGTGTTAGAAGCAGCGCAGCTATGTTGAGCTGCCTGAAAAGCCCAATATACGAAACAAGTTTGCATCTCTGGAAGTCTCAGTGGTAACTTAGAGAGGGTTAATGCCTGGAACTCAATTTAAGGGGTAGAAGCCCGCGCACCTGTGTGCGGTTTCGAACAAGTCAAGCCTCGAAGGCTTTATTTTCCCACCCAAGCGAACTTGCCCTAAGCGGTCGCAAAAGTAACAGCAGTGACCTGCAGGTTTGATGCTTTGGGGTTCGGTGCTCAGTTTTCTAGGTGAAGCTGTAAAATTTAACGTAGGCCACGCGCAGGGGCAAGCCCGTGCTGGCACTGTCTGTTTGTAAATATTAGTTACAAGTCACCACTTACATGTGTAAATAGGTGCTTGGTAGTCAGGCAAATAATAATAATTTAAGTAGATATTGATGGGTTGGAGGTGGTAGCATAGGACTAGCAACCAGTCTGATCGACTGTAAATTTCGAGGTCTGGGATTAGTTTAAGGTGATGCGATTAGTTTCAGTTTTCCGGAACTTCAGTCGTGAGTGCTCGATTCGCCACGATGGATTGTGTTTATGTCGTTAATCACAAACCAATTATGCTTGACTTAGCTTCAGACTGATTCCGGTCAAAATGTTTAGATTTGCTTCATGAGATGCCGTCAGAATTTTCAGAGAAATAGACAAAGCGCTGCATTCAAGTGGCACTTCACCCATTAAAAACCAACGTCCCATGTTTCGTGTGTCATTTTATGCGCAAATGAACTTAATTGGAAGATAGTTCATTAATAATTATTCATTTCAGTAGCAAATTTACTATTTTTTTAAGTATGGTATTGCTTTAAATTCAATTTCTAAGTATCATTCGGCGCTTACTGAGGCCACTGACTTCAAAAGATGAGAGCAATTAACATGTTTTCAGAAAAATTTTGCGGCGAGCTGAGAACTGGTAATGGTGCCAGGAAGTACCGCCAGCTGCGAAAAACTTATCGAATTTAAGCTGTAACAAGAGAAACGTACTCCAAAGAACACTTAAAACACACAAAATGTTGTTACCTATACTAAGTTCTCTGTAATTATTGATCAATGCTAACATCACTGTCCTTAACTTGTTTATTCTTGAAAGGAGTTCTGAACAATACTTATTATCTTAACAGCAACGTCGCTGTTATTTATTTGTGCTTGTACGAAGCACTCGACAAGGTTTTTTTCTAGACGTTAACATTGCCTTTGTTTGTTTAGAAAACTTTTTTTTTCTATAACAAATAACACGAGCATGTCGAGACTAAGGCAGGATTCACGAGTTACGTGAAAGTGAAAGTCTTTGCTTACATTACAAAGAGCGTAAAGGGAAGAAAGAGAATATGAAACTGGAATGCAACTGGTAAAAGTGAAACAATTTATGAGCTGAAGAATATTAGAATGTACGAAAGCCTGCTAAGATATCCTCTAGCTAGTGAACACGACGAGTGATACTTTAATTGTTATTTCCATTATTATTAATTATTGTCATCACAGATTGCAGCTGAAATTCAACTGCTCAGTAATTTCATAGTAATCAGTAAAAACAAATTCAGTAAGAAATACGTAAACGTGAATCTAACTCAAAAACTGATAGTAAACGCCAGGCGTTTAAAATTTTTTCGTATGCTGAAAAAAATTTTATAATGCCTACCCTGAGCATCTTCTTACGGCACATAGCTATGTGATTTTGTATGTATATATAGAGAGAGAGAGATAATTAATGTCACAGAAAAAAATATATATAAATTTATATATATCATCAGGCACGAGCCAAATATGAAATCAGTTTGAGTTTACAGTAGCGTAATGACCGTTTCATGATTGCACTCATGAGCTTAATATGAGATGATGCTGAGAATATATTCAGCCACAATTACTAATAAGGTTATGAACAGAGAGAAGTTACGCAGGTCCAGGTCTGGGCTCCCTTCACTTTGGCAAGTTTCGGTTGTGTGTCGTTGCTTTCTAACTTAAAAGCAAAGAAAGAGGCAAAAATTACCATATGGGCAAATAAAACTATAGGGACAACTGTCTGACGTGCTAGACAGATAAGGCGCGCCTACAAATGTTCATTAAGGCTGTGATCGTGGAGTCGTGGGCGCGCGTCGGAACTGAGTGCTACTTCGAGTACACGAAGTTTATCTGCAATGATCTTACCTGAGCATACCTGAGTAAATCTTTGTGTGATCTCAGGAGATCTGAGATGGTTCGGGCGTTGTGATGTCTAGGTGCGGCGAGTTGGCATTGATAATTAATGAAGATGTTCCCGGTAAACAAACAATATTAAAAATGTTAACCAATAAATATTACCTTATAGTAGAATTTCATAAAATCTCATGGGAACTGAAGGTAACGATTCAGCGAGTGCAATACCGAGGTACAGAAATCACAACTGAGAATTAAATGATAAGTAAACGATGAATTTCTTTAGAATAAATCATTACCGGTGTAAAGTTTCATGAATTAAGAGTAATTTTGCATTCTAGCGGGTGGAAAGATACTGACTTAATTCCACATCCTAAAAATATCATATTTGGGTTTCAAATTAGATTAGATAAAAGTGCTGCGAAAAACACGGTCAATACGAAGTACGGTACATATACAGCATCTTCAGATTCTAGGAATGATTATAGTAATAGAACGATAAAGCGAGGTGGGGTCTCAGAACGATGAACCCGAAAGAAGCCTATAGTTCTGTAAATTCTGAACGTGGCTAGAGGCAAAATAGATAAACAGTTGTCAATATTGTTCTTGAAGGATGCACAGCATAGTACATAATACAAAATCAATATTATTGTATGAATGTACAAAATATTGAGTGATTTCTCTAAAATCACTGAGTTCCTTTAAAAATAAACGGAGTCGAGAAAATATTGCGGCAATATGAACAATGTCGAAAGTAGGTAAGACAGGTGTCTCGCTCTATGTACTGATTTCTACGATTGCAACGCATTTGAATGGATAAAGGCAGAGCAATAATGAAGAGTTCGATTGAAATTCAGGATCTCAGCATTGGAGACTGGACAAAACAGAAATGCTAGGGGTTAGGAAAAAGTCCCTCTCCATAAACTGAAGTCCAAGACCTTAACAATTTAGCACAACAGACTATGCAACAGAAATGCTGAAGAGCTCTAAAATGAAGTCTCTTCCTAAAAACTTAAATCTACAATTTCAGCATTTCGGAATAGACCAGGCATCAGAAATGCTGATGGCAACAAAATGAAGCCGCCCCCCCCCCCAAAAAAAAATAAAACTTTAATCCACAAACTTAACAATTCAGAATAGAGAAGGCAACAGAAATGCTGATGGGCTATAAAAAAAGAAGTTCCCCATAAAAATTAGCAGCTGGGGACCTCAGTACAGCTTGCATTGCTGAAGAAACCCCCATAAAAAAAGAAAAAAATATACACTGAAAGATCTCCTGTCTTTTCCGCATCGCTGCACAGGCAAGCCTTCCTCTTTATACCCTGCCAGCGGTGATTTGCATCTGCCTGTGTGGACCGAGCTTAGTCTCTTCAGTTACTGAACCATTAATTGTTAGGTGAAATTTCGACTCTTCGCGGCAGCAAATCACAGTTTTTTTTAGTTAGTTAAAACTTAGTTGCTTGATATGGCTGCTCTTGAAAGGGGTAGATCACAGTATTTTCTTTGGTTAGTTGACCTCTGCAAGCTTAATATCTGCTCTTAGCGGTAGTAGATCACTGTATTGTCTTTAGTTAATGAGTTAATTAACCTTCGTTGACTGAATAACTGCTCCTGACTACTAGATTACTAGAATTTTTATTAGTTTCTTAGGCTATCCGAAAAATATTTGATTGCTGCCGATTTTTAAGGTAATTAGCTTTGCTGAAAGAGAATTGGTATTTTGCTGCGAGAGATATTAAACAGTACTGCCTACAATGGTTATAATAATATGTATAATTGTTGTTTTCAAATTAATTGTAGTTTCTCACAGAAATGACATACTCTAGCAGGTTTTGCAGCTATTGCATGGTTTTATTCCCGGAGGCAAAACTTCACATCATTCATACTATAATTTATCAACTTACTTTTCTTGTTTCTTAATAAATCCGTCTCATTAACTAGCATAACTCCAATCAATTCATAATCAGTATGAAATGTTTCTTGCTCGATAAAAAAATCCAATAATTTTGTTCCTTGACTCCTAATCAGTACATATTGTCTATATCAACTACACGTACGAATGCTTGTATTTTACTGAAAAGTTATTTCGTGCTGCTCAGTTAGCAAGTAAACTGGAAACTATGGTTACAACATAGTTAAAATTTAAAAATTTGTTATAGCTACGGGACTCACTTACGGAGATGCCCTTCAGGACGTTCATAAGAAGAAACAATATATTGAATTCAGCAGTGAAGAATCAATTATGGAGCTTGTAAATACCACAAACAGTGAACGTCAAGTAGATCCATGATGATATAATTCTTTGACATATAAAGAATACGAATGAACTGGTAATTCTATATGCACAGATATTCTATCCTGTTTACTATCATTATTCTTGCTGTTGATAATTACGACATTATTAGTAATAATTTTATGTCACCGTTAATATTTTATTATTGATATTGATATATATTTAACTGCTATTGATACTGAAGATAGCATTTCAATGCTCGTTCTCTATCGCCCTACAGAGCTGATGAAAGATAGATCAAGGGTTATATTCTATTGTGATGCTACTATTTGTTTGGGCACCCGGACTGCTTACGTTTGTCCAGATGGCTATCCTTCCTACTATTGTGTAAAATGGGTACAAATCCAATTGGTCAAAATTGATCAATTAGGGAAAATTGGTCGCACCTATAAAACTCACTGGTTACAATATAACAAAAACGAATCCGTGCGTAAAAATTTATCATAAGTATAAAATTGGATTTTTTTTTAATCTGTCAACTATTTAAAAATTTTTGCATGTGTAAAACCATGTTCATTCTCTCTGACGGAACGAATGGCATAAAAAACAAAACAAACAAACGAACAAAATTACAACTTCTGATAAAACACGGATTGATTTTTCAACGGAGTTGTTTTTGAAAAGCGATTGCTTAGTTCATGGGATTTGGGTGAAGAAAATTTTATGTTTTAAGAACAGGTTACATTGTTCAAACTGCTAGCAGCAACAACTGTCCACAGCGAGTCTATATTGGCTTAAACGTGACAATTGATGAAAGTGGGATGATATGTGGCAACTATTAAAATGGCCATGGTTTGTAAAAAGGAGCAAAGGAGAAACTGCAATAAAAAGTGGGACACTGTACGATGTTAAATGATAATATTACTGTAAAAAACAATGATTCAGTTGAAATACTAGGCAACTTATTAAGGAGACGAAAGACGAAGTAACGCGGAAAGTAATATCCAAGAGAGATATTGAGTAACTAGGCAACTTATTGCATAGACGAGAAACGTGGTAACGCGCTAACTGCCAAGCGATAGACGGGGTACAGGGTAACTAATTGCTCAGAGAGAGACTGAGTAACGGGGTTACTACTTAACCATGCGAGAGAAGGAGTAACATATTAATAGAAAGAGATATCGAGAAGGACATCGGAGAAGGACATTGGAGAAGGACATTGGAGAAGGACATTGGAGTGACGGACGTGAAGTAGGCAGGCAGGCTAGAAAATGAAAGAAAAATGTGACAATATTAATAAAGATAGAAGAGAGTAGAAGAAAATCAACAGAGTGAGAGTGGAAGTAAGGATGAACGTCGGAAAGGAATAGGACTGCACTGGAGAAGAAATATTAAAAGGAGTATGAGAGGGAAAGGATGAATAAAACAAGGAATAAAAAAGGGAGAGGAATTAAGTGGCTGGTAAGAATAGAGATGTGTGATCAGCGGAATAAAAGAACAAGAAAGGAAAGAGAATGGAAGAGCAAGGAAAACAAAGAATAAGAAAAGGAAAAGAAAGAGAGAGACGAAGGAAGAGTAGAGAAAAGAGAAGTAGAAGTAGAAAAGGATGGGAGAAGGAGAGTAAGGATAAAGTGAAGAAAAAAAGATAAAACTAAAGAAAGAGGGAGAGGAATTCAGATCAAAAATAAAAAGAAGAGAAAGAAAGGAAGGAAGAGCACGGAGAGGGACCAGTAAGGAAGATAGAAATAAGGAAAAAGCAAGGATAAAGAGAAGAAGAAAGAAAGAAAAGTGAGAGAGAGAGAGAGAGGAAGAGTGAGAGAGAGAGAGATAGGAGGGCCGCAGAAGACAGCACCGCCTCGCCAAAAGCTCGCATGAAGCCGCGAGGTCAATGCACTCTGAGGAGCTGCACCGCTGACCCGTGCCGGCAAGTTGCCGGGCCGCTTACGGCACGTTACGTGCAGCCGCACGACCCGTTAAATGCCTCCTGGATATTAATGCCACACGTACTTCTTCGAGATCCTAAACATTGTAGATGCTTGCGGCTCAATTGAGAGATTTGAATTTTTTTTAACTTGCATGCGCGAATTTATAATTGTTTAATTATGTTATAAATTTGTAAATGGGAAGATGAAGACTAGTCATAGATGCCTACTGCCTGCAGTTTTTTTGCTGATGTAGTAAAAATGACAATTTGCCAATTGCCTCGGCCTGCCTGATGGGCTGCCCATTGCTACGGCGTGCTGAATTGGTTGCCCGTTTCCTACGATGAGCCTGGTTGGTGATCGGCTGACTACGACGTGCTGTAACATGCCACCTGATTGGTTGCTCATTTGCTACAGCGCGGCTGATTGGTTACTGATTTACCAAATCGTGCCTGATTGGTCACCCATTTGCTACTCGTACTTTACTGGCTGCCCATTTGATGCGACTCGTTTGACTAGCTGCTCGTTAGTTACGGCGCGCCTCCTGACTCGCTGTTCATGGGCTACAGCGTACTTTAGTGGCTGTTCGTGAGTTACAGCTTGTTTGATTGACTGCGCATTGGCTACGGCAGGGTTAACTGGCTGCTCATGTGCTACGGCATGGTTAACTGGCTGCTCATGTGCTACGGCATGGTTAACTGGCTGCTCATGTGCTACGGCAGGGTTAACTGACTGCTCATGTGCTACGGCATGGTTAACTGGCTGCCCATTTGCTACGGTATGGTTAACTGGCTGCTCACGTGCTACGGCATGGTTAACTGGCTGCCCATTTGTTACGGCATGGTTAACTGGCTGCCCATTTGTTACGGCATGGTTAACTGGCTGCCCATTTGTTACGGCAGGGTTAACTGGCTGCCCATTTGTTACGGCATGGTTAACTGGCTGCCCATTTGTTACGGCAG
>LQNS02277602.1:19419513-19442511 GCA_001587735.2 Parhyale hawaiensis
AGTCTAGATACACAAGGTCTACGCCCTTTTGTTCATCTTTAATATCTGTTACTTTTGAGAAGAAGTCTAGTAGGTTTGTTAAGCAGCTTCTTCCATTTCGGAAGCCATGCTGAGTGTCTAATAATCATAGATACTCTATTTCTCTGTCTTTCATGCATATTTTTCATACTATCCATTATAATTAATAAAAGTTATAAAGTAATGGCTTTAATTTTTCGTGGAAAGAAAGCAGAATCCTGGTAACTTTATGGTTATTAATCAAAATTTAAAAAGTTATAGAACTTTGATGTCAGCTATTCTCGACGAAAATGAAAAGTGCATGTTGACTAAATAGGATCGTTTTGTTTTGTTTTATTGGTTTGTTGCTACTATTTACTGTGCGTTATTGTCTGCTATGTCATTAACCGCAGACGTTCTGGAATATAATTGTCGCTTTGTACTACAACTTCTAGACAAAATTTTGATGTATATCATAACACGAGGACTTAAAAAAGTCTGCAGTTCTTCAAAAACAATCATTATAAGAATAAATACGATTTTTCTCCTTTGGGAAGTGGATATGCAAAAAAAAAGCTAACCGACCTATAGGAATTACAAGGCACCTTCAACAAGAAATTAAAGTAAGACGATTTGACAACTGCCCCCAAGATATCCAGCGCCCAACATATTCCATAGTCTAATAAAGTACCTAATTATCGTTTATCCTTCCACTATTATCCTTTTATTATGAATTTTGGAAGCATTTATAAATGAATAGGTTCATGTTTCTTTCCGCAAAGCAAAGATATTCTTCTGCTAATGCTGTTACATTCACTATACAGGCCATTTTCATTTTTTGTTATCGCTAAAATGAAACCATACATATGTTGTTCATATACATTACGCGTGTTGATTAACCTTTCACTATCTGAGCTAAACTCTAATATTTATAAGATCAGCACTATGCTAAGGTCTGGGTTTGGGATCCACCTGGCGGGCAGAAGACTAAATGGGCTGCGTTATGATTTATTATTATTTATATCTATAAAAAAACAGACATTGGACTCCTGATTCGAGTGCCGTGTAAGGATTCGTTGCTGTTGACCGTGTCTCCAGATATAAATATAATTTCTTTATTCGCATTGCCATGGGCAAGAGGGTTGTGCCCACACCGTGGAAAACCAGGACTGTAAAATAACGATACCGATTATAAAGTAATTGCGATGTTGCGATGAACGAAACGTACTGTGTCGTCCCTAAATACCAGCTCTCGTTACAACGTAGACACGATGGCTGCTCAAAACAGCCCAGTGTAGTCTCAGGACAAAAGATATTTTATTTTATTTGCAAATAAGACACGTACGTTGCATGGCAAAAGCAGAAACGTTGATAAAGTAAACTTACTAGCTCGCCAATTGTATGTAGTCTGAGTTTCTCAGCAATTTTACAAGATAACTGAACAGTTCAACATATCGATTGATCAATTCACTTTTTGACGATATTAGAGGCATAATTTATCCTTACTCACCAGATTTGATCACTATAGGCACTTTATGCTGAGAGGATCTGGAAGTCTGTGTGTCGCAGCGAGGGCTCAGAGTGGGTGCTGGGCTCGGCGGAGTCTGCTGTAGCGTCGATGGGACGACGGTGTCGGAGAAAGAAGTATACTTTGACTCCTCGCTGGTGAAGGGAGAAGAATAGTCGGTGGTCATGGGCTCAAACATGCTCGTGTCTTGACTGCAACGATCGTTAAAGTCTTCTTTCTTGATAGAAACTGGGGAGAATAAAGATTCAGAAGTCATTGACTCGAACAGGCCCTCGGCATCCCGATCGCTTCCAAAGTCTGGTTCCTTCTTGGACACAGATGGTGGCGGCGTTGAGGAGTCAAAAAATGAGAGGTTGAAGTCGCTGTTTGTGTCGAAAGTAACTTCTGTGGTGGACACCTTAACACCAGGCACTGCTGAGCCCAGGGAGTTGAGGCTGTGCTCCATCTTGAACACATCCATGGCGACGGTGGTCTGGAAACCCTTTCCAGGAAAATATTGAATTTGGGAACGAACGCTAGGAAATATGACTGTACCAAACAGTCATTAATCGATGATGTTCAACCGTTAATGGATTTTTTTGTCAAAACTTGCTGGAAGCACAAATTGCTTTACCTTAAATTGCCAAGAAGAGGTATCTGATTTACAGAATTACTATGTAAAAGGTCATATCCCGTGGACACCTTTTTTACATAAAATAAATATTTAAATAATTCCTCTCGAAAAAAATTCATTTAAAGTCAGGCAATATACAAAAAGGAACGCGGGAACTAATATTTTATCTTGGGTCGGAATCCTGCTATTATGGAGACACTATGACGTTTTGTACTTCTCAAAAGGAAACAAAAGCTTAATAACGGCTTCGTTCACAACACTCATGAGAAAACAACACCTGATAGAATATTCTCAAGGCCCTGTTGACGTTCTGTTGAATTTTGTTCACTGCAATGTCAACCCTTCAATACACGTCACTTTTGCTTTTGCTTAGCTCACTGCGAAAGGCACAGTGAGGCGTGTTTACACATGAGTTGAAAAAACACAATTTCCATAGCACAATAATCTCACTAAAATTCACTTTTCTTTTTAAACAGGAGATTAAAACAAATATTTATAGATTGCTTCGTAAGTTTACCGACACGTATTTTCCCTGGTCTTCTTCGTAGCAGCTTCAGCTGACAAATATTCCTCATCTGATTCTTCGTAAAAACAAAAGCTGAATGTTTCTGGTACAAGCCCATAACAGCCGCATATGGACGTCTATGCAATACTGGACCATCCTAGACAGATGAAGTTAGAGCTCGTATGTATATAATCGAATAAATTTTTACCCATCTGTAAATAGAAACCTTGTCGTTAGTGGCACGTATATTTGTACACTCAATATATGAACACGTACCTATGAAATTCATACATACCATTTGCGTTACTATTTGCTACATGGTAGCCATATGCACTTTGGGTGAGCACTTCAACCGGAACATTATCAGTTCAGAACCTCTACTGCAAGCGGCCATAAAGTTCAGAACCTCTACTACAAGCTGCAAGAAAGTTCAGAACCTCTACTGCAAGCTGCAATAAAGTTCAGAACCTCTACTGCAAGCTGCAATAAAGTTCAGAACCTCTACTGCAAGCTGCAATAAAGTTCAGAACCTCTACTGCAAGCTGCAATAAAGTTCAGAAGCTCTACTACANAGAACCTCTACTGCAAGCTGCAACAAAGTTCAGAACCTCTACTGCAAGCTGCAATGAAGTTCAGAACCTCTACTGCAAGCTGCAATAAAGTTCAGAACCTCTACTGCAAGCTGCAATAAAGTTCAGAACCTCTACTGCAAGCTGCAATAAAGTTCAGAACCTCTACTGCAAGTTGCAATAAAGTTCAAAACCTATACTACAAGCTGCAATAAAATACAATACCTGGGCAGTGAACCCTAGAAACCTGATGTATCTTCATAATACAGCCGCTTGAATATCACATACCGGAGTATAAAATTTTACTTTCCTCTATCAATATGACGTTTCAACCAGCGGCAAGATTCTGTATACACTACATAGCTCATGCTAATAATTTCCATGTTTCAACAGACACCGCGCGCGCTGGAGGGAAATGTTGCTCGATCGTCATCACATGCCATGTGGTTCAACTGCCACCACATGCCATGTGGCAAAACTGCCACTGCAGGTAAAGTGGTGCAACTACCTCCACATGCAATGTGCTGCTACTGCCATCATACCTCCACAGGCCATGTGCTGCTACTGCCTTCATACCTTCACATGTCATGTGCTGCAACTGCTCCCATGCCTCCACATGCCATGTGCTGCAACTGCTCCCATGCCTCCACATGCCATGTGGTGGCATGTGGCAGGCAGCATGAACGGCGTTGCATAACCACCTGCTGCCTATCTATAAACCCACCTTTCACCCAAAGCCTTCTATTCGCAAGGTTGATCAGTTTTTTTGCCGCCCAGTTAATCTAGAAACTGTGACGTGTACCCCGGAATAGCGTGTCCACTTCAGACTGGATAGTAAAGATAGCGTTTGGCAAGAGCTACAAAAAGAAAAAGAATTGGTTACCGTAACATTAGGTGCGAAGGTCTGCAAGTTTGCCAAGCATAGGACGCGTTCGCATCCGTAGCTACCTACGTACGTATACCTTCACTCTGGCTCTAGCTATGAGGTGCGGCGCGAGCGTTGGCTCCTATTCTTCGTACTTTATTAAGGTCTTTGGGTCTTTTAAACGAGCAGGAGTTCGTAATAAATAGTGAAAACAATAATACGCGTGTTCGGTATCTGTACCTGCGTACCTTCACTTCAGGTGCACGAGGTGCAGCCCCAGCATTGACTCCTATTTTCCCTGCTTTATTAATGTCTCCCAGTCTCTTTAAAAAGTGAGAGTGGTAAATAAACGGTGAAAATAGATGGCCGCTTACTTTCTGAGAAAAGGTTTTCATGTTTGGAGGTGTTCTGGAACCTTGACAGTAAGAATGCTGCTGACTTGTCTTTCAATTTGCCCATTATTGGGCGTAAAAATACTATTTCTTTAGCCAGCTAATGGTGATACCAAAGAAAAGGCAATAAATTCTATCTGAAAGTTATGAGTCCATGAATGTTATGATGCAATACCGTATGATTGTTCAGAGACTTGACGAAACTTTTTACAATTTTAAGAGCATTTTTAGGGACCAATTAACTATACTCTCACCATAGCTAGCAAACATTTGCATATATTATGATTTTAAAAAATGTTAGTAATTGAATGAACTGATGAAATGTTCGTCATGAACGAAGCACAAGCCGACGCGTCGCTTTCGTAACCTTGGGTACGTTCACCTCACCCGCCGCAGCAACAGACGTGCCTTTTAAATTCATGGATTCCCTTTGATTTACCTTCTGAATACAAAATTTACTTCAAAAAGGTGCAAGGAATAGCAGCATTAAAGCTGCTTGCAATGGGTTCATGAAATACTGAAATTAGATAATTTTACGCCGTAGTAAAGGATGTTCTGTAATTGGCAGAGAGCCACATTCTCTATCTCCAGGAGCGTCAGGTCCAGAAGGGCCCTTTAAATTGTCTTAAGGACCGTTCGATTCGGCGCTGAAATTAAGCACACGAGGCTTGACTTATCCGAAACTGCAGGCAAGTGCGCGTTGCCTTTGACCGGATGAATTGAGCTTCAAGCACTTACCTTAAAATTGGTTACCTTTGAGACTTACAGAAACTCAATTCTGCTCCGTAAAAGGGAGTTTTCATCCCGCTCAACGTAATCTCGTAGTTTGTACCACTTGCAACACAACTCTAAGTGGCAAAACCGACGCTTCTGCCTGTAGTTTCGGACCAGCTAAGTCTTGAAGGCTTAATTTAGGCACTAAATCGAACTTGCCTTTACATTCTGAACATAAATAGACCTATGAATAACTAGGAAAAACACCAATAGAAAAGCTGCAGTATATTGTAAGGAACTTCGTGAAATGATATAATTCTGTAATATTATACAGCTCTGTAAACGGTTTGTCATTCGTAATACATACTTAATCGCGGTATTGCTACAGAAAGAGCAATATAATGTTGATAATGTGGAGATTAAGGCAGAGGTGTAGATCTTCTGTATTTGATGAGGACTAGAACGAACGGCCATACTCCCCAGGACGATCGGCTGTCTATAAGCTCTTTAAATCTAGTACTTCGATCAAAGCAATTCATCATTATACCCAACCCATTCTACTTTTACTCATGAAAGAAATATGGAAGTGTCTAGTAAACCAGTAAGGAATGCCATTGAGGAAAATAGTACCCCAGTAATGTCCTAGGAACATGCCTAGCGTAAATACATACATTTCTGCTGGAAATGCTCCCCTTAACTGTCTAGTAACTTATACCCGGACTAGCGACAAAACTCAATACCAGCAAAATCTTACTTCTAGTTCCCCGGTATTGCAGCCATCTCCTGGAGGTTTGCTGTAGCCCTTTGTAGGCTAAACAACTGCAGCCGGGACCTGTGATTTTTTAGCTATAATGTTTTCATTGCTAAAAATAGCAGCGGGAACTGGCAGTCTTACTACTAAATTTTTACCCATGTTACAATAAGTGAAAATCTCCGGATATTGCTCATGAACACACCGGGAGAACGCAGCACTGATGCTTATACTGCACCTCTTTCGCTTGGAGCAGCTCCCATTCGAAGGTTGATCGAAAGTGCTTCAAGAGATACCGCAGTAACGGACAGTTTACTATGAAAAATTTAAAAGTTTACCAGCGGCATTTGCCCCTGTGGATCATTGCTGAGTATTGCCCTGACAAAATCTTTGACCAACCTAGAAGTTAAAGCCATAACTCAGCTACTGGACTGGCCAAATATTCTGTTATGGGATTCTCTTAATAAGGGAAGTGTTATGAACATGCTGCTCGTTGTCATGATGTATTAAATTTAGATACATTTTACTAAGCAACGTTACATTACGGAAGATAAGTGTTCTCAATTAAGTTGAAAGGCTAGTGAACATTAATTAAAGATAGAGTAATCAATTATGAAAATGAATAGTTAATTCTTTGGTAAGATGAAAGGAAGGGCAGAACCTTTAGTATTTCAAGGATAACTTTTAGCATTTGGGTATGTAGCACACTAAATATAATCCATAGCGTTCTTTTGTAAACAATGTCACGGAGTTCTTCAGCACTTCTGTACGCTGTAAGTAGTCCACTGTCTGGCGTTCCATAGGTTAATATACTAGACATAAAAACGGGCTATTTAGTTGTGGCCCCGTTGGCTGGCACTGTGATCAGTTTCTCAGAAAGATGAAGTGATCTCAGTAAATACAAGAATGCAATTAGAGAGCATACTGAAAATATTTGTTTCAGTAACATGCAGCTTTAAATATGACAACAAATAGGAGAACAAGAAAGTAAGAGAACTCAGATACTAAATGTAAAGAAACTCTTGCAGCTGTCTCTTGAAATGAACTTGCTTCTAAAAAATACTATCGAACGACCTCGCTGAGAACAGCAGTAGCGATTTTTATCTCAGCTTTTCTGCCACAAAGTCTCAAGCTTAAACTGAACTCACGAAAGTTTTACACTTAGTTTTCTCAAGGTTGGTCATCGCGCTACTACTGGCAGGAAATAAGGCTCAAAGTACCTCTTAGAGAGAAAAGAAGAAGACAGAACAAACCACTTTTGCGGAGAGTCGTTTCCGTCGACCTCACATGAGAGCAAGCATGAGTCCCATGGAATGGGTCACGTATTGTCATCGGCAGCCCACCTCAAGGAACAGAGGGACATACATAAAGGACCTACCCAATTCTATAAGCTAACATTCAGAGCAGGAACTGCGGCTAGATGCAACATTCCCAGCCGAGAGGCGTTCGGGACGGCTCTTGGGGTCATGTGGACCATATATATATTCTAACAGTGATAGTACCCGCCAGTATATCCTCCTGAGGTTTTATTACTGTATATAATATGACTGGATGTGACATTTGAACATGTAGAAATACATTAAAACTGCACATGTATGAAGCATTAACATGAAAGATATTATGATATGCTCATCTCGTAAGATAACTCATGACGACAAATAGCACAACTGTAGACTGTTGAAAACTACGAAATCGGCGATATCGATCGACGACGAAACAAGAAAACAAGTGACTGTATATATACTACAACCTGCAGTGACTCCAATGAATTATTTTGCTGATAAAGTATAGTGGGAGGAGAACCATGGAAACAGAAACACTATTAAGCTTAGCCGAAAAAATAAGTCAGAACAAAGAACGAATTAAAGAGAAGAGGCCCGCAAGGACGAATTTGGTGCCTAGAGAAGCATGAGCGATACCCTGCCTGCCGCTGGTGGCCATGCAGTGTGAATGACCTGCAGGCTATGCCGCAGCCAGCTCCAGCCACAGCCGCCATGTCTCATCCAACTTACTTGTGGTTCTGACGGAAAACTTTTGATTATTTTCCTATTGGACGGACGGAAAAGCTGTGGCCTCTTACCAAGTTTCCTGGGAACCCTGAAAGATTTTACTGGATTGGACGGTAAGGTTGTGCATCCTGCAGAATTTAGCTGCAATTGTCTGAAGGTTTTGACGGATGTAACGGAAATGTTGGACTCCTACTGGATTTTGCGGGAATCGTTTGAGTTTTTGCTTGATTGGATGGAAAGGTAGTGAGCTCTAATTGATTCAAACAGAATTTTACTTAATTTTTGCTGAATTTAACAGGCATGGTTTTAATTTTTACTGGAAGTGATTTACTTATTTTGAACGTCGTTTGTTGATGTTTAGCAACAACCCGTTGAGATAGTCGAGCTGTACTTGATAGGAAACTTTTGAATCTTTCAAAAACTGGAGAATGAAATTATTATCTTAACTCACGGGAACTCATGTTGCTTTAGCGGGAATAAATTGCGGCTAACTTGGACGAAGAATCACATCCTTAATGGTTTTGACTCGGAACTCCTTGTAATTTTGCTGATTATAGAAGCAAACTGAGTTACTTCCGCTGTCTGTGACGGAAAGTTACGCACATTTGCCTATTAGAACAGGAAACGTTTCAACGGTTACGCTTTTCGCAGGAATGCGAGGGGAAACCCTTTGATTGCGAGGGGAAACCCTCGAAGAGTACTAGTGTAGAAGTCAATCTATCCAAGTCCTGATGCAGTAATTTACTAATGTTGCATTATATTGCCTAATGTTAGTGCTATCGACAAGGGGAAACTCCAGCAAAGAAAACTCATTTGTTTGTCTCACGTACAACAGTACAAGAAAGAAGTAATTAGATGCTGGAATCTTGGTCGTAGCTGGAACTATGGGTAGTTGATTTCAAGACACACCAGCCGCCGAATCAGCTCAGTGTTTTGTCCTTATTACCTCCTCCAAGGAGGTTATGTTCTTGTCGGAGTTTGTCTGTTTCATTGTTTGGTTTTGTCACAAGATAACTGAAAATTTTTGAACGAATCTTTACAAAATTATTACAGGTATTGTTAGGGATGTGAGGAGGAACAAATTGGTACTTAGGGTAAAAACTCATTCAACCGTTTGTTTGTTTATTCCTCTGTCTCTTTTTCCTAGTAACATAACTCAAAACGTTATGGACGGGTCTCCATGATATTTGTATGATTTGTTAAGAATGTCACGAGAAGTAAATGAATATATTTCTCTAATGATTAGTTTGTCTCTGTTTTTATGTTTGTCAGTAACGTAACCCAAGAAGTTATGAACGGATACCCATGAAACTTGCAGAATTTATTAGAAATATTAATACACTCAAATGACCAAATAGACATCCTGGTTTCAGGACTTATTTGATTTTTCGTTTACATTGTGTTACTTGGAAAAGGTATGGGCTCTCGGAATGCCTCTTGATTCTCTAGTTTCCTTCATGTAATGACGCCTCAGTCTTTCTGTTCTTATCTCAGATCATACATTGTTCACAATCAAAGTTTCATTTTCAGGTAATGTGCATACTGCCAGCCAATGACAGTAAGAGTAAGAACCAATGATGCACTAGTGGCGGCCCGTGCCAATTACTCAGTTAAAAAAAATACTAAATTATCTCTATGACAGTTGTAGAAAATAGAGGCGAATCTGGTAAATCAGGAATGAGATCCCTTCCTCTTTCAAGAAGGCAAAACGCTTAACCATGCAAGTTGACATATTCCACGGCGCTCCAGCTAGGCTGGTTTCCACGATGTCTTCTGCTCTACACTCATCTTTCAATGTATCCTAAAGTTACGTCGAGCCCTGCAATCATGATTGCGTATGCTCTAAAAGATTTACTAAAATACTTGACATTAGGTCAGCGGGCTTAGCAAATGTCAGTAACAAAGTTTCGGATGACTCATTAAAGTATTAGTAAGTTGGAACTGGCAAAGCTAGGTACTTTTCTGTGGCTCAAACGGACGTAGCAACTCATTCGAACGCTGTGAAGTACGAACGTTAGGCAAAAGACAAAAGTATGAATCCGCTTTTATATTACAAGTCAATCAGCTACGAGTGTCCCTAAACGTATCTGGACACATTACTATGTATCAAATGATATAATATTGCTATTACTACACTTAGATATTACCAGTAATGTCTGTATTCATTGATGAACATGAATGACCTTAACATATTCTCTGTTTAGTCAGCTACGCTTCACCTATGTTATACTCTGGTATTCGGTGCAAAAAACTTCTATTGCTTGCCAGCGTTCATAAAACTTAAAATCAAATTTCACTTAAGTTTGCGAAATTTTCGGAGAAGGCTAGAGTTTAGGGGCACAGACGGCCAACCAAGCGTGACAGGGTAACTGGCACAGCTCGAAAGGTGAAGTCCTTTCTAGGAACTGTGTCCCAGTAGTAGAGTGCGATCCTCAGTCATGATTACTTAACAAGGGAATTAAGCGAATGCTATCTACTATGGTAAGGCTGCAAATACCTCAAAACTCAATTTAAATTTTTGTCATCGATCTGATATATGATATATTTTGGCGCTCTGCGTCCGACTACAGTTATCAAAAACTGGCCGCTATGTCTTTTTCCAGGCGTACGATGACATGAGATACCTCGAGAGAGAGCAAGAACGTTTAAAAAATATTTACGAGGAGTTAGATTCGATTGTACTGTAACGTATTTAAAGCTGTATAAACAAAATGCAAGGACCCCCAATATTACATAATTTAGCGCAACTGCTATAATATGTAGCTTCATTAGCATAACTACAGAAGTCTTTACAACGATCAATTTAAATTTCCAATGCATTGTGTACTGCATAATATATAATATATATAGTATAACACGCACCAAACACTATTATTGTCACGAGAAAAGCGACAGTAAGCAATGCATTACAAGCGTAAATTCTGCGTTATTGATAAATTTACTGAGTTACCGCGCTCCTAGAATTAGCCCGGTAATGACGTGCGTCAGCAAAGGCTACCGCCTGAAATACTGTTCTAGAGCCCCACAAGTGTACACAGCAGCGAGACTTGAGGCTCGGGCAGCACCGCCTGCTGTCGATACACTTGCGTTATCGCGAGGAAAAAATCAACTTTACCCCAAGACTGGAATTGCGTCGTGAATTAAACGAGGTGGGCACATGCGGCAATTTTTGGCCAATAACTGTAGTGAAAATTGCCCTCAGACTTTCGGCCTTTTCCCTCTAATGGCCGCAAGTGCCCACCTTTCAATTTAGCTTTCCACATTTGAAGTTGCTGAAGCATATTAGAAAATTACGGGGTTTGTAGAGGCAAATAAACCGTAGAAAATGCAGCTGTACAGACGTCTTTCATTCGGTAGTACTACCGACGTTTTCTGGTCTTGATTGCACACAACTATAATGGTGAACAAAATCCACTTGATGAATGAAGTTTTTCCAGTAGTAGATTTCCATAGGCTTGAAGTTATGAACGAAAACTGCCACAACCTATATAATATTATCTTTATTGTCCTAGCCCCAGAACCTAGAAGATAGCGCGGACAGTTAACCCCCCCCCCCCCCCCGCTAAGAGGGCACAACTACATTATTAAACTAGATTAAATATCAGCAATTAGTACTTTCAGTTTATTAAGAAAGGCCAAGGCACTGAAAAAAGTTCGTCAGAGAATGCCTGCCTGCCTGCCACTCTTCGAGATGTACATACCCCCCCCCCCTTCTCCCTCTCCCTCTCTCTCGTTGGCGCTCCTCACAGTAAGCTGAGACATAGTTTACGAGCTCATCGCATATGACCCGTTAACATTTTACTTTCGACATTACTAGCTTGCAATAAATTCTTTATTCTTTACTTACTGAATTCAAGGAATGTTTTTGTTGGCCTCTGTTCGTCCTGGGCTAATGATAGCGACGCCCCTATGATCACATTAAGGGAGCAGACGTGAGATTTTTAGCGGCTAATGAAATTTCTGCCTTGAGCTTCAATAACAGATTTTGCTTACGCTCCGTACTCTACAACATAATGCACCCATACTCTATATATAGGTCTAACATTACGTAAATAGTGTAACATTACGTCAGTGATACAATACCACAGGAGCACAGTAGGGATGATGAATCCGCCATTTGTCTCCAAAAGCTATTGACTTCCTATAGACTAGAGCTCTGATAAAGTACCATGTTCTCGCACTAATAGAAAAAAATGCAGAAAGAGACGGTTAGTCCCGGCTAAGTATTGAAGCTGATACCCTATAGATAATAGTTACTGTCTGAAAAGTAATTGTTATCACTTGACAGTACAATAACCTCCGTACCAGTCATAAACAAAATTCTAGCAGTCCTAGTGATATCCTAGAATAAGCTGTTTTAAGTTTCCCGTCTTCAACCATCACCGTTCAAAAAGTAAATGTGACTGTCGCATTGCTCTTATCCTCTAATAACATATTCTTCTAGTAACATGTAGTTTATCACAATAACATATGGCCTTTCTAACATTTATAACACATCGGGACATATACATGCAAGCTTTTTTTTTAATCTTGTGCAATCTTCACACTATCACTTGCCACTAAAATCTAAGATTATTAACACTGCACTCAGCACATTGCTTTCGCTACACTAAGGTCTGTAGTTCACAAAGATCCGCATGAGAGCACTCTTAGCTTTCGCAATTTCAGCAGGGACAGTTCATTTCATGTTTACTTATCACAGCACTGATCAAAAAATTGTCCCTTTCTCTCTCCCGCTCCTGCATACCTCGAGATGCACATCAACTTCCAGCAGCATTAGTTCATACAAGGCTTTATTGCAAGTCCAAATTCTTAGAAAACTTTTCAAAATTGTGAAAAAGAAATGACATTATAGCCACAGGTATAGGTACAAATTTCACGTCTAATGCAACCGTGTTGGAAAGGTCCGGAACAGAGTCTTGCGGAAACTGGAGGGAGAGAGAAAGAGGGAGAGACAGAGAGAAAGAGAGAGAGAGAGACAGGTTCCGTTCCGTCATAGATCGGTGTCTGGCAACGACTGCTGTCGAAGTTGCAGCGGCCCTTGGAGGCACACCGAGTCGTTCTGCTCCAACCGAGGCTCTTCGGCTTCTTGTTGCTGCTGTTCTTGTTGGTGCCGGTTTGTAGTTCTTGACGTTGTTGTAGCTATTGTTATTTTTTCATAGGGACTTTGGCATTGTCGGGGTATAAATGATACGTCACTGCATTACATGCAATGAAAGGAGGGCCGCTGCTCACTAACATAGCTATATTTCAAATATATCAGCAAAATAAAAAGTGGCCGACGTTTGTACCAACACAGTCTTGTGTTTATATATGAAATTAGGAACAAAATTTGGTTAGCGAAAGATATTCACAGAAATGGACAAAGACTCTCCCAGCACCCTGTGCGTTCAGAATGTGTTGTTGATATCTTTCATAATAAAACCTGTACCGTTGGTTAGTCACCGTTCTAACACCCAGTACGAGCAGAAAGTTGTACATAAAACTGTCATTACTTCCCGTAACACAGAGTGGACAAAAAACATTACTTCTCGTACTAATACCGGTGCTGATTTTATTAATTTTATATAGAGTACTGTACTGTGTTCTGTTCTTCTTTCTGCCTATTGGTTGAAGATTACAGTGCTTGCGGCAATAAAATTGCTGCTTGCTTATATACAAACCCAGAATGTAGCTTGATACCGATGCATAAGCTTATTGTGGTGTTGGTATGAGTGGAAATATCCAAATTTGAATAACTAAAGCTGCATTTTCTTGTTTATATATGTTGCAAACAACATGACCATTGCTATACTCATAGTTGACGATTGCACCAAAAAAGGTATGAAATTTTCTCATACATATAATAGAGTGATTAGTCTGATTACATTGAATGAGACAGCGGTCGCAAAACCGCTATAAGTGTCTTGGAAACTGCAATGCAATGAAGATAGTGATCTATAGCAGTAGTGAAAACTATGTAAACCTCAAGGAGACCACAATGCACAAAAGATAGCGATCCATGTCAGTCGTGAAAATTACGTAAGCATTTCGCAAAGGGAAATACACAGCTGATATTGTTTACAAGGCTTATAGGTGCAGATAGTAATCCGGAGTATCTGTGCTACCTCCGCCCGAGGGAAATCTCTAGTTAATATAACCAAATGCTGTTATCAAACTCATTGGTAGTGAGGACGATGAGAGCTAGTTCTTCCTGCTGGTGCTTCCTTCTAAATATATGTAGTACACTTAACTAGAACTTTAAGCCCTGGAAATCAAAGTTACTCGGGTTAAAGTTTCTGATGCATAAACTAGAGAGTTCTGCACTGTAGCTAGTGAGAAGAACTACCTTCTTTAGTCTTCAAAACGAAATAAGTTGGGTTCGAGGCATTCAGTTACGCTAGCTACAGACTTCTCTTTCGCGTAGTTTACTGTAGATATTCTTTGTGGAATTTTTAGTCATTGGAATAAGCTGCACAGTTATGAGTACATTGCTTGAAATGTCTTGAAAACAGTTACTATCAGTTCGATCGTGGCGGGGGCTATAATATGTAGTACACGTTGTGGTAGGAATGAGATTTAGCCATTCTTGGAACCGAGGTCTGTGTACTACCCAGTGAAAACTACTAATTCATTTTTAAACAATGTAAATTATAAATTATTATTATAAATATATATATATATATATAAATTATATCATACCACAAAAGCGATTATCTTGTGCGCTTCATATTTCAGTCCTTAATGAATTTTCGGGTTAACCTTATTTGTCGAATCAGCCGTGCATTTCTCGTACAAACTCTTCAGGTATCTTGGGGCGAAGTTCAAAAGAACCAGAAGTCCTGAAGAAAATTCAGCTCTGTCTCTGCAATGATCAACATCGTTTCTTCGTGCAAGAAGCAGCGGCCTGAGTGCAAGAAAGACACCGCCAACGGTATTCCCTTTTTACAGAGTCCAATCATCGATGCACAGTTGAGTTCGGCAAACTTTTTTGGCTGATTGATTAACCTCGGCGGTGTCATTAGAAAACGATTAGGCTTGCTGAACCACTTCTGTTGCATATATGTACAGTGACTCTGTACTGGGTGTCCCCTATACAGTCTGAGGTATAGGGTATCAAACTTAACTTTGAGGCTGTAATAAAATCTGTCCGTTATGCACTTTTTGCTTGAAATGACGCTGGTTCTGGGGAATATCATGAAACGAACGTGCATTCCTTAGGTTAACTGACCCTCATTCAATTGCTAGCAAGAACTTTAATCCCCAAAAACTAGTTTCGCTCCAGGGCTCATATCACAGCTCATTCGATATGAACGTGTTTGTTTTTTACTATGGAAAGTCCGAACATGTGTCATGTTTGAAAAATAGACGTCAGGCGGACTTGGAATGGAATAACATGCCAAAGGAATGCGAATCTTTCAAATTTGAAAAACAAAATATGAAATTTTATTCTCAGTGAAGTGATTTAATATTTTCATTCAAGTTTAAAAACAGGCATTTTTTGCTGAGAGTTCGTGTTAAGTTTTATTGTTACCACTACCATACTTTTGAGCATCACATTCCGTACCGTGAAAATTTCGTATAATTTGATGGGTGGTGCAGAAAAACATGTTATTTTAGGACCAAAATAACTTTCCATTACACCCTCATGAAGTAGATTTGAACTGCTATCAGTGGTGAAAGGTGAGAAAATGTACGCCTTTCGACCCCCACAGTTTTATTTAAAGATTATGGAACCCACGAATGGTTATTTAGCACCAGCATCAACTAGATGAGATAATAGAACTACCTTTAAAAAAGTTGAGATGATGTATTCAAATATTAGCCTAAAACAGTCTAACCGCGTTTAACCCAAGATTCATACCTATATACATTCATACACTATTGAAAACAACGAATAATGCTTACAAACTTTTATACCTCCACGAACAAGTTATATAAATTTTGTGAACTCCTAAGCGTTTGGAGAGCACAAGCTTCACATAATCCAAGGATGGTCATACAGAAGACAGCAGATAAATATGGTGTATGTCAAAGCTACGGAAGAGTCTTCCACGTGGCCATTTTATTGCACCAAGTTCGCGAGAATCTCGGAAAGCGCATCAACTTATGCATCGCAAATACGTTCATTATCGGTACGGGAAAGCGTAGTAGCTCAGTGAAATTTGAGAATGTTGGTTGATATGGCAATGACTTTTAAATAAATTACTTGCAGCTGTCAAATTATACAGATGTGAGCATTCTAAGAAGGCAAGTTATAATGCATTCGTTATATTTTTAGGAACTCTGTGGAGGATATGCAATTAGAAAATTCTTAAGCTCTGTTCCGTGGTGTCTCTTACAGAAGTCCCACGCCCAGGTTTAGAGAAAGAAACAATTCACTGCCCACAGAGAAGTCGTTTGTTGTATAAGCAAATAATGCAACTAATCCCATTTGCTTGAGAGAACAAAGAACAAAGTTCTTTGTATAAAATAAAGTACACGTGTACACGCAGAACTCCTTATGTATTGTACCAAAAATCTCATCAAGAAACGTTTTCACTTTTAGAATAAAAAGATCTAGTAGTGCGTATTGTACTTAGTAAAAAGAAGTAGTGTATTTCTCATTTTTTGATAGTCCTGCCGCCAAATGTCTTTGGTTGAGGCAATTATTATTTTTTGTGACTAATTACTAGTAAATTTACTTAATCTTTTCGTGCCAGACTTAAACTCCACTTTTCTTTCAAAATATGGTTGCAAGTTAAATAGTTTCAAATAGGTACAATAAGCACAAAAGGGCTCAAATTAAATACTGTGCAGATTAACAAAAGTGTCGACATACAAACGCTAACGTTTCGGGGTGAAGTTCCCTACTTCAGAATTCAAAAATTACTAAAAACAAGGATGTAAACGTCTACACAAGAGATTTATTTCGATATGTTAGCTGGGGAGAGAGGTGTTATCGTGGGGAACTGTAAAAGGCGGATGACTGGAGTTAGCTCGGGAGGGGTCCTATTAATGTCCCCGAAACGTTAACGTTTTTTATGTCGGCACTCTTGTTAATTTGATTAATTATTCTTAGTTTAATATTTAAACATTGAGCTAGTTACAAGATACTATTGGGAACGAAAGGCTCAAGAGCCCTTAGCGTCTATTAGCAATAACTAACACTCTGTTACGATGACTGCTCCGCAACACACGCATGATGTCCATGTTGTACAAGATACTCAAGAATGATATTCATCTCCGTCAGTCAAGCGTGGATCATTCATGGCTTCTGCAAGCGTGGTAATAACTATCATTTGCATGGTAACGCACTGGATACCGTTGCCTGTTGGGAACAGATCAATCTTTCTGCGAATTGTAATACATTTTTGTTATTTCTCGCTTTCCTAGTGAAACAACCACCTAAAACAATAAAAAATAAGCGCTGGTACTAATGAAATTCCCCATCGAGCTGTTTAACAAGTCAGTGACACTAACATAGAGCAAATGCTGGGAGACCAGGTGGGCACGCAGCATTAAACTGAGATGAAATATTAGCTTTGTTTTCATTGTCATCTTTCAAATGAAAAATAGATTACTGTTCATTCGGCCACGACGTTTCATTATTCGTTCTTGGGCATTTTTGGTACTGTCCCATAATTGGTGGTCAAATATGCTATCACCTGCATTAGTACTCTCCCAATGTTAGTATTTTCCCATTATTAATATCATCTCAATTATTAGAACCGTCCCGGTAATGGCACTGTCCCATAATTGATGGTCAAATATGCTATCACCTGCATTAGTACTCTCCCAATGTTAGTATTTTCCCATTATTAATACCATCTCAATTATTAGAACCGTCCCGGTAATGGCACTGTCCCATAATTGGTGGTCAAATATGATATCACCTGCATTAGTACTCTCCCAATGTTAGTATTTTCCCATTATTAATACCATCTCAATTATTAGAACCGTCCCGGTAATGGCACTGTCCCATTATTTGCAGTCCCATTATTAGTACTACCACATATTAGTACTGCTTCATTCTTTGCACAGTCTCGACATTAATACTACAAGATTATTAGTACTGGCCCAATATTAGCACAGTCTCCTTATTAGTGTTGTCTCATTATCAGTACTGTCCTGCTATCAGTACTACTCCAATATTAGTGTTGTCTCATTCTAAGCATTGGTTAAATTAACTCCAAGGGAATCTAATTATCAGGATTGAGGACAAACGTGGGCATAAACATCGTAAAAAACAAACGTTTCCGATTATTAATAAATCCATCAAGAACAATTTCTGAAAATACTAAGAGTTGGGATTATAAAAGTTCTTTATGACTGTAAGAAATCATACACGTGAGGGGCAATGATTAATGTCATGGACTAATTATTAAATTCAGAAGAGCTGCACAGCTGATGTATACTGGTTCCGCTCCTGTTAGCTTAAAGTTACACAAGAATTCAAAAAATGTCCAGGTCACCAATGACTTTTGTTACACCCAAAATAGAAAAATTATTATTTTAAAAAAACATCTTCACCATTGGATTAGCGAAATATTCGCAAATGAAGCATTTCTTTGACTTTGCTGAAATGTTTATAAGGTTCCAAACGAAGCTACTGAGGGTTGTGATTAAAATTATATTACTTGTGATTATAATTATATTACTGAGAAGCGCACCAACATGTTGGAATTTTTATTAGTAAAATATGAATCTTTTTAAAATTAACTTTTAATCTAAATTCATGGGTCAAGGTAAGGAAGGTACAATAAAACTCCTCAACCTGAGATTTCTTAAAATTGAGAAAACTCCTGAACAGAAGACCCCTGGAACTTAAAACATCCTAAAACGTAGACAACATACTACGCCATCTGTCGAATACTGTAAAAATAGTCGCAGCCATGTTGAGCTTCCAGAAAAAAAGCTCTAGCAAAACTTAATTGGTAGTGCATTTAACTTAATAACTTGACCAATTCTTATATTGAAATTAATACACTTCTTGAAATTAAAAGAATATGCTTGTCTTCATTTTGCGAGTTCCACTATACTTGTAAATTTTCTAACAATATTCTAAAACGTCTGTTATATGTAGCAGTGACTGTGGCCACGTCGGTGCTTCTTCGTACCCCAGTACTATACCATTATTTGTGCTGCCCCATTATTATATGCTGTCCCATTCTAAGTGCTGCCCATGATACTAACGCTCTCTCGTTTAGACAGCATTGAAGTGCTGACTTCACGAGTACAAATATCCGATAATCCCTAGGGAAGAAATAACCATAAATTTTGCGGACTGCCTCGATGTTTTCGCCTATGTTGATGTTAGCTACTTCTTTATTCAATTTAAATCGTCCTGTACTTCAATCCAAAAGCCTGAATCTTTCACTTATAGCCTAGTTTCAGTCGTTAATAGCAAACCGATTAAGTTAGAAGCTGCTGAAAACTCAGTCCTATGTGGAATGGGTCTTGCGGAGTTGTATCCTTACAAAGTTAGTTAGCAAAACTGATTCTTGCTCCCCAATTATGGCAGATGGTAACGATTTTGGTTAAAACTGTTACATCTTTTGTAATATATTTTTGTTAAATCGTATCGCTGCTCATTTTTTTGTCGGTCACATAGAAACTTATTTTCCAGGCAGCCTTGTAATGACGTTCAGCCTTAAAATAAGCCTCAGGGAGCTATCAGTTCCAGCAACTCAACCTCGAAAAAAATCAAACCGCTGAAACTCAGACACCTTAGCCTTAATAACTTAGTTTTAAGTAACTCAAGCTCAAGTAACTCTAAGCTCCAGTCTTCTCCAAAACTACATTCTACATGTTACCATAGAATGACTAATATTGCTGGTACATACTGGCTTATTGCTATAGTGCAGCATTATGAAACGTAAGAATTTTTTTCAATGCTGTAAAAGTCGCACTCGTATTAGTTTGAGACGAAACTATTAATATGTTCCTCTAGGAGCTGTCTTTGAGCAATAATGCAATTATTATTGGGAAACATCCCGGGGTCTCGAAGTTCAACCGATTAAATATTATACCGAAAAATTAATTCATTGAAATTGGTTTTCGCAATAGCTGATAATGCGAAAAAACAATTCAAATCACTTGCAGAGTGAAGGGAATTACTTTAACCACAATCAACTCAAGCATAAAATTCTTGATTACACTTTTGGTAGAATGACATACTGTGTGTCGAGCTATAGGCGCGTTTTCAATTTGGGCTTAGAGCATCGGAAGAACTTGCTATTGAAGAAATCACATTGTCTGCTCTACAGCTTTTCCGCCACCGACTTTGACTCTCAAAGAAGTAAATGTATAATAGCTGTAATTTTGCCGAGTGGCGGGCCGCTGCTCATAAGCTTAAGCGCGGACAGATCGGGTACCGTTCCGCATATTACTGTATCGGTGGCCACAGCTCCAGGACCCGAGGAGCCATCCGACCTTTAGGGTCAGCGCCGTTTAGCCAAAACACAATGATTTTAGCAACGGGATTTTGCCGGCTTTCCGTGACGGCTCGCCGTACCTGAGCACACTAACTACGGCGCTCTTAAGAACTTTAACCTCTGCCGTGCAACCGAGAGAATATGCCAATATTTCTGGGAAAAGAACTACTGTGACGTGAAGGGCGCAAGTGAGTAAAGAACCCTTTTGAAAAACAGTCCAGAGGATATTGATGTAGTGTCCTATTCGGTCCGCCGGCTGGCCCAGCTCTTGATTTCCAAGTGCTGTGCTTCTGTAAAACATCAACTTTTAGTTGTCCTCCAAGTACTGCATTACTTTGACCAAACCAGCCACGAACATCTCAATTACTTTCCTCCTTGGAAGGAACAGCACTTAGTTTTCCAAGTACTATACTACTTTAAAAACACAGCAATTAACTATCCAGGTATTGTGCTCTTTTAGAGTACCAGCTTTTAGCTTTCCTAGAAATGTGCTCCCTTAAAACCAAGAACAACTTACGATTGTCTAGTAGACTCTAGCTGATCTCCACCCGATCTCCTAGAGATTACGCAATTTTTCTATGCAAAAAAGCGGCTGTGTTGTAAGGTGTGTCAGTAAATAACGCATTGTGTTGATAAAACACCTGCAGAATTTTCGACCTTTAATTCTGTCAGTTCAGTTGACAAGTAACAGCAGTTACTTCTCCAAGTATGCATGGCTTTCCCTAACGAAAATTCCAGCTAGCAGTTATCAACATGTATACGATACAATTCTGATCAGGATACAGGAACACTATCTTCTATATGCTTTAAGCCCTGTTCTCATTGTTCTGCCACTTTTTCCTTTTTTTGCATTTTACATTAAAATCGGCGAGTTACGCCCACCATCGATAAAGTGCATGCAGGTACGTATGTACATTTTTAACTATACTGTATATGCACTGGTAACGCCATAACTGGCGGACCTAATTATTGGTGAAATAAGTATCCGAACCGGAAAACTTGACTTAGCGGATATAAAGAAACTTGTTTATTACTCAACTCAATTTTGATATTATGCCACATGAAGGACAAAGCATAGCTATAGCACTTTCAGCGATGCTTCATTGCTTAATAAATTGTATAGTAGAGACACAGCCGGGAGGGGGAAGGCAGGAGGTTTAATATCTTTCGATGAGCAGCAGTTGGGCCAAAATTTTATTAGGAATATAATTCCGCACAAAATATGATTAACATAACATAATTAACTTAATTTGGATCCTCAGACATTGTACATGGAGATGAAATTCCCTTACCCTCAGTTGTACAGGTTGGTTATCTTCTAATTCTTTTCGTTTCCCGAATCATCGGAATGAACTTCAGGTGCTAACTACAAGCCGGTTACGGTTGAGTTAAAAAAAAAAACACAAATTTAATAAAAGATGGGTAACTAGAGGAAGTTAAACCGTCACTCATTCCGCGGTCCCTCATATTACACGGGCCCTCTTTTTTGCTCGGACCCTCTTTTATTCATGGGCCCTCTCTTTATGCTTTAATATCGGCAGCCGTCCCTGAGGGTCGGCAGGATTTGCTGGTTTTGGAAAAGACAAGAAAAAGAGAGAACCCACAATCAATAAAATCCGGCAGATGGGCACTTTCTGCTATTTGCGGCCATTTGCGATCTTGGCGCAACATAAATTATATCGGAACTAGTGTCCCGAGCCGTCATTGTAAATGACGGCATATTGGGTTATTAAATGACTGGTGCACGTGTGCGATAAATGACGGTAGTAAGTTAGCCCTTCAGGAAAACCCCCGCTGGCTTCCTCATTTTTCCCCTATCTAATACTGAAGAAAAAGATTCCAAGGTACTCAACTTTTTTTTCGCCTTTTGAAATCTGAATTTTCTCCTTTCTTATTAGTTGTATTTTTCCCCTATCTAATACTGAAGAAAAAGATTGCAAGGTGCCCCACTTTTTTTTTTACATTTTGAAATCTGAAATTCTCCTATCTTATTCCCATAGAGCGTGACAGGAAAGATATAAATATATAAATAAATAAATAAATAAATAAATAAAAACACGACGTGAATTATTATATAGTAGAAGATTCCGAGGCGTTTTGCCTTTAGTGCTCTGGTGGTAGTGGTGTTGCCAGTGGCCGGAAATGCACAGCTCTGGTGATGGCAATACAGAGAAAGAATTGTGACAGTCTTTGTTTACTTACAAATGACGTTAGTAAACCAATTGGAAGAAGTGCAAGGAATGACAGGGAAAGAAAAGAAATAAAAAGGAGGGAGGCAACAAGCGAGCATCGGAGCGGCGGTAGCGGTTCCTGTAACGGCGGAGCTAACGGCAGTGGGCCGCTGTGTGTGTGTGTGTGTGTGCAGCGAGCTGCTGTGTAGCGGCGAACGGGGAGTGGGCTACTGGAGCACTGGAGTGTGGTGGTGAGGGGGAGTGTAGTGGTGACGTGGTGGTGAGGGGAAATGTAGTGGTGACGTGGTGGTGAGGGGGAGTGTAGTGGTGACGTGGTGGTGAGGGGAGTGTAGTGGTGACGTGGTGGTGAGGGGAGTGTAGTGGTGACGGGGTGGTGAGGGGGAGTGTAGTGGTGACGTGGTGGTGAGGGGGAGTGTAGTGGTGACGTGGTGGTGAGGGGGAGTGTAGTGGTGACGTGGTGGTGAGGGG
>LQNS02277602.1:19451435-19464772 GCA_001587735.2 Parhyale hawaiensis
TGAACGATGCCGCAATTTAATTGAATCTTGCCATCGAAGATGTGTTGAAGTCATCAAACATAAAGGATCGTTCACAAAATATTGATAAAGGATGAAGGTTTTTGTTAAATTTGTTGTTTTGTTGCGTTTTTTGTTAAGTGTCCCTTAATTCTGCTCACACTAAATTTATAATTATAAGTTAAATATACCTAACTTTTTTCTTATCCTTCAGATCGTAATAAATTCATAGCATATTATTAGGTATCTCAATACCTCTTTTGTCTTAAAATTTCAGCGTTGAACCTTTTACAGTTTTTGAAATACGAAATTTTTTATTTTTCTCCCTTAATTATGCTCGCAACTGTATTTTGGTGAGATTTAACCCCATAACTCTACTGAGTTACTTTGTTAAATGGATTCAGTTTCCCTTTGTATTCATACTAAGAAAAATGAGGGTTTGTAGTGAGGTAGCATTGCCTGATAAAAAGTAGGATTAATGCTTTATTTGGTGCGAAAGCGGCGTCCCAAAAAGCTGTGGAACAAGTTATTCTCCCCCCCCCCTTCCTAAAAAAAGGTGACGCTATCTACGGGTCAGATTTTTCGAACATTTACGTAAGCAAAAAATGAAGTATTCATGATTAATGGGTTCTACGGCAGAAATTTTTAAATATTTGCCGAAATAAAAAGTGAATATATACGATTGACACGTCAAATAGGACGAAATTTTCAAACTGTAATCGATTTAAGTTAAAAGTATGTACCGACACATATACAGGACGTAATGTTAAACGTTAATCAATTAAATTAAACAATAAGCATAATCACGCCAACTGCACGACTGGATTTAAAGTCAATCGATGACAGTATTCCCTGTCGATTCTTTTAATGGCATGGCATGCAATTTATAATCAAAACTTGCTTGCACTGTGTAGCATTATTGTTTTTCTACTTTATTTGCGGGGTTTCGAACATATTTTCTGCACACCAAACCATTATTTGCCTCAACAGAATCTTAACTGACCTATAAGCTGCTTTACGGACTTGATTTCTAGGGCGGCCAAGAAAACTGTCGAGGTATAGCTGGGGAGGCAGTAAATCCAATGAGTAACGTTTTGAAAATAATTTCCTTGGCGCCGCAATATCAACATATAGTGCTGGGCACATGCGGCCCTTGACACATGAGTGCAAATGGCGCAGGCCGCAGAACTCCACCCTTTAATTTCCATTTTTGGCTGGGTCGCAAATGGTCACGGATGGCCGCAACTGCCCAACTCTGATCTTATATAACTAAAACATTAAATTTTGCTTGCTTCCTCTCTGGCACTCAATGCGTGCTGCATGACACAACTACACGTGACAACATCTGACAGGCGCTGAGCTCCAAACAGATTTTGCTCACGGGACGCGGACGCCCAGGTAAAGACCCTAACTGTTGTCCGTACATCCTCGCTTCTACTTTACTATAATAGTATGATACAAAACCCATTTTACAATATTTTGGCACTCCTAGCAGTACCTGCAGGCGCAATCAAGCCAAAATTGTGTACGTTCAGAGTGGAAAAACGCGAGAGTAAAAATTGGGTGTGTTCACCCTGAAGTGGAGCCTGTAGACGCCTAGTGGCTTAGTTTATCCAGTGTAAAAAGAGGTTCCAAAGCCGCCACAACCACTGTTAATCACCCATCACGGGTGCTTTCATTTCACAAGGGATTTGTGACGAAAGCTAAAAGAAATATGTTATCGAAGTGTTCTTTGAAACGCTCAAAATGCAGCCCGTTCGGCAGTAAATTCTATCTACTATAAGTAGTCATATAAGAAATGCGACAGAAACGCGAGCCCATTCATGAGTTCGTTCATAATTCAGAAGGTCCTGCAGTAAAAACCGAGTACTTTAGTAACTCAGGAGACTACAAAACACAAAGTATGACTTTCAAGACTCCGCCAGCGGCCTGTGGACAGAGCCCCTAAACAACTGACCTACTTTAGACCAGTAACATAAAGAAGCCTACGGTTTCATAATCGGCCATGACTCTGCTAAATATCAACTGCAAAAATATGCAATAACTGTAAACGGAAGAGGCCCTAAACGCTGGAGACGCAACGAGGAAAATGAACGAGCTGAAAAATTCGTTGCAGTGATTCTTTAACGTCGTAATCAGCTGCCGGTAATTTCTGTAGGAAGAGCATAATTTGAACTGTGGATATGCATGTAGTCAGTGTTGGCTCTAAAGAATCAACAGTATTGAGAATAACAGCTCTAATAATAACAAGGCAATAATAATGTATTCCTCTAATGAAAGTAACAACAGATTGGGACAAAAGTAATAAAAGCGAGGAGCACCAAAGGTAAAGAGACAGAGTGCTCCTTTCTTTTGCATCCACATGATAATGTTGTACACAGAACTCTATTTGGATACACTTTTTTCGAATATCACGGAAGAGAAGAACACTGGCACTTTGCCAAGAGAGTTACGACAACCGAAGTGAATGCTGCGCAAACTTTGAGAAATAATATTTAGTTTTCACAACTACCACATTTCAGGTTTCCCAACGCCGTTGCCGAAAAAATATTGATGCAACATGAACAAAATAATATTTACTCAATTAATTTTCATAGCCATTATTGTAAGCCTACTTGCTATATCAAATAATGCACTTGGTGAAAAATTTGAATTGTAATTAGATGCGTTGTAGCATAAGTACTGCCTGAAATATGGCAAGAGACAACCACGCATTCCGCGTGATCGTCCGCTGGGTTCTGCCACTGGAAGTCTGTCTATGGTATCCCTAAGCTGAAGTAAGAGTAACAGACAGGTACCAGTAGTGTTAAACCGTTATTGCTTATATTACGTTTGAAGTTACTGCAACGGCAACTAGTTTTTAAAAAAATCCTAACAAATTATACAAATTTTTTGACTGGTTCCTAGATAGCTGTCATAGTTTTCCGAAAATGAAACACAGAGTTTTTTCTTTTTATAATAGACAATTAAGGGTTTCTAGAGACACTTGGTTTCATGAATGTGCTTATTGTATGTAATCTTGGCCCAAGTACAAGTTAGCTGTTGACAAAACTTAATGTTAAGTTTCTGAAAAGGGCTGAGGTTGACTGTAGCCCGTTTTCTATGCTGAAACTCTGCTCTTGGGCGATTGTATTGACATGCACCCATAAGCAATATTTGCTGCTGCTCATAATACTACCCTTATTATGTTGATAGTTATGCAATAAATTTTACTCATATCATTGTCAAATGGCTTTGATAACTTTTCCCTTACATTCCATATTTAAAAAAGATAAAAATTGCGCACATTTTGATCGCCTTGGGAAAATACCAGCAATTTACAGTAAAAACAAAAAGTTGTCAGTGAAATTCAATAATAACTTTTATCAATAGAAAATGCCTTCAATTGCTAAATTGAGAATTAACCCATTAACGCAACTATCCAATTTTCTAGATGGTTATTGTTAAGATCTACTTAATACATTAATGATTACAAACATTAACCTTGCACAGACCAGGATACTTTATACACCTGATATTCCTTCGAAAAACCGACGTTTAATGTCATCATTAGGAGATTAGTATAATAAAACCTGCCCTTTTGGCCAGGGTTGCCGCCCGTTGGGGTAACGTGATGGGTGTGAGCACGTCGGTCTTTCGACAACCTCAGGGCCACCGCAGATTGAACGAAATAATGCACTTAGGCTGCCACTTCTGGTAAATATGCATGCTTCTCAGTACCGCTGCATCGTACCGCACTGTACCGGTGCAGCGGTTCTGCAGTACGGTACATGACGGTACTCATGGAATTATCCTTTCCTGTCAAGGCGTAACCTTTGACCTACCAGCTGATCTTGTAGACTTAACCTCTCAACCTCTCGAGTCTGGTTACCAGACTGAGGTATCAGTACTCGATTGATATGCATCGACAAGCGCTGTAATAAGGCGGTAATTATCATCCATTACCATGTCGTGCAATATCGTCAATAAATAATAGCAGTTCTATAGAAGGTCAACTACTGTAGATAAAAGTAATGAAAATTCAAAATTGTTTTCCATGTGACAGAAATTTTGCTCAAAACTTTCAACCTTGAAGTTGGTAAAGTTAGCTAGAGAATTTTGGGTTCGTTTGACGGTTATATTTAAGTTACTGCTCTAGATGAGTAAGTCTTGGATAAAAATTTTTTCAAATTTTTGAAGACACCCATTTCAGTACTATTTTTTTAACATTTTCGGAAAATTGGCCATTAAATCATAAATTAAACTTTCGAATTATTGTCAACTTCCCAGTAGTTTACTTAAAAATTCAGAGCAGTCGAACTTCAAGGACCTTAAAAAATTTTGCTTAGTGCTACCTACGTCGCAATTCCGAGCTGTTTTCTTACTGCTTGAGAGTAACGAAACGGGAAGCAAAAACAAGACTTGTACATATATATTTCAATAGAAATAAAACCACACAAATGATCGATATTGTCTTGAAATGGCGAAGGAAAATAACTAGTTTGAAAAATCCCGTTTGACGCTCGTTTCATTGCTGTTGTTGTTGTGTTCTGAAGAATAGCGCTGCTTTTTCTTTTCCCGGATCACTTTCTCAATTTGCACGTTATGAGCTCAGACGAATTTGAACTTTTACCCCGGGAAGTAAATGAAATTCAGTATTTATGCTACTGCTAAAAGGGACTTAATTGAAACGTCGTCAATGTTAGAATTTTAGCTTGGCAAAACGAAAGCTTTACAGCTGAGCGTATGAAGTCTTCCTATGTAATATTTCTAGAGGAGAAGAGACCAAGCAAGCAATCATTTAACAAACTGAATATTTTTTTACAGTGGGATGCATTGATGAATTTATCACTCGACTCATCCGGCCAGTCTGACTCTACCATGTAAGCAGCGGAATGTGTATCTGCGTTAAAACATTTTTATTAACGTTATCATTTGCTACATTAAAAAGAAAGTCTAGAGAAGTGTGTTAACATCTATAAAAATCAATTACTATACTAACCAGCATGACATATTTCGCGCTCAATCTACTTTATATGGCTTGTAACTGTGTGTACAACGATGTACACGTATTGTAGAGAAGAACAACCGTTTCCAAGCTTGGTTCAAGCTTTACCATCACATGATACATATTGTTTTTACTAGTATCTATTTATGTATAATCGTTGATAGGTAAGTGTAGCTCAATTCTTTAACTAGCGGGAACAGTACGCTTCTGCCTAGCTCAACGTATAGGCAGTAGCACAACTTAGTTCAATCCACGCAGTCGATGGTAGGTAAGTAAGTATAACTCAATTGTGTAACGCATGCGAGTGAGTACGGTGCGCGTCTCCGTAACTCAGCATATCGGAAGCGACGCAAGATACCTGTGGCGCTGAGCACGCCGCCGCGCACCAGCGGAAGCGGGCCAATGCAAGCCTGCCAGAAGTGCATGACAAAACAACCAAGCAACAAAACCCGCCTCTCTTTGCACTATGACCCGCCGCCACCACAACCGTTCGCAGGCCTCCATATTCAATATTAGTCCCTTCACTAATGCGCATCGGACCGGCTGCGAACTCTGCACTTTATGAAGAGACTGGAGCTGCACGGGAGGAAGTCAGTACGCTATGCCTTCACTCTTTGATTACCGAGTGCCGTACAAAAGACAAATGAAACGCTATTTTTGTGCATTACCGTAAGCGCGGTCTGGAAGGTCTTAGTGATTGGTCTAACTGTTTACTGATAGGCTGCTCAAGGCATCATATATGTATATGCTGTGTTAAAGCGATATGCGTTCATCACGCATTCGCGCACCCTTAACCGCTTTTTAACAACACCTTATATTGGCCATGCTAATTCGCTACGAAGATTCTTTCTTTTATAGTATTACGGTGCGAGAAGGAACCCATGCTGCAAAATAACACACCTTGAGTAATAGAGTATTAAATATTACGCTACCAAACCAACATCTCATACTGAGTTCACAAAATTTTATAAAGATTAAGATTGTGCAGTAAAGTTTAGGGAGAACTTCTAGTGATTCTCTACAAAATATGAACTTTAGAGCTTACATTTACACAGCAAACCAACGGTATATCAAAAAGGTTTCGGAAAAGTGATAAATAATTGTTTGGTATCACTGTAAAATTCAAGAGTAAGCATTATATGTAGGATATACATATTATGGCAACAAAAATTTTTAAAAAAGTCTTCCAAAATTTGTAGACATTTTGCAGCGTAGTTTGCAGCTAGTCAGATAATAAAATTATAGACAGTTACTGTTACCCAAAACAAGTCTACAAAACTCATCCTCCTACAGTCATTGCAGTTTTATTGTTATGTACGTTTGTCCAAAATAATAACTTAGAGGCCGTTAGATAAAATAAGTAATATATCAGTTTTCAAAATAGAGGCTTCATATGCCAAACTTAATATGTCGAGGCAAAATGTATGCTGACGCAATGACTGTGGGGTGGAAAAGGCACGGTGGTTAGAGCAACAAAAACTGGAGAGGGGGGGGCTGCACTATTACCTATTAGGATATTTCTAGTTTTTTTTTTTTTTCATTATAGAGTAGATGAGTTCTCACTGCCGTGGCTCGACTGCAGTGTCCGTAGCCATGTAGTTCTTCAAAGCTTTAGAAGCGTCCTGGTATAGAACTTTGACTATGAAATCATTATCCAATTCTCCCTCCTTGTTTTATGATATGAGTATTGTACCAGTTACGCAAATATTTAAAAAAAATAATACCTCCACGCGTCAAAAAAAATATAATATGCTCTATCCTTCTGTACATCACCCACGCTTTAGTAGCTGCGAGCTTCCACAGGGAAGAGGGTACAGAAAAAATGTAAAAAATGCACGTCTCTATTGTACTTTTCGTTAGTTTCTGATATCCGAATGCAGCGTA
Organism: Parhyale hawaiensis; assembly: GCA_001587735.2. Classification (NCBI taxonomy): domain Eukaryota; kingdom Metazoa; phylum Arthropoda; class Malacostraca; order Amphipoda; family Hyalidae; genus Parhyale; species Parhyale hawaiensis. The sequence goes on from LQNS02277602.1 coordinate 19,458,304, forward strand.
CGCAAGATACAGTAGCCTTATTTTGGTAACAACACATTGACTGCAATGAAAAATTTAATGTAGTGCCTTTTGCTCTTTTCCACTATATGTTTTGAAAGCTTATCGAAGTTACTCTGCACAGGTATTAATTTGTGCATCAAGTTCCTTCTGTTGAAACACTGGCGGTGTCAAAGTAAGCTGCTCAGAAATGGCCCACTTCTGTGAGCGTTCGAGTCTAAGTTTGAAATTCGTTTCGAAGACAATTGAGGGTCTGCGTCTGTCAGCTGTGCCTCTGAGTGCACTGACAATGAAGTCATTAACGAAGAAACGGACCGGCCGACGAAGCACCGGAATCCGGCGCGTGTTTCGGATGAATTTTCCGGACGGCGGCCGTGACTTGCCGTCCGCAATTACAGAGCTGCTCAGCTCTGCGGCTGCATTGCTGACTCAGCGTTATTTCCCGTCAGCATCTTCCTCACGGACGCGTTATTGACAACAAAATATTAGCTATGTAATGGCTAGCGTAGTACATAATGATGCTATTTCCACCAGAAACTGATCTTTTAATTGCCTCTTATAGGGTAAATACCCGTTTGTTGCATCGCGTAATTATTGGAGGTTCAATTATTGTAGACGCGAGCAAATTTTAAGGAGAATTTCATGATGGTGCAGCTTTTGTTAAATCATTTTTCCAAAGGCTTGTCCAAAGTTTCAGACTGCATCCTTGGCTGTGCAACTTTGAATCACGCTGCAAATGTTGGAAGCAATCCGATTACATCCAGCCGGCTGATAAAATTTTTTTTTAGCAAGATTGAGGTTTTGCTAGTCTTTAGGACAACCGATCAAGGATCGACGTCTGACACTTAATTCAGCATGTTCGAAACCAGAGCGCATGCATGAATTTTTCGTAGAGTTAAGCCTCGATGGCTTAATATTCGCGCCCAAACAAACGCGCCCTTAGAAGCCTGTAGAAGCCCTTAGCCTATGAGGTAATTGCCATCGCTAAATAAATTATCAAAACTTTACAGGGCGCAGCTTATAACTGGCGGACTAGTCACTCAATTACAGTAGCCCTTAAACAGTACCTTTAAATGCTGCCAGGACAATTACGAGGTTACTGTAGCTATGAATAAGTCCTCAATTAGCCTATTTAGATCCTTCTCACATTCACTTTATAACTAATCTGACAAGACATCATGCCGAAGCAGCGGAAGCGATTTTTATGAGATATAGGCGGCTTATGGAATTAGTTAGCCTTCTAGAAAACAACAAACACTACCTTACTGTATATTAGGACCCTATTGATGTTTTACATAGACATTTTCAATTTAACATATCATAGCATTCATTTGACCTCAGTCTCACTGGAGCGTTTGGATATGACGAGCTTATTTTACAAAGACTGACATAATATTTCTCAGGGAAGTCCAAATATCATTCAGTTTTTGCCAGCATTATGCTGCAAGTACAAATAAACAGCTAAAGGCAGTTTTTGCGTTCTTCATGCGCAATCATCAGATACTTGACACGACAAAGTCAGGGCGAAGCGAGATGAGGGCGAAAGCGATTTCAGTTTTGGTTTCATTTTCTATATTAAAACTTAACACACCCTTTGGCCAGCTCAGCGCATGAATGGAATGAAGTATTGTAGTGCATCTATAACCATTCTGTTGTAGCATGCCATTTCCCAAATCGAGAACGTGCTAAAACAGTCTACGTACAGTATTCATGAAAATAAAATGCATTATCATTTTTATCACTAAAATAACGCGCCTGGCCGTTTATAGACAAGCAGTGAAACCCAGGTAGAGATTTGATAGACCCCAGGACGCTCAAATCGCTGAGTAGAAGAATTGCTTATGAAAAGTTCACCGCTGACTTGAACACTTAATTAATTGTTCCTTAACACGGCCGAACACGCATCCTGGCAATGAATTCGTTACTAGCAAAGTCTGCGGGGAAAATACCATCTGAATTGTCAAATGTAGCATGTTACAGTCTCCACTGTAAAGAATTGGGTCTCAATTGCAGCTCCTCGAGTGAATGTATATATGGCCTTATGCGATACTGACGAACTCGTTGTCTCAATGATGGCCTAAAAAACTATTTACAGCAGCATCTAACTCCAGTCTTTTCTTAAAGATCATTTCTAATGTTTTCAATGGCTATCTCTACATTTTTCAGTGAACGAGTTTAAGCGTTTCAGCGATCGTTTATAAATTTTCAGTGACTGTCTCGGCAGTTTCCTATGCCTTTCTTGGCATATTTAGTCACTATTTAGGCATGTTGCAGTAAATTACTTTCTAACAAGTTGTATATTCGTACCATTCAAGTTATAAAATTCTGTAAAGATCTCATCAGCCAGGCTCGTCCCAATTAAAATTCAGCGCCGTATGTAAGTAAATAACCTCACACGGTTGCTTTCGGTGCCGTATGTAAGTCTGCAGCTATGGCAGTAAATAACCACACACGGTTGCATTTCGAGTCTATTTGCACTTCCAGCAGCCGCAGAAGGTAGTACTTAGTTGACGAGATTGGACTTACATACCTGCGGCTGGTAATAATAAATAGTTTTAATCTTTGTTTCACCGTAATACGTAGTTGCCGGATGGCTCAAAAAGCTGCCATGGCGGCTCTAAATCAACTTTTTTCCAATCCTAAAACGGCTTACTTGCGCCACTGGTGACACTCGAAAACAACGCCAATTTACTTGAGGTGCTTGCTATTTTCAGAACAATTAAACATGTCGATTTCTTCGGGACGAATCACTACTTCTGTCATATTATCAGGCTGACATTGAAAAGTTGTGCAGTGCGCGCATTCAATAGCCAACATAACCCTGTAAATGCCAGTGCATCCAGTACGTGCCGTAAATGCCATGATTCTTGCAATATGCATAAAATGACATTGGCCTGCTGAATTAATCTTTCATGAATATTTGACTAATGTATATCTCCGTATAATTATATTCTGCAATTATGGCAAATATTGTAGCATTGTAATGTGCATCGTAACAGTTGAGATTCCTTAATACTTCCTTCACAAACTACAACGAAGCTGACTTTGCACTGGCTATTGGACGTCTTGTACTTTAATCTTTAGTGTTGCAGCAAATGAACTATTGATAAGCAGATTACTTTGAATGAATGTACCCGTGCTATATGTACAATATACATAGCATGGGAGAAGGTTCAGTCTGAGAGTTGCTTGAGACTTACTCTTAACACTTAAGAGTCAAACTCGAACAACTAGTAAATCCAAATTTTTCTTAGACTGTATTTCATATCTTATCAGTGATCGTTTGTTCAGCGTACTAGTCTGTTCGACAGTTGTTGACTCTATACAGCACCCAACTTTCATATGGGCCAGAAATTACAAAACTTGAATTTCTGACATAAAAGCTATAATCTCATAGCTGTAACTTATATGGAACTCCATTCGTGACTGTTGGTTTGGCAAGTTTGGATGGGGTCACAGGCGTTGATTTTCCAAACCGATGGCCCTTGAGATAGCGTGCTTCCCAGAACTGAGTTTCGGATCATCTCAAAGACACACAATGTGAGATCGGCTCCTGAAACTTAAGCAAAGTATTCAAACCAGCGCACTAGTTCTGGAAAACTTACTGCTCAGCGTTAGCTTATTTCGATGCAATTGTCCTAGTCAATGGGACCTTAAGTGAGGAAAATTCTAAAGGATTCCTTGTGGAAGAAATCTTTGTAGCTGACTTGTTGCATGTCACTCCGCCCATACTGTTCCCACCCGTCTCCGTACTGTGTCTCCATGCAGCCGGGCACAGCGCCCCCTGTTGTCAGCGGAGCTCCCCCGTCTCCCGGCGCTCCATAGGCTTTGCCGCGCACAATTATTGTTGTAGTGGCAGCCCAGTCCTGACATGGCCGCTTCTCCCCCTGAGCGCCCCCCCGGCTACCCGGGTACCGTAAGAGCGTAGGGGGCAACAACCCCGTAACGGGTAGACCGTAGCCCCCTCCTGCTCGGTACTTGCTAGCGCCGGTTCGCCACTTTAGCGAAAACGTCGCTAGATTTCTGAAGTCTAAGCGCATATTCTGCCGGCGACGCATAAGCATTTATTTAATCGAGAATTTGGTGCTGGTTAATGTATATCTGTTTTAACCTGCGTCTTGTAATACTCCTCTGTGCATGGAAAATTCAACAAGAATTTTATGAATTCTAGCGGCATTTCCAGCACATTTAGTGATATTGCGCTGTCAGTATTTGGCAACAATGCGAGTTCCTCCTCCCCCCAAGCTGCGCACGCATACAAACTTACACACGCACATACAGATTGCAGATATACGCGCGCGCATATTAATATATTCATGTGCACTTCAGGTACAATTTGATTAGATTAGATAGGCGGCAGTAGACGGATCAGCAGTCCCATTCCCACAGGGACACCGGGACTTACACCCCAGCCCTCTATGAGCAAAAAGATGCAAAATACTAGACAATCATGCAAACTGCACTAATGAGAGGGTGGGAAGGGCCAGAAGCAACCACCATTTCAAAATCAACGTAGTTAGCAGCCTTTAATTGCTTGTAATCAAGTAAGATACAGCAATGCACCGAATCGAGATGCAATCTTAGGGTCTTTGCTTTTGTATCGCGATGCCGGGTGTGGTGGTGGTGCATTGCTACCACTAAGATCAACGTCCCCCAGTTCAAATCTCGTCTTGGTACTAATTGTAATTTTATTTAAGTCTTAATACAAAGTAGACGAATGAGTTTTCATTCTAGATAATGGCCAAAGCTACAACTAAGAGTTACAATTGGCCTGCCTTGATGACGACATTATTCTACCATACAGGTTCAGCACGCCAACTTTATAGGTTTTCTGGTAAATTCATCGCGTGGTGAATTCAAAAACTTGTAAATTCACGGCGGCTTTAAGTGCGTATGAATGATGGCGGGGACACTTGTGATAAAATTACCAGCCATCCGGTATATGTACCAAAGTCATATACTGACGAGGCAATAAAATTTCCAGGTGACGAATTTGCTGGTGATGAGTTTGCCTGAGGTGAATTTATAATCAATTGTCGACAGAGCGCCGGTCATACGAGTACTGACATCAACGTGGAAATTAGAAGTGACTGTCCGGCTTACGTCGCAAACATGCCGTGCTTTACGGTGGCGTCACATAAGGTCGTCAGCGATGTTTCCCGTGGGCGTTTTGCTACTGGTGGTAACCCGTTCGGACTCTCGCAAGTCAGTGTCTTTTTTGTCTACTTTTCATCATTAAAATTAAAGATGGTTCTAATTCTATTTCCGTCAGAGTACAGTACTTGACTAAAGCCTCAATATTACGTTAACCTATAAAAATAATATTTTTTATCTGTTAACCCCGAATAAATTTTTATAACTTAATCAAATTTTCAACTATTAAACTGAAAATACAGTATATGTCGAAACCTCATAGAGCCCAAATCATTGTAATATAGACAACGAACTTAGCTATCAACATCAGTGCATTAACACGATATCCCTCTCATAAAGTCAAATTATTACAGGAAATTTAAATACAACAACAAAGAAACTGATACGGTGAAACTTTTGAAGTTCGAAAATACTTTAGGTCCGTAAAATCCCCAGATAGATAAAAATCAGTAGAATGAGATTCTATATAATAGTAAGAAAGTCTATCGTATGCACTGAGAGCGGCGACCAATTCTACAGTTATACATACATACATACATATAAGAATACAGTATATGCTGTGCGCGTTTGATGGATTTGCGCGATCGATCGATCGCGCATATCCATCAAACGCGCACGATATACATGCCGCGTTCCTTTTTTACGCTTGTCAGAAAACAGAATACAAGTTAGTTAGTCACCTGTAGACCATTCAGAGCTACCTCGTTTTCGTGTTGACCTAAGATTTCTTTTTTTTTTTTTAGAACGTTTAGGAGAGCTAAGCACATAAATCTAAATTTCAAAAGGCAAAATCTTGTGCAACTTAGTATTTTTAGGGGACCGGGGTGCAGCTTAACGTACTCTAATACTCGTACTATGTACTGTTGCGGGCAAAATAAAAGAACGATTTTCACTATTTGAAAATAAAGTTTAACCATGTAGAGTAGGTTAATGAATCTTTTGATGGGGCCTTAAAGAATGTATTTAACATATTTCTACAAAATACCAGGACAAACATAACTATTTTTAATACAATAGAGCAATCTAACAAACAATAACAAAAATTGAACAGTGAAAAATAAGAGAACGATCGTCTCTAAATACAATTTTACAAAAAAAAGGAACAATGTTCAATTTTAGGTTTAGAACAATTAGTATGGAGTACTAAAACCTTTATTTTCAATAACTTTAGTACAGCGACGATTACACAACATCACAGGTTTCTTACAAAACTCTGGAGTTATTTTTTTCCATTCCTCTTCAATTTTAGTCCACAGATCCTTTACTGTTGATGGTTGTCGTTCTCTTACATTGTCACCTATAATTTTCCATAAATTTT
>LQNS02277602.1:19464844-19487086 GCA_001587735.2 Parhyale hawaiensis
ACATCGACGAACCCCTTTGTCAAGCAAACACAGATGGCAATCGGCAGCAGAACCCCAGACTACAGAGCAGTACTCCAGAAGAGGGAGGACAAAGCAATTAAAGCAGCGACGTGTCAATTCTACCGACCCAAACACCCTCCAAGCACGCCTCATAAGACCAATTTTCTGCGATGCACGTGAGGCAACCGAACGAATGTGGGGCTCAAACGTCAACTTTGGAACAAAATTGACACCCAAGATTACCAAGTCATCAACCACAGGAAGTGGTTAAAAATAGATAGATAAAAATCAGTAGAATGAGAATCTATATAATAGTAAGAAAGTCTATCGTATGCCCTGAGAGCGGCGACCAATATCTACAGTTAAACATACATATAAGAATACTGCGCATATGCCGCGTTCCTTTTTTACGCTTGTCAGAAAACAGAATACAAGTTAGTTAGTCACCTGTAGACCATTCAGAGTCTACTTATTTCTTTCTTTTAGAACGTTTAGAAGAGCTAAGCATATAAATCTAAATTTCGAAAGGCAAAATCTCGTGCAACTTAGTATTTTTAGTGGACCGGGGCGCAGCTTAACGTACTCTAATACTCGTACTATGTATGTAGAGGAGACGCAGTAACGAACTATTCGAAGTAATTTAATATTATAATTAGTCATGGTGCAAATATAAATTGAATTGGGTTTACAATATAGTAAACATCAAATAAATGTCGATCCTAGCGCCGTAGATATTGCCAGTGCATCACAAAATGCACCTGGTGGTTGGCGCAAACATAAAACTACGCAATATTTCACTCTCAAGCTATGCACTTTGGCGTTTAGAGCATATACAACACGTACGGATGGATGGATGGATGGATCTGGATGTGACGGACAAATACTGTTCTTAGTTTACATCTTTTCAATTTTGTAATAAAGGTGGAGAATTAATAAGTCCAAGAGAACACAGTGGAGCATTTAAATTTAACTGGGCTTTGGTTTACAGTTTAAAATACTCGGTTGAGTAAATATCGGCGATGTCAGCCCTAAGTTACTTAAAGGTCTGTACGTACACGTCAAAATTGCATGATAAAACCTGTACAGCACTCACCTGACAAAATGTCAACCAGACACGCTGTGCAGAGTACAGACAATAAAAAAACGCGAGAAGCAATACCACAACGTGGGAAAAAACTCCGAGAAAAAGTAACAAGTGGCAGTCATTCACCAGTGTTTGCAGGACCTGTTCTGGGTCGGAAGTGCCTCGCATGCTCGGGCGCTCCTATATGGTGACGACATGGCATGCATTTCCGATTGCGTAGATTTTTAATACGTAGTATCGGACCAAATCTCCATAAGCAAGGCAAGAAACAATGAAATATTTCGGCGTCAAACATTTTGCGGTACAGGAAAAGGTCAAACTGAGCCTAGCAAGCTGGTGGTGCGGCTGAAGATTTTTTTTTTTACGAAAAGTGAGGGGTAAAAGTAGTGGTCATCTCAAAATGTGTTAAGCAATTGGATACACGTACTGATGGATGGACGATCTGAAACAGACAAGTGTACGAATGTACACACACCGATGGATAGACGAACGGACAGATGAACACACTGAGAGAAAGACAGGCAGATCGAGGGTTGGACAAACAGATGGATAGACGGACTTATGGATGGACTGACGAACGAATAGACAGACGAATGATGGACAGACGGATGTATGTATGGACGGATGACTAGACAGACACTCAACACTTATATATTATATCATACACTCCACACAATTATACGGTACCTATCATTTTAAACTGTTTGTTTTTACACGTCCATTGTAAGCTCCAGAAATAAACTTTACACGGTACATACTTAGCCAAATTTGCATGCATGTTGCGAGCGTTAAAGCATCAAGCAGCAAAATAAATAACATCTGATCAAATAAGTAATAATAGTGAATCAAAGACTTCTATATACTACATAAAATAATAGAAATGAACTCGGAAATTATTATAAAACACTAAGCACAATTTCAGTGAAACAGTAACCACCATTGCCATCACACACTGGAATTAGCAGAGTATATCATGGAAACCAAACAACTGCAACTAGTACATCTCCCGGCTTACTACCATCAGTTGCGGAAGACATCATTACATTTTTCATTAAAATTACATTTGGCTCAACTGTTGAATTGGTTAATGGCGATACTAGTGTTTCTGTGTGAAATCTGCTCTTTGCTGACGTTGAAAATAACGATATTGTTATAAGTAAAGAGAAAGTAACAGTAGTAACAGCGAGTTATCTTTCCTAATTCAGGGTGAAATAATGTTATCTTCGTTCCATCAATGGTACGCTTATTTGCAAGATATGCACCGAAACATGAGTTCAGTAATCTGTATACACAGACCCCACGCTAGCGAGTATGTATGGGTGACAGTGTGGCGTTTGTCCGCATCCCAGGAGCAATGTCGTTATGAGTGTGAAGTTGCGCTATTCTGAGGGCTGGGAATTTTTTGAAAGCTGCGGCTTGTACTTGACCTGAAAATACACATTACGTTTGTAATAGCCAAGACCTGATCGATTGGGAGAGTTACGGCGCGTTAAGCTACGCTCATTCGCTTAAACTTGCTCGAAGTTTCCTTCAGAAGTGCTGGTTTTGCTACTGTGGGCCGGGTTTCATGCTGTTTTAAAAATAATTAATTGGGAATAATGCCTTAAGTTCGAGCCGAAGTAGCGAAACCCACGTGAACGACTGAAGTTCTGCATAAGTTAATGAGTTTAGGTTATATCAAGTACGCTAGCTACCCTACGTCATGACACTTGAACATTGCCCCAAATAAGCCGGTCTTTGAAATCTTTGTAAGGGTATTTAGGAGCTTTCCAGCGCTGTTATATAGAGATGTAAATAAATATTTAGTATGCATAATGACCGTAGCAGAGAGTAGAGGGCGCTTCTAATGGAAATACTCTTAGAGTAGCTGCATAAATGCGACGAAGCGTTTGCTGTAGTTCAGGCAGGAGCATTAGCCCAAGTACTGGGTCAAACTTGTCTAATGAGAAGAATGCCGAACGTGAATCAGTAGTTTAAGTTGGAACGAAATCGTAGTTGATTGAAAAAACACGTAGGAACAGGCAACAGGGATCATGGGTACGGCAATCATGAGTAACGTAGCTGCTGTGGATTAATGCCTAGAGTTACATACAAGTAGCGATAGGCCGGTCGTCCTCAGGTACTTAGCTTTGAAACAATTATTGGTCAGGGTAATGCCGAGTAAACCGAATCGGTGTCCGAATGAACTTAATCGAGAATAGAGGGAGAAACAGTCTAGTGTGCAGCAGGTTTAATACGACTCCCTACAACCCTATCAAAACTGATGGCTGACGCAGAAGTTAAAACCATAGTTCAGCTTTTGCGCTGCTGCGCGGCGGCCCTAAATTTTGTTAGGTGACCGTGTAAGGCTAATTACTGTCATGTGCTGCATAGAAAGCGGTACCGATTTTTAATTGGGATTAAATGCTCATGATATGGTAGTGGAAGCTGCTGGTAGAGCTCAATTATTCTTCATATTAAAATATTAATTTAATGCGATACCCTGAAAAATAATAAGTTCTGTGTTTCCTAAATTTATTTGCTATTAATCGTATGTACTTCTTTCAAAACTGCTAAATATGATGAACTAATTCCATAATTACTGTGTTTCAGAAATTCCCGTTACTCATAGTGTTATTACTCTTTTCAAATCAGTTTTCTCATGTACATAGTAATGTAGGCATGTAGGGTTTCTCTCAATACGTAGGCTAGTATCTTATTGTCAAATATAGTGCGTTGTTTCTCTTTCTAAAGCTTTTGAAAGCATTTTCAGAAGCTACTACAAAATTTTTGCATACTTTTGTTAATTCTTTCAATTTTCTATGTCGATAAGCTATTATCTTACCCGGAAGCACAAAAAAGTTCTACTATGTACTACAATGTACAGAAAAGGTGAAAGCTAGAACTTAAATTCAGTTATCCTTCATTCGTTTTCTTCACAGTACATATCAAAGAAAGATTTTGTATGGGAGACAAAAAGGAACTTTGTTCAATTAAATCATTTTTCTATCGTAACTTGTATTATTATTTTAAAAATATATAAAATTGACAAGTTTCACAAGCATTTTTTTAGTGCTGCTCTGTTTTTAGTACTATAACTAAAAAGGAGCAAAAATTCATCATTTTTTTCTTGTTTAACTAAATATTTTGGGAATGAGTCTTGATTCTCAAATAACGAGCATTCACGAGAATCTTCAGCATCTTTCGTTCAAACAAAATAATTACCTTAATAATGAAAATTTTAATAACCGCAGATAATTACTAAATTACATTAATATGTGTATATAATATATAGAATATACAAGCAAGCATACACAAACAACTCCAAATGCGGTCGAAACTGAGCTGCAGACAGCCTTAAGTCTTCGGATACACGTTTAAATTGAAAAGAAAATTAATTATAAATACTTTCTAAGTTCTTGTTACATGCCGTATGTTTTTTTGTGCAGGTTGTGCTATAATACAGCGGCTTGTTGGCCTTCATAAGGGCTCTAGTTCGCATTATTCTGGTATGCGTAACATTATAATTCACTTACTACACATTAAGCTAGAAACTCCTACCGGACTTTTCACAAGTTTCGGTACGCATGGACTAGATTAGTGAATCATTAGTTACTGTAGGGGTACTGTACCAGGAGCGTATCTACTGTGTCGCTAAGGTGACGCCACAGGTAATGCTATTATTATTATCATGAACCGAAATCAGCTCTTACAGTGTATAAGGTATAAGAACGTGAACGGGTATGCCAAGTTGACAGTAATTATTTTTCTTTCGTTAAGTATCGTCCGGTATCATGCTAGTGATATATGAACACAATTTCAGGCACGCGTTTATTGTCATTTTCTAGTAGTTGCAGCATTTATATACACGCAATGCTGTATTCTAACTCGATTGACTCAGTGGCAGACGGAGATAAACAGCTTAAAATGTTTACCGCTATGCCAGTAACGTGGAAGTGACCCTTGATATTCCTTCTGTAGTGCCTACATCTGCACCATATTTCAGCGGTGTTTGGTGAGTTCAGTTAACGATGCTGTCTTGTTCTGATCACAGTCATGGGAACTGAATTCTAGAGTGGATAAGAACTGTAAATATCATATTGCCTTTATTTTCTTGTCTCCTTCTAAAGCTCGTCGTTTCGATGCCTCCGATAACAAGCCAGAACGCGTTCATCAAAACCATATTCAATACGAGTACAGTGCTGTTATTTCTAACTTATTGTTTAGGCTTCAATTGTCTAATCATTTTTACCATATAAATAAGCCCTGAAAAGGTGTTATTCCTTCGTTTCTTTTTCTTTTGTCTCCGGGAAGTACTCATGGAGGTGAGTTACACTATTTATTGCTTATTTAGACGTGGAATCAAACTAAGAAAGACATTCAACTTATGGAATAATAATCTAGACGAGGTTATCTGATACTTCATTAAAAAATAGTCGAAAAGAGTTAATCAGTGTGAGAGTAAAGCCCCGTGCACACTACCGCATTTACTTGCGAAATGTGTCTGTGCGATTTTACATAACGCAACGGAAAAATCACACTGGAGCGTCCACACTGCCGTACGTGTGCACAACGTTCGACATTGTAACTGTCACGCCTTGAACCAAAGTAAGTTGTAGTCTTAATACTTAATTAACGTAAAATAATACTTCTTCTGGACGACGAATTTTATTTTTTTACCAAGGTCGTCCAGAAGAAGTATAATTTTACGTTAATTAAATACATGGAACCTGGATGTCCTTTATTTTCATCGATTAGAAACTATGGAGAAGTCTTAATACTGCTGAAGGAGAGTTCACACATGCACTAGCGACTTTTGCTTCGCTTTAAGCCTATCAGTCGTTCGGTGAAATGCTCCGGACAGGCTAGTGGGGTTTCATATTTGACTGTGCGTGTGAATGATGCGTTTTTACTCTGTAAAATGTTCTTCATAGTATATTTACTATAGTTGCAAACTACACTGCATTGCGGCCCAATGTTTGGCCCCTGCTTGGTAACGATATATCGTACCCTACCATCGCGTCGGCTGTACCTGTCAATTGTCTGCAGCTACCGTGCTGGTTTCATCAACAAAACAAAGATATTTTTGGCTGGATTTGCTTCATAAAACTCCTGAAGTAAGTCGTTTTGAAAAAAAATCTGGAAAGAAAAATATGAGAATTTTCCTGTAAAAATTTAGTTCGGCTAATCTTCATTTTTACATTAGAGCGTGTAAGAGAACCGTACTTCTTAAATATTTACCTAAAGTAAAAGCAGTGACGCCATGGCGGTGGCGTGATACACGTTTCACTGTAAATTTATAAGATATTGGAAACATTTTTTCAGCTCTATAGTTATTTGACACAGACGAAATGTTTATATCTGAATAATCATGCCGTTTCTATACTCTGACTGGGTAATATATTGTGCCTTTCCGAAACCTGTTTGGGAGTTATTACTGCTCAACCTCCTCAACACTCGTTGGTCCCAACGACGTCACTATGTACCTTGTCGTGCGTCTGGCCAATCCGGCAGCACGCCAACCGTTTCTGGGTAAAGCTAAAGTCAACATGATGATTCACCCCAACTACAGATTATCACGAACACTGGTTGTACTGCAGGTGTACTCGCCGACAGCCTCAATGGAATAAATGGCTACAGTCGATTACAGGTTTCAAAATAAAAATTAAGGCGAAAACTAACGATCTAAAAACATATATACCGAGAAGCTAGTATATATTAAAAATGAACGTTTCGTCTCTTCGGCCATCATCAGCAATCTGAAATCGATTCAAATGCATAAAAATCAACAAAGCTATAAGCACACAGTCGTAAACTAATGAACTAATACACTAATCATAAAATCCCTAAAATGATAAGAACTTAACCAATTACTATCTGGAGTGGATGAGACGACTGCAGGTCGTTGAATTTCGGTTTTAGTATAAAATGAATAGCGATTCTAAAATACGTAAGTCTAAAGAGGATTTGCCCCCGTACTCACATCTAAAGTAGCCTCATTTTTGTCCTCCCAGATCATGGTTAGTGCTTTGCGGGTTACGGCGTCCCAGACACGGCGATAACTGTGGCAGGATTTTGCAATCAGCAGCTGGAGAATCACCACAAAATGGTGAGTAGACCATTTACTCGAAGTTTTCATGGAAGTATCGGTTATGTACTGTGAAATTTACTCACTATAGATAAGGTAAGGCTAGTTCCGGTTAGCTTTGCCATGTTTTGTCATTTAATAAATGTTCGCAGATATTTCTTCATTTTCCGTGACTCAGACTATCAAATATGATGGATTTATTCACACTATATTCCAAATCTACGTATGCAATGAGTGAATTAAGTTTCATCAGTACCCGCACTGAATAAACTTTAAGGTAAATGAAGATGATTGCGACTTCAGATCGATGTGCCAGTCTCGTCAAGAGAGCTACAACACCAAGCCTTCACTAACCTGGCTGCCTGTGCTCGCTAACAAAGCTTAGTGCTGAATTGGGCATGATATTTTGTCTAGCATTATTATACAGAGTAACCTTCTTTCAGCAACACTTATTTTGCAAATTGTTATTGGCACTGAGCGTCAAAATTAGGCTTACAATTTTACTAAATGAATTAAACATACGATACAAGCTCGTAAAGCTTTTGTGTACCAGGTGTTCATAAATGAAGAATTTTAGCATATGTTTCTAGGATGTGTCACGGATAATTGCGTTATAAGAGGTTACTAAAGACTGATTTTAGTTTATGTCGGTCACGTCTACTCAGGTTCATAATTACATCGTCGGGGACACAAATAGAACCGTAGGGTTATTATGAATTGCGTTTGACTATCCTATGTTGTGATTAGTATTCCCTAAGCCAACCCATGCAATAAATTACGCTAGTATTAGAGAGACCATTGCAACACCTTTCATATCTTGTCAGGCCAACGCTTCTGCCTTCATTTCTACTTGTCTTGACAAGTCTCTCACAGCCTTCTTCTCCTTTTCCGACTTGCTGTTCCCTTGCATGGTGTTTTGAGCGTTGTGTCCCCCTTGTTCTTCAAACACAATCTGCTTTCCTTTCCCAAAATACAATTGCGGAGGCTAAGAAGGGGGTTGTTGCCGTCATCAGTTGGCAATAGGGATTAGGCGACAGGTAGTCTCAACTCACAAGAGTAACCAAGTTTAGATTAGCGATCACAGATGAAGTTTCTGCAATGCCAAGCCCAAGGAGACTAGCGTCTCTCCATGGAACTATCCCAATTGATTACCCTTCTATGCTTACGAAATTGCATTACATTATGTTAAGCCGGGTGTCCACTTAACAAATTTCCTTGGCGCTAGCAGCGTAGAGCCAATTTGACTGTTCCCAGTACGTGGCCGTGGCTGTAACTTTAACATAAGGTCTATGAATACTGTGTTCTAATGTTTAAAATATCACTTTGTGGATTTAAATTACTTAGTAGTATCAGGAGCAATTATTGAAAGTTCTCCATAGACACTTGCTGTGGTGCAACAGTCGCAGTAGCGACTGCAATTTTCAGCAATTTTTTGTGCGGTTAAATTTTGCGCAAGATAAGCCGTGCCGCGGCAACGTACACGAATTAGTTGAGTTGGCCCTTGCCTTCAGTTACCAACGAAAGTCGGTAAGCGGGTACCGGGCTTAAGATTTCTTCCACACTACGCATCTGGACATCAACACAGCATACTATTTAATGTCTCGAGTATGATCTTACTGTTATACTGTGCTTCGTGATGTTTCCAACGAGTATTGCATGATTTTCAGTTAAACAAAACCATATGCAATTTGCCACTAGTGTCCATGACGCACCTTGTTCATCCGCCCTTGTGCGACTCACTCGTTCGTAGTATCAGATGCAGCACTTTAGGAATTACCTATCAATCAATACAATCATATCATCCTAAACGTAATAGGAGCAAATTCAACAAAATCAACAAACAACAACAAACTATATCACTATTTGTTTATAAGCATTTATTAATTGGTATGAAAGTGTAACCATAAATCAATCACAAATGCATAGAATCTTAGAATAAATAAGCCAACTTGCTGTTGAGAAATAAATAGCTTCAGTATTACTTAGTGAACATCATGCTCGTAGTAACCGCTTAAAGTGCCTGCGATTCGCACTCATTCAGATGATCAACTCCGATTGTCTATAACTTCTCCGGAGCTTTAATCCTAAATGTTCCATTCACTAATTTGAATCGAGTTTCTACCGTTGAGTCATATCTACGGCAGGTAACTTTGATGGCCGCAGGCGGAATCTGTTCCAAGTGGCCAATCAATCACTTAAGATTGAAATGTTGTCAAATTGATCCTCATCGGATCAAAACATCCTGATCCACGTAGGTCAATCGAACGCGCCCTTCACACGCCTACTTCATACACGACGCAGTGCTATTCTTACGGCAAATTGATGTTTTATTTGCCATTATAGTATTGGACAACCCATTCTCTGTGATTCATATGTACGAGAGCCTCAAGAATGTATTAGTTAGCTATAAAATATTTTCTATATTGCTGCCAAAGTCTACGGACTTTGCAGAGAGAATTTCAGTAACCTCAACGAAACTCTGGCCGTGAAAACTATTACACAAATTTAATTTGTGGGTAGCCGAGAATTTTGCAAGAGATGGGTCACTTTTGATACTGGACAAGAGACTGATTAAGAGGTCCAGCGCCATAAAGGACTCAAAGCACGTTTATCGGTTCATATCGAACTATGACCTCAGCAGTATTTCTGCAATCCAGCACGGAATTTCCGAATCAGGAGAAAACTAGGATGTAGCTAACATAAGGATATATTCCATCCTGCTTGACTATATAGCAACATAATAATGAAACAAGCTTTTCATGGAAATAACAGTCTTTTAAACAACTATGTTTTATGAGGAGGACACTGAATACTATAGCGCTTTGTTACGCCGCTTCATCGCAATCTGGCTTCAGATTATCATGGAGTAAGTTCAATTTAGCTCAGCCGCGGCGATGTAATTTTAACCATAAATTCAAATTTAGTGTTGGCAACGGATAATCGAAAACGCCTTATGTATTTTTTTTATTTAAAAGCACTCGTAGATCTCACGCGAGGAATTTGCTCTTTAAGGGGCCATAAATTTCCCTGTCGCACAAATAAATCCAAATATTAATGAAAATAATCTCAGGAGTATTTGGAATCCGGATGACGATACCTGTACCACCAACTGATAATACATTCGGCTTCAGATGAAAATTTCGTAGTTTTATGCAATTATTTGGCTGGCAAGCTATTCAGGAACACCGTCACCTCGCAGGAAACTTTCGGGTAAAGGACAGAATAAACTTGAGTACTCGCAACAACTCACAGCCCACAACATGGTATAGCCTAAAGCATCAGTAGCATAATAAACATTGAACCAATGTCTGTAAGACACAAGCATGACTGAGCCCCGAGCAGACACAGCGGACACACACGGTACTGTTGCCTAGACTTCCTCGCCTTCGTTTTCTAACAGCGTAAAGTAATGACGGAAATCGTGCACGTGCGAATGATTTAATATACTGCTGAGAGTTATTGGGAGACTGTTTATTGTTTCATCAATACTTATGGAGAAAAAGGATCGTGTAGGTTTCAATAACCTTACCTCAGTCGGTGCTATGATAATTGTACAAGGAAAGCAATGATTTCATTGACTCCTGGATTTAATTTCATTGCTGGTAAGAAGGAAACAATGCCCTGGGCTTGAAGAACTATTTCTCTGTTGTTAACCTTAGCTAAAGCGAAAAGTGAACGCGGAGACCATTCTAATTTCACTAGGTATTAGTAATAATGAACAATACAGCATACTAACCTTCAATAGACGGGGGAACCATTTATTTATTTTTAAACCATAGTTAATGGGAGAAATTCTAGCAATAGATTACTCTAAATTTCTAAATTCTGCTTTGTTTATGATACGAAATAGATTACATACTCTGATACGGAGGACAAGTTTTTTTTTATGTAAAGCTAAAATGAGAAGCGACTACCTAATTTACAATAATTTCCCTACTCTTAAGGGTAAAAAACGTAAAACAATGGCCTAAAATAAAGCTTTTCTTCTTTAGCTCCTATGTTTATTTCCTGCGAGTAAATATAAAGAAATCTGGATACTAACCAGAATACGTGGTTATTATCATCGGCAAGGCGAGAAATAGTTGCCTAGACTTCAAGAATTCCGTGGTAGTTGGGACAAAACTAATAATTAGGGAATACTCACCCTGAGATGGAGGGGGTGGCGACGGTAGCAAGTCTGGGATGTCTTCCTGAGAGCCAGGCGTTGTTGGACACCCCGGGGACGACGGCTCCTGCTTCACTCTGTTAAATAAAGGCAAGGCGCTAAAATAAAACTGGTTAAATGCGAAATGAAAGTTTTCATGCACTCGCTCAATTACGAAGCATTCTAGTTAACGAAGTTTTGGGCGTGCAAACAGATTAGTGAGCTAGTTAAATTTGCATTTCTTTGTATTTTATGATAAAATATACTTAATTGTCTCATGTATCGTGGTTAATGGCGAGCGTAAGACAGGCGGTGCTAGCGGCAGCCTTGGGAAGCTGCAAGCAAGCCAATGGGAACAATTTCAGTGTAAAGAATATGAACGTCAAGATCTTGTTAATTTATGAAGTACCTATAATGAAAATCTTACAACGAAGAAAGTTGGTGCTCTGAAAAACCACAACCAGGTACGTAAACTGATCAAATTCTAAGATGATGATTCATGATGAATGAAAATCTTGAACTAGTACGATTACAATAACTCTACGGATCATATTTTCTTTAAAAGTTATGAGTTGTTCTGTTTGTTGAACTAATTTTAACCGACAATCATTGTACTGCAGGTGGCTGTAAAAAATACATCTTGAGTAATACAACACTGTTTCTTCGTCATAATTAACTTAATTCGTCCAATGAACCTCTCAGCAACAATATAAACAAACATACAAATGAATTTAACAGTTTTGATAAGAGAAGCAAGTTATTTGTTGACATAATAACAAAAAACTAACATTTATTTCTAATACGCATGGAGGTATTTTTCTCGTAATACTAACACAACTGGACAATGCTCATGACATAAAACACAGAAGAACAATCAGGTAATTTTTTTCAAAGTTGCATATGGTTACAGTGGAATCCTAAAACGGAGACAGGAAAATCTTCTAGGTGTCGGGAGAACTCTCAGACTGGAGATGACCAGCTGTTAAGCATACATGTAACTCTCGACTTTTACGCTCTCGACTTTTACGAACGTAATTTTGCGGGCCTATCTCAAATTTTACGAAATGTGTTCCCTACTCTCGAATACTACGATTCGCCCAGTATTTTAAACGCTTTCGATGAGTAATGTATTATTTAGCATTGTTTATTGTATAACACTAATTTCTGTAGAATAACAAAAAATTTCTTCCACTCAAACTTAGAATAGTCCATGCTTGAAAAATAGGTTTCTTTGTACGCCATAGTGGCCCAGTGTTGCCAATTTCATATTTTTAATGCTAGATTTAGCGTTATTTTCGGCGATTCAACATTATAAATTTGTTTTTAGCATCTAGCAGGAAAAACAGCATCAAAGCAGAATATTTACCTGTTTTTTTATAATTTTTTATATTTTCTTGGTAGATCAATGTAGAAATTTCTAGGAAATTCATCCCATTTTGTTCCAAAAATAACAAATCCTATAATTTACTTCCGGTGGAAGTATGTAGCCATGCAGCTTGTCTAATATAGCCATGGGTGTGATGATGTTAAGTAATGGAGTGCTAACATACCAATGCAGGGTATTGTGTTTATGTAGTAAAAGGATTCTTCCTCCTGATTGTACAATAATGCTAGAACTGCAGAATTTCTTAACCAAAAACGGAAGTTGAGATACAAAGCAAAGTTGAGGAAACTTTAGGAAGCTGTGATATACACTGGCAGGTAAGATTATACCAACATTCCACAAAACTGAACAATAAAAATTACACAACCAATAAATTCTTTACAAAATCTGAAAATTTGTTTTATCATCGCATGTCAAAAGTCATCAGCATTTTCAAAAACTTCAACTTTGTTTCATTCCAAAATATTCTGACTAATCACATCTCTCTAGAAGTGTGATATTGCTTAAATGAAGAAATTGAATTACTCAGTTAATTACTCTAGTAGTTTTTTTTTTTGTCAAAAAAGTGCTAACACAAATGCTGTGAAGAATTTTGCAGGTAATTCACCCACCTACTGGAAAAATTATGGTTTGCCAGTAATTTGATATACGTATGTGTAGCAGTAATACAAACTGTTACTCAGAAGTTTAATTAATACAAAAATTGAAACTAACAAAATGCTTCCATCAGTGTTTTGTCATGTGCTCACAAAATATTAAGAAAAAATTAGAACTGTAAAAATATTAAAAAATGAGGGAAAGTTCTTATCAGCGAATAAAAACATTGAATCTATATTATGCTCAAACAGCTCTACAGATTTAAATGTGCTGATAAGTCCTTCTGTTATGATGAAATTTTATTCAAATATAATTTAAGATGTAATTTTTGTTGTAAAGTTTTGCTCTAGTATAGGTTTCTGCTACGTAGAGGGATTTAGCATTTCTAAGCATTTTTTCGAAAATCTTGCTGGAAAACGCAGATTTCATTTGGCAACGCTCTAGGTATGTGACCTTATCTCGACTTATAAGAACGTATCTCGAGTGTTACGATTTCACGCGGTCCCAATCACTCGTAAAAGTCGAGAGTTACATGTACTGACTTTCGTTTGCTGTTATTCTTTGAAATTGCATTCAACAGTCGTTGTCTTTTGAGCAAGTCAATCGGTGACCTTGAGATGATGATATGGTACCAGCATCAGTAATTTGGTGCTAGAGTTTGTCTGTCGATGTAAATTTGACTCCTGCTCCATAATCCGAGGTAATCGTCTGGAACGTAACTTGTTGGTAAATTATGAATCTCCTGTGCTATATATTTTAGCTAGGTTGGGTAAGCAAAATCTATGGAGACTGAGTCATCTCGCGGTTTGTTGACAATCATGCAAGGATGAATAAAAAGTTTGACGTCACAATGTGCCAAGTCTGAGGACCCTGCTACCTGGCTTTCACCAATGGTTAGCAATGGCGGCTACTATTTTAGAACATTTTGAGCTGAAACGATGATTAGAGCCTCAATAAAATATAGTTTGATGAAATGAAGGAGCGCCATAACCTTTTTTGAGCATCTAGTCGCTGTGTACACTCCTGACTGAGAGACAATATTTTTCTTAATGATTGTACGATACGTGTTTTTAGGCTCCTATTGATAATGTTTTATTGCATCGCTTGCAGAGAATGTAGCGATATGTGCTTTCATGAATACCTTTAAATCGATTCGACTGTACGGTAAGTGTAAGAGTTACTAGTTAAGGTAATATTAATGGTGATTCATATTCCTCAATATTGAAGCACAACACTTTTCTCATTTTTGTTATCGGTACTGTCGGTCTGGAATTGGGTCATCCCCAACGTTTATGAACATACGGGGAGTTAACATAGTCTTTTTTTACATTTTGGGGTAACCAGACTACAGCAATATAATGGGACTCCTGAACTGTAGACAGGCATATTGTCACAGTTTCGGGACGAGTCTCAATTTCAATATAGCAAGTTCTACAGTATGCTTGTTTCCCATACATTTGCAGACATTTTACTTCAGCTTACACCACAGGCACTCGTGACGAAGCACAACTGAACGCGTTACACCTTTCTATTGGTCACTGTAAATGGTCTTGTCTATTGCTACCATTTATGTCAGGCGTCCCAGGCGCTGTGTAGTCTTCGTTTCTGAATTTTCTCTGTTTCAGGATGTTTCATTTTCGGCGATAGGCTATGCAAATTCACCCCGTCAAGTACCGAAGTAAAATCGCATTCAAAATTGAGGGTTACAGAAGAAGCTTAAACAGCAAATCAGCATCTGCGCGGTGCCGGGGCACCCAGGCGCCAAAGTCGCCATGCGCTATTTACGCTTGCCACTATTCTGTGTGTGTTTATCGCTGTGTGTGCGTGCTGCGTTCAAGGCATGTGTGCTGTGCGTCATTGACACAAGTCGCTGAATCGCAGATTAAGTTAGGTTAAGGTAAGGTGAGGTTAGATTAGGTTATGTTAGGCTACATTAGGTTATGTTAGGCTAGCCTAGGTTAGGTTGGGTAGTGCTTATTGTAGTGCTTCTGGTGGTGGTGACGCGGAAAGAAAGCTTACTTGAAAGCACGCACAGCGATCCACGTACACAGCGTGGCGAGTCTGGCGCCAGTGCCGCCGGGGCGCGCTATCGTCGTTCACGACCACTTTGTGTGCGTGTTTGTGTACTCAGATCGTGTGTGTGTGAGCGGCGTTCAAGTTGGCGCGCCGCGCTGCTCGCTGCATCGCTGATCAAGTTAGGTTACGTTAGGTTAGGTTAGGTTAGGTTAGGTAAGGTTAGGTAACGTTAGGTAAGGTTAGAAAGGTTTGGGTGGGTTAAGTTGGGTTAGGTTAGGTTAGAAAGTTAGGTAATGGTAGGTTAGGCTAGGTTAGCTTAGGTAGTGTTTATTTTAGTGGTGGTGCGCGCGCAGGAAAGCTTACGTGAACGCAGAGTGGTCGTGAACGACGATAGTGCATCCCGGGCTCTGGATCCCTAGCATCTGGATCCACGCTTTCATTACTGAATGATATCGTAGTAGTTGAATCTTCACGCTGAGCAGACGCCATTTTATATTGAATTTACATCGCAGCCAAAGTTCGACGCTGGAGGTTCAACAATCAGTTTGTATCCACAATACGGTGAGCCCTGGGCATTTCCAGTGAATTCTTTTGACTGAACTATATTTTTCTTAGTGCAGCTTAACGCTTGATCAATTCCAAGCTGATATTTACTCCTTATCTTGCAGGGGGATATTTTGCTACCGCAAAACTCGTGGTTGTATAGCTTGCGTTTCACTAATGGAAGATCAGGCCTGCAGGGTTGAGACCTCTAATACAGTACAACTGGGAACCGGAACAATAAAAAGCTCAATCACAAAATATTAGCCGTCATTTTTGACGGCTGGGCCCTCTAGGAACACTATAATATTAATATAGCGTGAACAACGATAAAAAGAATGGTTGTGGAGAATTTGTGATGCTATATATCTACTGCTATATTCCACTTACTGTAATTGCCAATTTAAAAGAACATAAGAGATCAAGGTTTCTCAGCTCCACACTTTCTAAGAGTAGCGAGACATTTCTTTTCTTTCTCTGACATGGAAAAAATTAATTACTTTCTACAAGCAGTCAAGCATGCCTCAAATAATTAATTTCGGCTCAGTATCACATACATGTCGGCATTTGCTCGCTCAACGAATAGCTGTTTCGTCTACGAATGAAATGACAAAATGAATGATGTTACGAAATTATATGTGGGGAGAAACTGAGAATCAGGTTGCACGAAAGAGCTAGGAGCAGCTGTAGATCCACTCAGTGCTTTGATATCGACGTTGGCAATGCAAGTAGTGCCTCATATACATAAAAGGTTGCCGTATACTTTTACCATCATCTGTTACCCAGCCTAATTATCACCTCTTTGTTTTTTTTTGTTTTTTTTTCAAGCGTGACCCAATATGGAAAGATAAGTAAATTAACAAATAACAAGTAAATAAACAGAATAATATACTTTGGTCTATACTATCGCGAAGGCCAATAGACCCGAAAATGAACATTATTGGCTTCGGTTAAATTGCTCATAAACATTGCTGTCTTCACGATCTTTGTCGTGACTGTGCTCTGGAGGATGCCTGCACCTGCCTGCTCATCTTCCTATTAAAATACTAAGAGGACTGAGCGCGACTATTTACAGTTTAGTGAAAAGTTACCATTCTCTCGTTGCCGTGCTGCCCTCCCCCCCTTTTTTGGGGGGGGAGGTAGAGAGAAGTACTCGTATTCTTCAAAGCGGAACTAAGGAGGAAGTGCGAAGAAGACGCGGGTTTCGTTGAAGTAAGTATTTTCTTCCGTCAATGCATGACGGCCCGGGCCTCTAGTTATCATTACTATTCAGCGCCCGGCAGCAGTGAGAGTGCCTCGTGCCAGCGACTGCAGCGGTGCCCCATACAACGCTTGCCTGTCGTAGCATCGATTTCCAGCAACCCCTCGTACCCCTCAGCCCCCTCTACTAACCCCCCTCTCTCTCGCATACCCCCGCTCCCTGTAAACTACCGCCCCATTACACCCCTCGCAAGACTATCACTTTCAGTACAACCTGCTTTCTTCATTCTTTAAAAAGTTCAACATTACTACTTTGAGTTGCGGCTTAAGTTATTTTTTTAAGTTTCACGGCACTTCTGTACAGAGCGGGAAGTATGTTTAGCCACAGGAGTAACTTCGTACACTTCATTAGTGATTATAAGATTTGATTTTGGTGTTGAGTTTCCAACTAATTATGATGCAAATTAATGGTATTAGTGTGTACCAGCTGCGACTTCTGCCTGGTGACGTTTTGAAAGAGGAAAACCCGAGCCATGTAGTGTACCGTATCTTGGATTATTTCATCAGATGTACGAATAAGTGATTGCTCCAGAGCCGTTATATTTTCTGTGAAAATTTATTTGCAGCAGCCTTTGCCTCGTGGGTAGACTATATGAGAATCCGTTGGGTTCAGACCAGGGGTTTATGGGGACCACAAATCTTTGTCAATAAAGGAGGAAGGCAAATGGTTCGGCAGCACGTTGGGTCCATTTCTGATGAGCACGAAGGAGCTCCGTTTTGCTACAAAGTCAGGTTGAGATTTTTAAAGTTTCATCAGGCTTTTACTAACAAGGGAATCATTGCTTTTTAGCTTTTCAAAAAGGGACAGTTATACTACACAGTAAAGCCCGACTCTGTAGCTACAACTCGTTGACGTTCACAGCTTATAAACTCAATACAGACGCTTTTTTTAAGGAAGAATAGGTAGTCTAAGACTGAGAGGTAGTGCACTTTGATATTACAGTCAATTATTAATTTATTTTTATTTCGATGGGAAATAAATTATTTACCAGTAACATTTTGTATGCAACACTACTTAACTTCTGTGGGTATCACTACCGTTACCAAATGCATTCTTGGATTTGAACAGCAAATCTTGCGTTTGAGTGATTACTGATTCTTGGGATTTGAACAGCAAATCTCGCTTTGGAGTGATTACTGATTCTGATTTTTAACAGTTTCAGCGGAGGATTTATTATTCCTACCTTACAAGAACTTCACTTTCAATACAAATTTCTTGATTTTGGGGTTTCCTCAGTAACACGTCTTCTGGACTTTTCAATTTATTTTACCAAGCTTTCGACTATCTGTGCGATGATTTTCCCTTTAGCAGAAATGATTTTGATGTTGGAAGCCAACCTTTTGGATTTTACACATTAGTTACATTTTACAATGTGCTCCTTTAAATTTTAAGATTTTTCCCAGTTGGACGTTGATTTATGGAGCACCATAACCCTAACGTCCAATATAGCACAAATGGGTTACTGTAATGTCCTAAGACCGGATGCTCAAACGCCTTGTAAAGTTACAAGCAAAGCAACCGTACAGCGGCAGGCACTAATGCAACCATGTAACTGCTGAAGTTTTACATTTTTACCGTTCGAGTTAACAACTGAGCCTGTCTATTACTTAGGTATGCATCATTTGGAGGTTCAAACCACTTTGATCGTAACTTTTTGAAGATTCAGGAAAAGAAAGTAACAAAATCTGACGCGCGATATCGGTACTTCTTCCAGGAACTGTACAGTATACTTTACCTTAACTTTACAATCCGTTTGTGCATCCGGCCCCTGATTTTAAACAATGATGTATTTCAATCTTGAAGTAGCCATCTGCTACATTTTTACATATGCAACAGCGCACATAATCGGATTTACTATTGCTCTATATGTGCTGTGTTCCAGACATCATTTACGTACCATTTACAAGGCAACTATCGCTACACTGCAAACCAATTCAGTGATCGCTTAGATAGCCGTCATTGCACTAATAGATACCACTAACATAGCAACGACAAGCATATGAAGAGATCATCTACAGAACATTAAAAAAAAATACTGTCATGTCGACTAGATAGATAAAACAGAGCAGAGACACCGACAGGCAGACTACACTCTGCCTTTGAGTTGCCTCCAGTTCACCTAGAGGCTGCCGAGCCTTCTCAAACATATGATGCAACCGTGCTAACGTTTGCAATGGCCTTCTCAGTTTCTATTTCCAAGGCATCTCAGTTTGCATTAAAGCATTTTCCCGCTTTGTCGTGTAGCCTTTCACATGTTAATTTCTTCGAGATGTTACCAACCCACTCCAGCACTCCTCTCTCTCTCTCTCGCTGTCCCACTCCCACACTCCGCACTCTCCCACTGTTCCACTCACACTCTCTCACTGCCCCACTCTCACACTCCCAACTCTTTCCCTGTCCCACTCCAACACTCCCTTCTCTCTCTCTCTCTTCTCACTGCCCTACTCTCACACTCCGCACTCTCTCACTGTCCCACTCACACTCTCTTACTGCCCCACTCTTACACTCCCAACTCTCTCCCTGGCCCACTCCCATACTCCCTTCTCTCTCACTTCTCACTGTCCCACTCCCGCACTCCCATCTCTCTCACTGCCCCACTCTTACACTCCCAACTCTCTCCCTGTCCCACTCCCATACTCCCTTCTCTCTCTCTTCTCACTGTCCCACTCCCGCACTCCCATTTCTCTCACTATCCCACTCCTACATTCTCGCCTCTCTCACTGTCCCACTCTCACAGTTCCCTCTCTATCACTGTTCCACTCTCACCCTCCCCACTCTCTCACCGCCCCACTCTCACACTCCCCACTTTCTCACTGTCCCGCTCTCACACTCCCCACTCTCTCACTGTATCACTCTCACAGTCCCCTCTCTCACTGTCCCCCTCCCGCACTCCTATCTCTCTCTCACTGTCCCACTCTTACACTCCCAACTCTCTCACTGTCCCACTCTCACAGTTCCCTCTCTATCACTGTTCCACTCTCACACTCCCCACACTCTCACCGTCCCGCTCTCACACGCCCCACTCTCTCACTGTATCACTCTCACACTCCCAACTCTCTCACTGCCCCACTCTCACACTCCCCACTCTTTCACTGTCCCACTCTCACACTCCCAACTCTCTCAGTGTCCCACTCCTACATTCTCGCCTCTCTCACCGTCCCGCTCTCACACTCCCCACTCTCTCACTGTATCACTCTCACACTCCTCTCTCTCACTGTCCCACTCCCGCACTCCCATCTCTCTCTCACTGTCCCACTCTCACACTCCCAACTCTCTCAGTGTCCCACTCCTACATTCTCGCCTCTCTCACCGTCCCACTCCCGCACTCCCAACTCTCTCACTGCCCCACTCTCACAGTTCCCTCTCTATCACTGTTCCACTCTCACAGTTCCCTCTCTATCACTGTTCCACTCTCACAGTTCCCTCTCTATCACTGTTCCACTCTCACAGTTCCCTCTCTATCACTGTTCCACTCTCACAGTTCCCTCTCTATCACTGTTCCACTCTCACAGTTCTCTCTCTATCACTGTTCCACTCTCACAGTTCCCTCTCTATCACTGCTCCACTCTCACAGTTCCCTCTCTATCACTGTTCCCCTCTCACAGTTCCCTCTCTATCACTGTTCCACTCTCACAGTTCCCTCTCTATCACTGTTCCACTCTCACAGTTCCCTCTCTATCACTGTTCCACTCTCACACTCCCCACTCTCTTACTGTCCCGCTATCACACGCCCCACTCTCTCACTGTATCACTCTCACACTCCTCTCTCTCACTGTCCCACTCTCACTCTCCCCACTCTCTCACTGTCCCACTTCTACACTCTCCCCTCACTCACTGTCCCACTCCTACAATCCCCCCTCTCTCTTTCACTGTCCTACACCCACATTCCGCACTCTCTAACTGCCCCACTCCCATCTCTTTCTCACTGTCCCACTCCCTCACTACCCTCTCTCTCTCTCAATATCCNGTCTCGGGGGGGAGAGAGTCGCGTGCTGGGCCAAAGCAGCACGCATGAGTTTTAATATATTTCATATATATTAAAACATATTTTGGGTCCACCCTCGGATGGGCGAAAAAGCGCCTTTTGTGTGGACCCGTATCCTTGTGACTCCCTTCTCTCTCTCTCTCTCTCTTCTCACTGCCCTACTCTCACACTCCGCACTCTCTCACTGTCCCACTCACACTCTCTCACTGCCCCACTCATACACTCCCAACTCTCTCCCTGTCCCACTCCCATACTCCCTTCTCTCTCTCTTCTCACTGTCCCACTCCCGCACTCCAATCTCTCTCACTGCCCCACTCTTACACTCCAAACTCTCTCCCTGTCCCACACCCATACTCCCTTCTCTCTCTTTTCTCACTGTCCCACTCCCGCACTCCCAACTCTCTCACTGTCCCACTCCTACATTCTCGCCTCTCTCACTGTCCCACTCCCGCACTCCCATCTCTCTCACTGTCCCACTCTCACAGTTCTCTCTCTATCACTGTTCCACTCTCACCCTCCCCAATCTCTCACCGCCCCACTCTCACACTCCCCACTCTCTCACTGTCCCGCTCTCACACTCCCCACACTCTCACTGTCCCACTCCTACATTCTCGCCTCTCTCACCGTCCCACTCTCTCACTGTATCACTCTCACACTTCCCTCTCTCACTGTCCCACTCCCGCACTCCTATCTCTCTCTCACTGTCCCACTGTCACACTCCCAACTCTCTCACTGTCCCACTCTCACACTCTCAACTCTCTCACTGTCCCACTCCTACATTCTCGCCTCTCTCACCGTCCCACTCCCGCACTCCCAACTCTCTCGCTGCCCCACTCTCACAGTTCCCTCTCTATCACTGTTCCACTCTCACACTCCCCACTCTCTCACTGTCCCGCTCTCACACGCCCCACTCTCTCACTGTATCACTCTCACACTCCTCTCTCTCACTGTCCCACTCTCACTCTCCCCACTCTCTCACTGTCCCACTCTCACTCTCCCCACTCTCTCACTGTCCCACTTCTACATTCTCCCCTCACTCACTGTCCCACTCCTACAATCCCCCCTCTCTCTTTCACTGTCCTACACCCACATTCCGCACTCTCTAACTGCCCCACTCCCATCTCTTTCTCACTGTCCCACTCCCTCACTACCCTCTCTCTCTCT
>LQNS02277602.1:19487832-19522174 GCA_001587735.2 Parhyale hawaiensis
GTTGTTGCCCAGTTCTGGCTCTGTTGTTGCCCAGTTCTGGCTCTGTTGTTGCCCAGTTCTGGCTCTGTTGTTGCCCAGTTCTGGCTCTGTTGTTGCCCAGTTCTGGCTCTGTTGTTGCCAAGTTCTGGCTCTGTTGTTGCCCAGTTCTGGCTCTGTTGTTTCCCAGTACTGGCTCTGTTGTTTTCCAGTTATGGCTCTGATGTTGACCAATTCTGGTCCTTTTGTTGTCTAGTTATTGCTTAGTAATCAAGCTTTTAATTTCACGTTCTATCGTGGTAAAATATTTACTTGTTCACAGAACCATCTCATGTTTTCATATGACACAGTGAACTCCGTTTACATTCAAGTTGAAATGAAATGTATACATTGAGCAACGTTTAAATGCTAATTACGTGCAGTGAAAGTTTAAATAAAACTTTCACTGAAAGCAATAAGCATTCAAACGTTCTACAATTTATGTATTTCACTTCAATTTTGAATGTAAACGGAGTTCACCTTGTCATATTTGCATTTCTTTTTTATGCTGTATATATGAGAACCTACATCACAAAGCTATCAACTGTTAGCAACAGCTGTTGAAAATCTTCTCTTATTCTTCATGAACTGAATACAATATCTTTTTCAACTCAGAACAATAGTTCTCGATAAGAAGCGGCAGCGTAACATAAGTACCAAGTGCTACGTACAATGTCAGCACCCACTACCTACATAAAAAGTATTTAGAAGTATGCATAGTATGTCTACACGCGTTTGCCATTAACTTAGCTGCTATGGATTTTCTAACACAAGGGTTTCTATGGCGATAAAATAACACAATCCAACGCACAACGCGTGTATGAATTGGCCAAAATTTTTTCGAAGAGGCGAACAAAAGAAAAGTTGCCCTCCCGATACTGGTTCCGAAACAGTATTGGAAACTACGAACTAGTGAAAATTTTCATAAAAATGGAGCCATTTAATTACACAAAAGAAAAAACAACTTGAACCGATGTTGTAAATACGTCGGGGCCTCCTTGCCCGTGATCCATCAAGTGTTGACTAACAGACTCACACAAAGACACGGTGAAAACTACACATCCTCGCGCTACTCTGCAGGCTGTCAATATAATTGTCAGCTTCAGGATGGTTTGATCGATTTGGCAGGTTTATTACACATATTTAAACATTACACTGAGAATTGTTTTAGGACATTCCAAAACATGAACATTAATTTATCTGCATAGCCGCTACAGAAAGTTGAAGAACTTGTTTGGCAACAAGAAATAATTATTAGTATTGCATTACATAATCTTTATACGAGTTTTTGAATACGTTATTAAATATTGGATCTTACAAGTACCGTAATTGGTACTTTCTTACCAAGAGACGCCAATTGAAAAATATTTGACGGCCTCTCTACATCAACACGCACATTTGGAAAATTGAGAACGGACTTTCCCATTCCTTTATTTTGCTAGGGAGGGAGCCGTAATATATTTGAAAATTGAGGATGGTTATGTATATGTGATATATAAGAGAACCGTTAGCAGCAAATACTTACACACATTTTGAATTGCAACATTTGTAAAGTATAGTAATTATATCGAGAATTCGTCGAAGGCACAGTATTTCTGTCTCATTTAACGCGGAGTATTCACCATAGAATTTCATTAGTACTACTTTTAATTTACGAATGTAACAACGACGGCTTGTATCCCAGATAATATTTTACTCTGACAAAGACTGAGCTGACGAATAATAAATTATCTTTAACGATTTACAATTGATGTAATTAGACTCTGCATATATGTACTATACCAAGAACTCGACTGAGCTTTAGACCTAGGCTCTGAAACTCAGTTTATCATCGAGAATTAAGTTAAGATATTGTATCTAATTTTAGCATTTTATCATTGAAGAAAACAGAAGGTAAATCCGACCGAGAGCATGGATAAAATAACATTAACTTAGTTTTGGTTTTTCTCGTATCTCTATGATCGACTAATCTATTTTGAGTTAGCCATTCCGACAGCCTTCTTAAAACATATAGAGTATCTGGTATAACTGAGTGAAAATTCCTTCTACTGGTAAATTCTGCAAACAGAACGCAAGTACTTCCTACCAAGGTTAGATATATTATTGATAAAAATGTTGAATAACAATGGTCCAAGCACGCTACCTTGACAGACTCCAATGATGATAGGTAAAACTAGAGAGTTCATTATTATTTTCAGAGTACATACTGGTCTTTGTTGGATAGATAATTTCCAATTATTGCCTTTGCTGTGCCAGGAATAGCGTAATCGTCGAGTTTTTTAACAATAGTAGTCTATCAGCTGTATAAATTGCTTTCTCAGGTTAAAGAATTGACGAATTACATAGGGTTTATCAGAAAACCCTTTAATAAATCTGTTACAATATTAAATATAGCTACAGTTGCATTAGATTTTGAACGGAAGCAGTACTGCCATGAGTCAGTACGGACTCAGCAATCTTGAGTGAAGTATTTTTTCAAAATATTTATTGAATGGTGACAGTATTGATATTAGCCTGTAATCTGCTACATCGGCCTTTGCTCGATTTGAATACCGGAATAGCATGAGCACGATCTAGATCATTGAGATAAATACCTGCCTCAAAACACGAATTGAAAATTTAACAAAAAGGATCAGCTATATAATTTATTTTCATAAGAAGAAAAGGTTGTATTTCATCGCAATTTCTGCGTCTGCCTCTAAACGACTCGAGTATATGAATTATTTCATGAAAATTAGTAGGCTCCAAGACGCATGCATTATGAACGTAATTGGTATTGATCTAGAAATTTCTGGAGTGTTGAGGAAGGTTTTGAACAAGAATTGTTGCAATGGATGTGAATTTCAAGTAGCTATTGCATGAGGATTTGGGTTATGATTCTTAGTTTCAGCTTCAGAATTACTTCGCTGAGAAAACGACAAATACCGAGATATTATACAACTTTGATCCTAAGCTCGTAATGTAGGAGAAGAGGTCTCGAACATTACCCAAGCCGATATTTAAGGTAAATGCAACTTCTTTTCAGGAAAAGCTTCAAATAGTCAAAAATCTGCATTGCCAGAACGAAGCATTTAATTACCTCCGCAAGGAGGTTATGTTTTCGTCGTGTTTGTCTGTCTGTATATTGTCTGTCTGCCACAAGATAACTCAAAAAGTTCTGAACCGATTTGGACGATATTTACAGGGATTGTTAAGTATGTTAAGAGGAACAGATGATTAACTTTTGTTGAAGATATGTCTATCCGTTTGTTTGTTTGTTTGTCTGCCTCACTTTTCTTTATGCCATAACTCAAAAAGTTTTGGATGGATTTTTATGAAATTAACAAAGAGTAAATGACCAAATTTTGATAATGATCAGTTTGTTCGTTCATACGTTTGTCACTGTTTTGAATTTTATGCGTGTTAGCACTATAACTAAAAAAAATAATGAATGGATCTTAATGAAACATATAGGGGTTATTAGTAAGTGTTAAAAGACAGAAGTGATCAAATTTTGGTGCAGATCGGTTTGTTCGTTTGTATGTTTGACTCATGTTTGTCTTAACGCTTATTAGCAGTATAACTCAAAAAGTTATGAATGGATCTTCAATAAAATTGCACAAGATTTTATTACTATCAAAAAGCACAAATGATTAGATTTTAGAGTTTATACAAAGAAAATTATGGTTTCAGAGCCAATTTGAACTTTTTTTGCTACTGTTGCCTCGCTTGGCGAAGGTATGCGTTCTCAGAGTGCTCTAGTTCTTTCTGTATTGACCTCCTTTGACTTTCGACTCTCAAAACCAGAACACTGAAATTTCTGTAAAGCGATAGCAAAACATTTTTTTGTGTTTATTTTCGGACGTTAAGATATTGCTGAGATTGGTCAGTGCGACGGTAGATGGCTCTGAGAGTGGGGTGATGTACAGTTACATACCACGATATTTGTTTTTTTAGAACTAAAGGATAGGTACTGACATTGCAACACGTGAGCAGCCCTTATCTAGTTTATGAAAGAATTACGCACGCACAAATATCCTGACGTGAAACTGTGCGTCAACCCCCCCCCCCTCCCACTGTATTCGTTAATCACGGGTTACCGCTTTTAGTCATTTTTATCAACGTAAAATATTTTCTGCAATCTCAGTTATCCCTACAGCTAGTACAACCAGTTATTAATACCATTCAGCATTACTTGTTAATTCTAATTTGCTCTAATCTGTGTAGAAATCTCTAATTTTCATAAGTCATGTATTCTCAGTATATAACCACTGCCAGTATACCTTCACAAAATTGCGAGGTGAGTGGCAGTGTGGCATTATATCTAATCACTCGGGGAAGTGTTATTGATATTTCCAAAGCCTGGAAACGAGGGCTAAGTAAATCATCCAATTCTAAAGCTGTTCAGATCTTGGTGTGCTGACTCGGCAGTTGTGTGTGCATGCACGGCGATGTGACGGAACTGCCTTCCTCAGAGATGAGGGGAGTGGGGGTCTCGGGTCATTTATTCCTTCCGTCAAATTGGCGTCATAGTTCTTGGTGACCCGAGGTCGACTGCAACTACACTTACTCATCTGGGGCCAGCTAGTGGGCCTATACCCGCAGCACAAACCAGTGCAAGTGGGTTTCCAAGGTGATTGTGTGGTCTAAGTTGACTTTACCTTTGCTTTAATTTTTTTTCTAGTTTTGTATGCTGCGGACGCGTGTTTTCATCCTCATTTGTTTTGTTGTAACATCCTTTCCCGTTTATCGGACTGCCGTTCCTGTTCTTCATTGCCCAATTCGTTCCATTTTTCTTTAGTTTAGTTCTTTTGCATCCGATGACACCAAAATCACTTAAAGTATCTCATCGTTTAAATTTTGCGTTGCAACAAACGTTTCTTCTCAATGAGAGAAACTGTCATCTCTATCCCGTTGATACGCTCATCTCTGGACGTCATTAGACCCAATGTGATCTCTATTTTTGTTATAATAACTCTCTGCTTATAACTGAAGCAGTCATTTTTGCAATCCAGGCTTTTGGAGAAGTAACACTGCTCTGTCCTCGTCAAATTTTGTTGCGTTCACATTCATCGCTTATTCAATATATATATATATATATATATATATATATATATATATATATATATATATATAATCAAGCGGGAAGCTGTATTCTTTTAGGAAAATGAGTGCCACGAGAAAGAACATTGAATGGTGTCATCGTAAATTTTATTACGGCAGGCAGATCCCTGTTTTAACATACTTGTACACGGACCACACGATACCTTGGCTGTCCACTGAATTTTACAAGTGAGACTGATTACAAATAGATTAAAACTGCGCTAAAAACTTTTTAAGCAACAGAACGATCTAACACAAAACGTAGACGGCTCTCGGTTATGCAAGAAATGTGCTTATCAGCAAGAAACACAAACTCGTTGCTAAAAATTTATACCAACTGTGGACGACGATAATTGAAGCTTGGGACAGCAAAATGCCCTAGAATTGGCTAAAATAAATTTTTGCAATTTACCGTAGGCCAGTGCTCACGCATGTATGTTTCCTTCCAGCAGATACATTCCTTGCGTCTCCAAGAACAGTTTTATTTTTTGCTTCAAGTCGGTACGTGGAATGGAATAAATTGTATCGAGGATTTATCACTTTGCCGTCAGCCTCACTTGCGTGCAGTGGACAGTCGAGGTATGGCCTGGTCTATGGCTTGTACTTACCTAGCTACCTCCCTATCTCGGGTGTATGCCACGCATTCGTCTTGTAAAGTGAAAAGCAAATCTAATATGCGTGTGTCTGAGCACCAAAGATGACGGTGTAAGCAACTTGCATGACGCAAGGAAAGCAGGAACTGCCAGAAAGAAAATGAGTTAACGTAATTACATATATTTTTCGATTTTTGTTAATTTTTCAGTTGGAATAACAGTACGTGCATGTAAAAGGTCAATCATGCAGCATGGTCACGTCTGAACTACAATTAATTCTAGCTCATGACGTATAACTTCTGCAACTATGCCAATACAATGAGCAATACAAGAATGAATGGTGAATTAAGGCCCATTAGTAGCGGCGACAAAAAGTATGCACTCAGAGACATGGTATGAAACCCAAGCCCACTGTCATCATTTGGTCACGTGAGAAGTAGTGTTAGCCCCACAAAAATTATTTCTAGCTGAAATGCTGAAACTTTCAGTTTTGTTTCGAACAGCATCATTCTTACGAAAATTTTATGTAGTTGGGACATTTGACAATGTTTCAAGTAGTATTATTCTTGCTTGGAGATGTCCTTTAATTATCTAAACAATGATGGTCCAAGACGTCCAATCTTTCAGGAAGTATTAATCCTGCAAAAATTATTTTAAGTTGGCAAGTTTTGTTCTACTGCAAGCAATGGTTTTCCTACTAAAATAATTTTCAATTTAACCAGTTTGCTCTAGCTTCAAAAAGTACTAATATTAAAAAATGAATGCATAACGAACATGGTAAGACGTTAAAACTGAAACAACTCGATCCTCTGGAAAACTACGCGTGTTTGTTTCTTTCTTTTGTATTGTTTATATATAGCAAGCTGACTCAAACGCTCGTTGTTCCACCTGACAGCGGCGACTGTTAGCGAGATTGCCTCGCCTGAACTGGACAATAAGACCGGGAGGACAATTACGGCATTCCGCAGTCACAATGCCCTGATAATAATTGTGGTATTTTTGGTCTGCTTCTATTGAACAATCGACCTAATATTTAACATTTACGGAAGTTGCTGGCCGTATTATTTGAGGTGCAGTTAAAGTATGTGTTTTTGTTTGGTTGTATAGGGATCTCATATGTGCAGTTAAAGTATGTGTTTTTGTTTGGTTTTATAGGGATCTTATATGTAGCATTTACAGAGTTCTGGCAGTAGTATTGTATTTATTTTGGGCTGTTTTTATTCAACAAGTCATCTCATCGTAAAATTTTGGGAGAGTTCCAAACCACCAGCGGTTTTATTGAACAGTGGATCTCATTGATAGTATTTGTGATTACAGCAGCATGTAAATGTAGTGATAGAGGTACTATTGCTGTACTTATTTTGTGCATCAGGTTGTATCAGAATCTTCAATTTATCATTTTTGAGTGTGTGACGCTTGCTATGTGCTTTCTCTGCCTTCTTGGTATTATGTTGAAAGCGAAATTGGTGTACCTTTTTGTTTATTTTATACAGCATACTTGTCGGTAATTACGATAGACAATAGGTACAATACTGTAAGTGATTGTCTACCTCTACCAAATAGGCTCTACGGGTGAGTGATAGAAGTTAAGAAATATTTTCTAAATAACAAAGCTAACTCAAAGGCAAAATAAACTGTTCAGAGGCCCCAAGAAATACATTTAGAAGCAATGTAACAAGTTAATATTGTTTATCTCCCGCGAACGAAGCGAAGAGAGGTGATAATGTTTTCGCTGAAGTTTAAGTTTGCATATATATGTATATATTATAAATTTGTTTGTTTGCCTGTCCACCCAATAAGTGGTCGAAGGAGTTGAGCAATGTTCATAATTTTTTGCAGGGAGTCTACTGGGTTGCCCTCGATGTGACCCATGCCAAAAATTTAGGATAAGCTGGCCATAAAAAATGACGGCGATGAAATTTGCTCTCCACCCAAAAAAAGATCGAAGGGGGTGAGCTATGTTTATGATTTTTTGCGAGGAGTCTGACGGGCTGTCCTCGATGTGATCCACACCAAAAGAAAAAAATGGTTTAGCTGGCCATCAAAAATGACAACGATGAAATTTGCTACCACCGCAGGTGGTGATCTTACGTCACGAGGCGTTCTAATTTTATTTTGCTTTGGGTACAAAGTGTGTTTTTCCAACCCGTTATGCCAAAACTAAATGGAAAAATAACTATTGATCCACATAAATTTTCTTCTGTAATCGGACGCTGATAGTTTGAAATTTATCTGCTGTCGAAAATTATGCCAAACTAAGATGCAGAATGTCTCCTAAAGTCCATATCCTTGACACTCATCTTACAAAATTTAAGAAGAACTTAGGAGCTTACTCAGAGGAGTCAGGCGAGCATTTCCATCAAAATATATTGGACTTTTGACGTCGTTACAACCCAGTCGGAAATAATCGTTGCGATTATAGTAGAACAACTATTGTTATGGTTGAAACTTTTCTTTTTTAGGTGCAGTATGGTAGAGATATGTCGCAACCTTCGACCATATTGCCAACCATAATTCCCAACCATGCATACCCAAATACAACCATTAGGGTTTTAGCTGCACAACCATGATCTACCATAGTGAACCGTAAGAAACACCATTCACGACCAAAATCGACTGTGTTCAGCGAATGATACAACTATATTCTACCAAGATAAAATTTTTTAACTTTTGACATAATATGCAGTCGATGCCTGCTTTGTTTGTTGATTAGTTGCTTATAAAAACTAGTTCAATTCATACGTGCGTGTAAGGCATACAGCTCAGAATGGTCAAAGGCTCTAAACTTCAGAACGATGCTAGAGCAGGAGCTTGCACCAGTCTCTGTAGTTAATGCACGTTTATATGTAACTTCTTTAACTCTAAGTCGGTATAGAGCTACACTACCCAGTTTAGAGGAAGCCACAACTCGATTGATAAGTTTTCGCTGTACCCGTTGTCAGGGTACATAAGGCTAAATATTTCACAAAACTTGACATCTTTTTCATAAAGCTAATGGAAATAATTTCTTGATAATCTCTCCAGATATAAATTGAATGAACATAAAATAGATGGCAATATTTGATCAAAGATAATTATTTAGCAAAGGATACAACAAAAAATGAAGATAATAGGTAACTACGCTAAAGTGGTTAAGCGTAAAAAAAATCGGGAAACAATATATAAAAATAGCGTCAAGGCGGTTAGTGTCCATACATACCCTGCACATTTTTGCATTTCATTGAGAGGAAAGAAAAACTGAAAATATGCACAATTTTTGCTCTATAGTATGAAATTTTAGATGTTTCGCATTCAAACTTATAGTCATACAGTATTATTTTGGTCGATAATGTTGGGTATTCTAGCCATATTATCAAAATTCACTTCAATCCATACATATTCTGCCCCATATAATGAGAGGAATTCCCCTCATGATCGTATGTACGGAAATCCGTTGATAAGCTACCATAGTTATGCTCTAGCTTATGCTCTACCATATATAGTCTTTAAACATCCATGTACTACCATCTAC
Source organism: Parhyale hawaiensis (assembly GCA_001587735.2). Lineage (NCBI taxonomy): Eukaryota > Metazoa > Arthropoda > Malacostraca > Amphipoda > Hyalidae > Parhyale > Parhyale hawaiensis. Next base: position 19,497,034 of record LQNS02277602.1, read on the forward strand.
CATATATAGTCGTCAAACATCCATGTACTACCATCGACCTTCGTTTCCTGACAAACCTTAAACAACCAATATTACCTCTCCCAATCTTGACCTAAATATACTAAAATCAGCGTTATGATTTGGTTGCCATATCTACCATATTGTTTCATCATCCATGATTGTTAATCTCTCATACAGCACTATATTCTTCTATAATCACAGCCATAATTTCCGACTGGGAAGGGAGAGCATGACGAATACAAGATGGGGACTACATTTGGAGAGTTCTTCGAGGAAGCGAAAAACTGTTGATTTCTGAATCATTTTTAGCTATTTCTGACTGCCTTTGTCTATTTACCATGCAATTGTTGCTTTTTATCAGACCTCATGAGCGAAAATACAAAAATTTTCTTGTTTTTGTAATTTCGAAATTTTTCGGGCTGTGGTCATGAAATCGAAGTTTGTGAAGATGAAATATAGTACTTAGAAGCCTGGCACAAAAACTGTATTAGATAGAATGATTAATTTTTAATCAATTTGACGTGATTTTGCTGTCCTAAAATTAAATCGCCCACCGTTTACTTCTATTTGCGAATTTGTATTTCGTGCAGATAAAACCTTTCCTTGCATCACCTCAAACAGCTTGCATCTAGTATGAGATTCCTACGCGCACTATAGAACACTCTACTGAAGTTTCATCTACAATGTATCTCATCTACTCAAATGAGCCGTCCAGCGCAGAATACGGTATGAGTTTCTTATTGGTTGAAACGAGGGAATTGTACACGATCTAACTTTTAGTCCATTTATAATCGTTTCAAACTTCATTTCGATTATACGCGAAGAAAGCTGGCTTCAAACTCAATTTATTAAAGTTTTTCTTGATTGTTATTAAATCAAGTATCCTTGCTTTAAGGTTGGTACGAATTAAACTTCCGGACTCTCCTACTCAACGACAAATCAGGTCTTTTGTTAGATCAATTCTCTCCGGCTTTTAAGTTGGTGCGATCTGCACAGGTAAGTGTGATAGACGAGAGCTATAATTAATAAGCGGGCAGTATTAAATGACAGCTCTTCTACCCTTCTATCAAGGATAAATAATGGCTCCTATTATATAAAAATGTTCTGGTATGCAATCTAATTTTCCTGGGCAACATAACCACCGCGTAGGTAATGTTATCGGTGTAAATATAAATCAATGATAAATACACATTCACCAAAATTGTTTCAGAGACTACAAGCACCAAAGGACATACTGCCGTTATTGAGCCAGTCAGCTCTAGAGAACAAGAAGCGGTACTGTATAGGCGACAGTGTAACTTTATGCATGTGTGCCCACGCTGTCAAGCAATGTCTGTTCGGGGTTCAGTGCGATTCATATTCTTGTCGTGGAGGTTTGTGCTAAGCTGAGGACCGCGGGATTTGCAATAACTAAGGTTTTACATCTATAAATAGGACAAAATATCTGAAACCTACATCATATTCAAAATGTGATAATCAACGATATGCAAGCGCAAAGTCTAGGGATAAATAGCTGACAACCTATCGAGATACAAACTAAAATTGCTGTATCTGCGCCTATAAAAACGAACGATCTGTGAACTTCATCGACCTAAAAAGTTTATTATGCATGCATACGTAATTTTATGGAAAAAAAAAGGCTTTGCTGATGAATGAAACTCAAGTAAGAAATGACATCAGCTTCTTTGTTCTCGGCCCTAAGAAGCAAGCGAAATCTTAGCTATTGTGTGCAGTATTTGTTGTGTACGGATATTTATTATTCACACCAAGAATGCTAAGTTTACGTCGGAGTTTGTCGTGTGTTCTGTCTGTCACGGAGATAACTCAAAAATTATCGACGGATCTTTATGCAATTTACATGAATTATTAACCATGTTAGTAGGAACAGATGATAAACTTTTGGTGAAAATCCGTTCAAACATTTATTACTTGTTTTTTTTTCTGGGTAACATAACTCAAAAAAGTTATGAGCGGATATTCATGAAATTTGTAGGAACTAGCTATTGGGAACGTTAGGTACGTAGAACAACTGAGCCAATTTCTGTGATTATCTGTTAACCCCATCGTCCGTTTGTCTCTGTGTTTGCTTTTATGTTGGTCACGAATATTGCCTAAAAGTTATCAATGAACCATCATAAAATTTGAAAGACTTGTTTAAATTGCTGAAAGGCCCAAATGACCAAATTTTTCTGATGATCGCTTCGTCCGTTTGTGTGTTTGAGTGTATGTTATCAGTGGGTTTGTTTGAACATAACTCAAAAAGTTATTGACAGATGCTAAGGGAAATTGCAGGAACTGTTAAAAATGCCAAGAGGCACGAAAAACCAAATTTTGTGGTGATTATCAAATAGAAATTCTAGTCCACGACTAATTTGAATGTTTCCTTAACATTGGTTTGCTTTGCTAAGATATGTGCTCTCAGAGTTCTTTTCTAGTTCGCAGGAGAACGTTTACCCTTGGGTATGAGACCAACAGTAAAATTTGATCAAATATATTTAAAGATCTGCTAAAGTAAGTGATGAACGAGTTCAAATTCTTCAACGTTAAATGTGGTTCAAATACCTTTATGTCACATGCGGTCTATAAAACAAACAATATGTGATCTACATAGAGAGTAAACGTTTATCATGAATGAGCGATGTTCTTGACATGGCTAACTCACCCCCCAGTTCTAACTGACAATCTATGAGAATAAAAGCTATGTGAGCTACATGTAGCCATTAAGTTCATGATATCTGAACCAGTTTCTTTAAAAAAAAGAGAGATGGCTAAGTGGCAGCACATTTTAACTCACAATTTATGAAAGCAAGCGACATGTGAGCTACAAGAAACCAAAAAGTTTATGATGTATGAGCAAGTTTCGGTCATAAAAATTACGATGTATGAGCTCAGTAATAGCCTCGTTAAGAGCATGAGGCCACGGCATAATGGGCCACCTTACAATGGCCCCACAGATTATATGGCAGCGCATGTTATCGTCCACGCCAGCCCTTTATTTCTCCCAATTTTCTGTCTAACACGCGAGTTTTCTGTTCGATGTCAGTGCGGGAGAACTTGCGAAAATAAGTACCTTAATTTTAGTTCCTGGTGGAAGACAGGGAGTCGAGTTTAAACCTGGAGGTCTGTTGCTGAATCGATTGTACTTTACTTTAGCAAGTAGCATTTCTTATCAATAGTTAATAACGCGAGATGCCTAAGTTGTTGCTGTTGATTAAATGTTTTTCTTGTAATCATTAGTGACTTTCTAGCTGATGATGAATAAGCGCTTGCATAATTATTAATGTTAAAGCTTTTGATAAAGAAGCCGTTGCATTTGACTAGAGGAGAAGCTTTCCTGCTTCAAGGCTATTAACTTTTAATAATGAAGCCGTTGCTTTTGACTAGAAGCATTTCTTCTATAGAATATAGGCTCTTGTTAGCCTTTTGCATCGTTACAGGATCATTCGGTGACGGGCTAAGTAGGCTAGTCCTATCAGAGCATACGTTCACTGTAGATCTAAAGGGTTAGCACCATCGATGACTAAATAGAATCGGCTTAATATTGTCAGCCCTTAGTAGCTGCCGCCTATTTGGGTGTTAGAGGTCAGTAATTTAGTTAATATAGATAGACCATGCCCTGCACTGTACTTGACAGCCCATGCAGTGCACTGATAAACTTTAGCGTTTAAGTTTAAAATATCAAAGTGCATTCTCTGAAGGGAAATTTCCATGTTACTATGTGCATCAAAGAGGCTCCATTATGCGCTTGAATGTCTCGAAACACATAGAGACCAGTAGGGTAGGATGAGAAAAGTGACTCCACTGGCAATCCTTAATGATATCATGACAGTTTTCAATTCCCATCTCTAAATAATGGTTTGTTTGTTCTGCACCAAAGTATAAATTGTGATGCCTGCAAAATGCACTGCGAGACTGCGGTGGTAAGATTTGCACTTTAACACCAGTTGGTTTTCAAATTTTTCAGATTGACCCATAAATCGCATCTTCAAACTGATTACATGCCTTAATATCAACAGAAAATATACAGAGGCCGAAACTGCCAATGTGGTAGCAATGACCTAAATTACTGCAATGGTTGCAATAACCAAACTAGTCCCATGGTCAAAATTGCCATAGCGGCTGTAAATACCAAAATGGCAGCAATGGCCGCAATCGGAAGCTGCTCAGCACTCCTCCGCCAAACAAAGCAACCTTCAGATTTGTTCTGAGGCTATGATTTCCTTTTTATTAGTACCAAAATATGATCATTTATACTTTTTGACAATAATAACAACTTCTGTGTCTATAACCTTCTTGAAGATTATCATATTCGCGTTTCGCACATACAATATTCCAAGGTGTTAGCCTTAGCATTCCAATGTATAGACGCATTCTCTGTATCACGCGGTTCTGGCTGGCGGATGTTACCACCACAGTCTTCAGGTCAGAGTCTCTTAGAGTCAGAACTTAAAAGATCATTCATGACACCGTACAAAATGTCCTTGTTTACCAGCATTGCTTTTGAGTGATAGCCACAATATTTAGGGACCTTCCGGCCGGAACCTCTATCTGTAAAAGCTGTCTTCCAAGCTTGTAACCAGAGTTTTGGTGATATTTGTTAGTCTCATAAACGTACAGTAATTTATCAGCGGACTTCCGACTCGATTCTGGCGGAAGAAGCCGGTGTCCTAAATGAAACCGGCAATCATAGATATTTAATTCGCTTATGCTATCAAGCGTCAGCTTATTCGGTACTTAGCCTTACAGGTACTAACATTGTGTACTGCATTCCGCTTGTGGCACTTATTCAGATGTAGACCTTGTACTTGTTGTCTTCATCTATCAGTTGCATGGTTGTTATTTATTGTTGGATCATATCTTTTAAGTTTTGTATAATAAGATGTAAATAAACAAGAAGATCTTAACGACATTCCTTCACCAACCAGTACTGTAGCCTGATAACATAACTCGGCATTAAAGTTCTCTCTTACAACCAAGTACGGTGACGAACTCAACTAGAACTCACGCACGCCCAGAAATTGAATATATTACCAAGATCATCCTTTCATAACTTTTAGAGTTATGTTGCGAACAAACATTCTGTCAAACATAAGTCAAACACACACAAACAGATCAGTCGATCACCAAATTCTGACCATTTAATTTTCGTGCTATACCTAACAACGCATATAAATTCCATAAAAATCTGTCAATTAAATTTTGAGTTATGATACTAAGAAAGAAGCAGACAAGCAATGAAACAAACAAAAGGTCAAACCGATGTTCACCAAAAGTTAATCATCTGTTACTCATAGCATGTATTACAATCCCTGTATATTTCGTGCTTATCCGTGTATAACTTTTTGAGTTATCTTGGTGACAGACAAGCACACGTGTAGACAGACAAACTCAACATAAACATAACTTTCTTGGAGGAGTTAATTATGCCTTCAACAGCACGACTGGGTAAAACAGCTGCAGTGACCAAAAGTCATCAGTTCTATCATGATTTTGCCTGCATTTTTGAGGCCCTTACATTAGTACAGTAGTAACTATGAGTTTGGTCACACTAAACTCTGTCCATTTTATCAAGGCACTTTGGGTGAGGTCAAATTCTTCTACAGCGTTGCCAATTCTATGGGCATTTTTGAGATTTTGTCTTCCCATATCTTAGCCCCGCCCACTACCTGTATGTAGAGAAATCTCCGAAATGCCCATAGAATTGGCAACGCTGTAGCGGAATTTGAGCACGGTTAAAGTGCCTTGATAAAATGGACAGACTCTAGTAACCTATAGAATTTCACCAGAGACAGACGCTAGCGGTTGTTCTTGCGGTCCGGCCGAAGTGCCAAACTGGGTTGCAAAAATTATGGCTGCAATTTTTTGGCCGCAAAAAGGGTTCGATGCCTGGACTGAAGCACTGATAATAATAGGCCACGCCCAGCTGAGCATTTAGGTCGAATTTTGTGCACTACTAACGCGCATTAACTATATACTAAATAGCGTATATATATCCCAGGCTTTGCGCTTTGCCGTTTAGAATTGACATGCGTTTGATACATCACACCATCTGCCTCAATTACAGCCGTTGACCCTGAACAAATGAAAGCATCACCTGCCATATCCTTGCATAAAACGGCTGCTCGATCAAGGCATGAAAGAAAGTGCATCATCAAAAATAGATTAGTAACTTTATCATGCACTGAGCGACAAGTGTAGCTTGGGTTTATTGATAGAAAAAAAGTTGGTTGATAACTGACAGCATACGACACTGTAATGGTGATCGTACCACACGTGTAATGTGCACTATACAGCACGGGGAGTCGGGATTAGCAATAAAGTACAGTTACAGAGTATTGAGGAAATACTGTACCTACTATTCGTATAATGTGGAATTAGGCAAGCGGAGTTGTGAAGTAATACATAGTACACCTACAGAGTTATGAGGAAACTGCGATACTTGTAGGTATACCTCCGCAAAAGATTAGATAAAAAATAAACAATAATAATGCAAGTACACATAGCCATGACTTTTTGTTACGTGAACTTATGCCAGAAGATGAAAAGAAATAATTATGCAAGTACGCTCTAATAATACAGTACTAGTATACTGTATGTAAAACGTGTATTATGCATTGAGATGTAAAGAATTATTGATCATGTTACTCAAAGTATCAATAATTGCAATTTCTTCAAAGGTAACTTTTAGAGCTGAGAATTCGAAGAGCACAGCTCAGAAGAATATTTATTAAGAAAACGCTATACTCTACAATTATAACAAGAATGCTTAGCTAGACTGCAAAGTGGACTACAAGCGTTCTTACTGCAGCACAAATAATTCTTCCGCAAATATCATGGAAATCAAAATATTGCGATAGCCAGCATTTTTAAAGAATGAAAATAAGTTCCTTATATTTTTCTATTTATCAACCCGGTAGTTTCGTTTAGTCCTCGCGGTGACTTGTCAAGGGTCTGATAATTACGCATTAAAAGTGAGATGAGTAATATTTTCTATTTATTTACATTTAGAGTGATTACAATGAAAAAGAAAACTAATTGTTTGCCGTAACCCAACACTTTATCACAATATGGCGTAAATATGTACTTCCGTAAGTTAAATACAACACTTTATATTGCCCCGTGCATTACGCACATATTACAGATAAAATTCAAACTAACGGCGAGTTCACACGTCATTCGTCTCAACGCGTTCGCCCGTCCACTTGTTCGAATGTGTTACTGTGCCCTATAGAAATAGTAGAAATAGTGCACTGTTTTTAGAGTTTTATTCACTCCAAATTTGAAAAGATATCCGTAACTTGCCTAATGACATTTTCAGAGGAAATTGAATTGACGGCTAACATTTCAATAACTTTTCGCGGCGTACACAAAGTTGTATTGAAAACGACGCTACAAAACCTTCGGACGAGTGAATGAGTGAACACGTTGATATGAATGACGTGTGAATTCAGCCTTGCAGAGGCAAGCAAACGAGAATACTTCTCATTAGAAAAGTATCATACCTGTTATCTGCAATTCCCTAGATATAAAAATAACCAAATACTTGCAAAATATGTGGCGTCAGATTATAGTTGTGCTGAGACACCTAAGACTGAGGAGTATGCTGCTCGAGTTGAAACATTAGTAATTAAACTATGTACGCATAATGTAGGAAAATGTGTTCAACCAGTTTTGTGGCTAACTGATTTTGCTGATTTTATTTCCTATTCTGATCAGATCAACTCGCCCCCATTTTTTTTTTTCGGATGCCTTAACACACCTCGTCCGGCGCTACTGACGTATAATGAAATTTTAATGGATTCTTAAATAATTTAATTCTCTAACGGGAAAGCCTATTATGTCATGTTCCCCATAGTGCTTTTCGTGCAGCTTATTATTAACTTTGTGTTGGAAGCTAACCACTGTGACTACATGAGGAATGAATCTTTACTTTCGCATAGAAACTATATTTCAAGCGTTATTTTCAAAGAACATATTAAAACAAAGCGTTATGAAACTATAAATTAACAGCATGTTGCGAATATAGCTCAAGGACATACTGTGTTTGCTTAGAACTTACTTTATAGCTATACATATATACTATATATATAGATATTCATAGCGCGATAGTTTTTGAGAAACGAAGGCCGCTGGAAAATTGTAAAATTTTAAGATAAAGTGACGTTAAAATTTTTTAAGCATCCATTCCTGACTATTTATAGCACCGTCCATAAAAATTCACCACAGTGAATTATTTACCTCACATGGTTGAGTTGCTATCATCATTTCACTGGGTTGCGGACATTGTTATATTTTCTACAAACTCATTTCTTGTTCGAAGCATTGGAATTGTTTAGGACCACCTTAATTTTAGTTCAATGGGTACGATCGAAATGCAGTTGGTTAGTCCTCGCTGCAGCAAATATTGCAGCAAAGTTAACTACTAATACTAAAGTTGCTCGTTCAAGAAACTTTGCGCTTCGAGTTGTAAGACGGGTATTATACTTCCATTAGTAACTTGGCGAAGTATTAATGTGACTTGAGAAAGTAAGGTGTTGCCCCGTCGGTTACTCTTCCCGGTAGTGAGGAAAATCAATGCCGTGGAAGTCGTGTAGGCAGTGGGTAGGGTGTTTGTAGAAATGGCAGATGTCGTGGAAGCCGCGTAGGGAGTGGGTAGGGTGTTTGTAGAAATGGCAGATGTCGTGGAAGCCGCGTAGGGAGTGGGTAGGGTGTTTGTAGAAATGGCAGATGTCGTGGAACTGAGCAAGCAGAGGTAGAAAATGTCTCGAGTTGTGGTAGAGGTCGAGAAGATAGGGGTATAGTGATGGCGTTAGAAGGTGGTGGTTATTACAATTATTGTCTTGTTTTAACAAGAAGGTTGTGCACTGATAAGGATGTAAGTTTTGGTAGAACAAATGAAGACAAACTTTAAATCGAAAGCATCGAGAAAGAACATATTACATGTGTATAAGAATTTTATTATACTTACGAATTGACGGTATAATTAAGAGATGATCCGGGGCAGAGTACACTCTTGTATGAGTGTAGTGTATACTGGAGGTGAATGTGTACTACTGTATGGAATATTTGTATTCATATGTTTTTGGAGTTTACTGCTGAAACCGTACCACATACAGAAAAACAATGACTTTTATTGTATGATATAATACTTAATTGTATACTTGTTGCATGTACATTGTACAACCATATCATGAAACTATGCCTCTGACTGAGTCTTGCGTACGGAGCAAAGCTTGAGTTGTTTGTTATAGACTATTTTTGATAAGCTTTACGACTTCTATTTAGTGTACTAGTCGATAAATAGCAAGACAAGCCAATATTTTAATCAGCTGGCTTGGAGAAAGCTTTCACAGTAAACTTACAGTGTCTTCCACTAACTTACTAATTTAAATATGTATTTGTTTATATATATATATATATATATATATATATATATATATATATATATATATATATATATATATATATATATATATATATATATATTCCTGTCGAGAATGTTTCCTACAGTGTGGAGACGCTCCAAGTCCGTCAAAAAATCGATCACTCAATTTATTTCTGTTGAGGTTATTTCCTACCCTGCCGAGACATTCCAACTCCGTCGTAGAACAGATCAATGAACTGGACGAGAGTAAGATACGTCCGATAAGAAGATGCTGATGTTATCAGTCCTTCTCTCATAATTAAAGATAGTACAATGGTCCTATCGCTCTGATTACGGCTGTTCTCTGTAGTAAACCACTGATAGGCTGTCATTAACGAGGCAAATAATGATTTCATAATAAGTAATGCGCACCTGTTGGTGTGGAAGAAATTGTCGAGTAGGCAGCAAGAGGTTGGTAGCAAAACCGTTCGTTTACCGCACTCGATAAGACATTATTTTCGGATAATACGCCATACGTCCCAGTAAATTTGGTGTTAAATTTGGAGGAACAGCGAAACATTCGAAATTTATAAGTGTGCTCCATATTTTCTCGTAAACATATATAAATCACTGAAGGAACGGTTAAAGATGGCGTATTGTTTGGAAATGAAATACGCCATATTCTAGTAAATTTATATTTCTTAAAGAATGAAAATGTAACTAAAACGTGAAATAATTCTTGATTCGCGATTACGCATGTTCCATTGCATTTAATACGCACCAGCCTGATTTCAGAATTGTGTACGGTATGCCTCAGTGAATTACCATTGATTTTGAAGCAACACTTAAATGGGCAATTATTTTATCAATTACATTAGTTGCTACCAACAAATTCGTAACAATTATTATAAGAACAATTAGGTTTCAGGTTATAAACTTTTCATCTGAACAACATATCCACGTGATATACCCCTAGCAAGAAGCAATGCGTGCTTGTCTCCATTATTAGGTATTCAGTAGTCGCCCCTTAAGGAAAATTAATACGGTACATTGAAAGAAATTATGCCAAGGCGGATATGATGACAAACGCTGCTTACTAGTTAGAATTAAATTCATTCAGTGTCAATTTTTCCTCTACAATTTGCTCTTATTCAAATTAAGGATGGAGAGAATTATTAGCGCAACAAGAGTTGTTGCCGAACCACACAACCCGCAGCATAGTACAGCCTCCACGACAAGAGTCTAAGAGGCATTGAACACCGAACAGACAGCGCTCAGGAGACGCGGACACACAAGCAGAGCCGCCACTGGTGTCCATACATGCGCACTTTCGCTGTTCTTCAACGGTTATATGATCCGGGCGGTACGGATTGAGGATCCCTTAAAGAGCAGAAGTGGCTCTGTAACAATAGAAACTCTCTAAATACATTTTTACTGTTCGCCTCAACATGAAGAAGACCAATGTCAGAAATTTCAGTAGTACCATTATAATTAGTCTATTATTATTATTATTATTGAAAACTCGTAATAATAACGCAGCTACAAATACGAAAAAAAAGCATTGGACTGAAGTCACCTACCACGACTATGTGCGTCTCGGGCGTTGAATTCGCATCCTGTTGCAACTTCATTGAAGAAAACGTTCTCTACGAAACGTAAACGTTAAGAAAATTCCTCCATACAGCTCTCAATATGACGTGAAGCCTGCCGCTGTTGTGTGACATTAATTATTTTCTTGGTGCAGCATCAAAAACAAAGCGTTACCTTCATACCACGTCACACGGTATGGCAGAACACTCGTCACGAATCGGACTTTTGGGAACTTACTTTGAAACTCGGCCGACAGCTATGGTAAGTCGATGAATTGCATCTAAGGGCACTTGAAAAGTACCGAGCCTCTAAACTATGGTAGGAACTTTTACGAATTCGAGAGTCATTTCTTCCATTTCGACAACCTGTCAAAATAAAGCAAAAGTGTTAGGTATTTGACCGTTCATGTATATTGCAGCAGACCACTGAAGTACAAGTTTTTTTTTACCTCACAGATGTCGGCTTACGTGAGTCTCAGTACTTCTCATTTACGATTGCAGAACATCGGTTTACGATTAACACATGAATCTCAATCTAACGTTGCAAATCGAACCTTCAGGACTGAAGATCCAGAAAAGTTAAGGCTAACGTGATTCCCTTATAGCATTCCTAGAGAGACAAGAGAACAGGCCGCTACCCACGTAAATTGAGCCAGTGAAAACCCTGTCTTTGTCGAAACCCACAACAGACAGGATAACGTACCCTCCCACGACAACGCCCTGCCAGGCACTGAGCCCCGAACAAACACTACCCATACAGCAAGGACACAGCTATATATACACATTGCACTGTTCCATATATATCTATGCTTTCGCTAAACAAAGGCGGCGTGTATTTAAAAAACAAATCCACACAATACTCACCCCGACATGAAGGCGGACGCAGTCCCGGATGAAGAATTCGTTGCGTGGTGCATGGCTGAAAAATCGTAGTGATGCTGGGATTGGGTGATGTGGTGGTGATAGGGTAGATGGTGCGGTGGTGTGGGGGCGGAGGGGCAAGGAGCAGGGCTAGGGGGTTGAGATACCCCATGTGAAGTCATACTAATCATGACTTTTGGGGAGGATATGTTATCATCCGCTCCTCATCCCCTTTGTTCTTATTATTCAATTCTGCTCTTCCTTGATATTAGTCATAAACTATAATTTTCTCATAAAGATGCCTTATAAATTAAGGTGTAATAATTTGGGTACTCCCCATAAAGTTTGAAAATGTTAACCGGTAGGCACCGGCAATAATAATTGACGTTGTCCACAACGGTAGAGGTGTGAGATTGTATTTTCTGATCTTATACCTAGATAATATATGATGTTCATTTCACATTTCAGCTCGTAATTGATCAATTTCCAACTGCAGTATAATACACTTAGAACGTAAGCCTAGCAAAACGCTTTCAGCATGTTAGCATTACGTGGACATGCTCTTAAGTTTAAGAATATTCGCAGTCATGTCCAGTATTCTCTCAGTAGCCTAGCAAACCGCTTTCAGCATCTTAAAGTCTAAGAATATTCCCAGTCATGTCCACTGTTCTCTCAATACGAGTCACGTGTCCCTAACTCTGATACAGTCAAAATATGTGTTTCCTTACCAGCTATCGGAACATCTCTTGCCTCCCTACTCCGCGATTTTCTAATGACTTTTACTTGTTTTAATTACTTGGGCAATAAAATTTTCAAGCACACGCCTTAAGAAAATAGCATCATTTTTCAAGTTCAATCTTTGCAATCGGATTTAGCAACGGCTTCGAAATTAAATTTAACTTAGTTTTCCAACTGACGTTTTCTAGAGTGTGTAAACCACCACTAAAACTTCAATAACAGCAGCGCCAGAAGATTTGGTGCACTTTCAATCCATTAACTAATTTAAATTTGTTTGAATCATCAGTGAGTATTAGTAATTCATCCGCAGCTTATTCGAATATTTGCAATATTCAAATACATATGAATGTTTTTTTTTTTCACTGACTAAAATGGAAAAAAAAATTCACGCTCACAGTTGCGACAGATTTAGTCACACAATCCTTCTGGTCTGAATGTTAACACAGACACACAAAAAAACTTCTCTTTTCTAAGTAACATTGCAAGTTAGTAACACTTCAAGTCACTTTTTTCAGCACAAGAACTGTTGCAGATTTCTGAATTTAAAATGAAATTTAACCACGCCTGGTAATTCTTCTCTTCCGTGCTACTTTGGTTCCGCTTCTCAGGTGAAGCCCCAGTCCCTTTCAATGTTCACTCTCTTAGTGTTCCACTGACTTCATCCTTTACAAATAGAATGAACCGCGGCACCTTGCGCAAGACAAGCCAAACTTGCCGTCAGATCGAAGACCGAAGTCACTTGTGACTCAATCCAAAATACCGAGAAAAAAATAGATATCAAAACCCATATACATGACACAGCACTGTATTACACCGACACATGAGATGGATCAAAAAATTTTTTTATATAAAAAGTAGTAATAGAACAACACAAAGTATCACAATCTGTGTTCATCACAAGCATCAGCTGTCACCGTTACCCTAAAATTTGAGTTTTGTACTGTGAAAAAAGGGATATTAGTAGGTAACATATCACATAAAATCAACTAGAAAAAATTGTGGACGCGCTAAGATTACGTGGGCAAGTACCTGAAGATGAATGTAAAATAAGCTAGATTTGGGAAATACAAGTGAAATTAGCCAAACATCATGAGTGTGATATTGAAGGGAAATGCCCGAATTCACCTAAAGATAGGTGTGAAATTGCCTGAAAACCGATGGGAAGCTGTCTAAAAGTATATAATAACATAGAATGCATCAAATACCTGAATATGATTGCAATTCGCTTGGTAAAATATAAAACTGAAATTTATGTTTGCACATTGTAAAAAGGAAAAGAATAAATCACCTCTCCATCTCTTTAAAAATATCCGAAAAATTTTTCAGTAAAAATATGTGACAAAATTTGGATAGCCTTGAGTTTGCGTTCTTGTAGCGTGGAAATATAAATAAATGTTAAACGAATTGTAAGATACCAAGTATAGACGCAATAATTTTGAAAAATGAATGAAAATAACTAATATTCTGTTAATTATCAAAGAGGATAACAGAGACTTCTTTTAGTGGCTTTGCTGGCATAAGAGCTTTCGATATTACCACGATAGGACTCTAGAAGTCGATTTCTAAGCAATAGTAGGTGCTTTAAAAGCGAAATTGGTAGTAATCCACAGATTTTCAAAGACATGTAGAATTCCGCAACAGACAATGCGGTGCTACTCTCAGCCTATCAAAAACAGTACTGCCACTAGTAGTTCGCGCCAACGCCCTCCCCATTTGCGTACAAACCACAAATCGAATTACTTGGGAGGCGGGAGGAGTCGCAGGATTTTTTTACGAGCTGTACTGTTGATGCTATAAAATCTGGGGATCACAATACCAAAATTCATTCCTCTGCCATAGCAAAGGTCTCGGACAGCTCCAGTTATTGCTGGTTTTCGAACCAAATTTTTATGAGCGGAGATGCTCTCAGCGACGTTTTATTGATATTTTACGGGACTTCCGGAGGCTGGCTTTTGCTCTTCACCAACCAATCCTGGATGCCCTTGATTATAAATTTGCAACTGCGAGCCTCTTATGCAAATCATTGTTTTCGCCGATATAAACTCAATTAAAAATCTCTAAGGAACAACACATTAGTTTGCACTACAGTGTACGATATATATCATGCAGCATATAATTGCGTTATAATTACTAACACATGATAGTATGCTGCATTAATTACCTCCGCCAATTGACGGTTATGCTTTCGTCGTGTTGGTCTCTTTGTCTGTCACGAAGATTACTCAAAAAGTTATGGACGAGTTATTACTAAATTTACAGCGATTATTAGGAATGTTCGGAAGAACAGATGATTGACTTTTGGTGAAGATCCGTCAATCTGCTTGTTTGTTCGTCTGCCTTTTTTTAATGCTATAACTCAAAAAGTTAGGGACTTATTTTTTATGAAAGTTACATCACGAAGAGCAAATGAGAAAATTTTTGTGATGATCTGTTGTTTGTTTACCTCTGTGTTTGATTTTATGTGTGTTAGCAAAATAACTCAAAAAGTTTTGAACGGATCATTATGAAATTTACAAGAACTGTTACAAACGTTATAAGATATAAATTATTAAATTTTTAAATTTGGGTGATAATCGATGCGTTCATTGACGTTGTTTGTATGACTAATTTTTGTCAAAATGTTTGTCAGGACTATAACTCAAAAAGTTATGAACGGATCTATACGAAATTTGTAAGAACTGTTGGAAATAATGAAAGACAGAAATGATCAAATTTTCATGATGATCTGTCTGTCCGTTTGCATGTTTGACAAATGTTTGTCAAAATGTTTACCAGAACTTAACTCATGAACTTACGGACGGATCTTCCAAAAAATTACAGAACCTTCTATTACTCTCAAAAGGCAACGGTGACCAGATTATGGTGCTGATAAAGAGGGAATTATAGTTTCAGAACTAATTATGCAAGTTTCGTTAACGTTGCTTTGCTTGGCGGAGGTATGTGCTCTGAGAGTGGTCTAGCTATATATTAGAGAGCTTTTTATAGCTAAAAATAGGGAAGCATTATATATATATACTAAATATGTAATAAACAAACATATGCATATGTACCTCCACAATTTCTATCCCAACCCTAATATCAGTGTAGGAAATGAATGTGTTATTGACTGGAACTATAACCTTGTAGGAGTTCGAGTTTCAGAGCAGAAGCGAAAAGATATCGTACGAAAAACAAATATTTTTGTGAGGGTGCAATGTTGACTAAGCCTGAGACAGAGATAGGTAAATATTGTAGTCTTTGCTCAATGTTTTCGTACGTTATTAACACATCACATCGAAAAGTATTGTTATCTTGGGCATTTTTTCAGTTATTTTTTGCTTGCCTCGATCATTTCTCCTTCCCTCGAAACGGCATAGAGGGTGTCGCTCTGTCAAATTCAAAATCTATAGGCGTTGACGACCTCTGAATTACAGTAGTTAAGTACCTCAGATTGGTACCAGGGGTACTGAATTTACTTCCTTCCAACAGCAAATCATTATTTGCTTCGAGCTCATGCTGCACAATTTGAGATAAAGATCAACTCACGAAAAATGAAGAGTATTTAACAGAGATGGGCCACGAAACAGAGAGAATAAAACGAAGCTTCTTTGAAGTACCTCCTTATTTTGTGCCGTTATTTTAAGACGGCTTGACCAACCAGTAAAAAAAATAAAATTCGCTACCCACTAGCGGATAATTGCAAAGTATTGACTAGTGGAATTGGCAGCTCTCGCTTCTTCTAATATTTACTTCAAAGATCAATAACAGTAAGCCCAGCTGAAGAGGAAGTAACGCATTCTCCGTAGCATAATCAGAACTGCACTCATGAACAATAGTAATACTGTACAGGGCGGTGTAATGCAAAAGTTTCATCGGCTTGTATCATGATAGTCATGAATCCAGCTAGAGATAATAGATATACACACTTCAGTATATTAGTTAAGTATTATAACTACATACTATTCAGCAATTAGAATAAATTCTCTCGGAGTTTTCTTTTGACTGGTGATGCATCTAGATAACTAAACACAGTAAATTCCTTGCTGCAGTGTATCTAGACGAGCCTTATATTCTCTCTACTCTCTTTAATAACTGCAGCAATTTCTTGCCGCTTCTTATTATGACTTATAACGCAGCTAGACAATACTAATGTATATCGGGCTTCCCCCAAGTGCTATTACACTTCATTTTATATGTTTGTTATCAGCTTCAAATAGCAAATGTAATTCTCCATCACATAAGTATTTAGTATATCCATTTCGGAAATTTTTCATATCACTAAATAGCAGTGAGGCTTAATGTACCTCATTTACTGCAAATGCCACAACGAGCCCAACATCACCATCAGGCTACAGGTCGATCAGATGGATGACCGTGTACTTCGTCGTGGAAGCCTGAAAGAAAATTACGACCTCAAGGATCGAACACGTTTAGGTTCGCTAGGTGTCTGCAACGGAGCAACTCGCCTCCGTAATGCTTGGGCCTCGATGTCCAAACTGTGGCGGCCTGCGCGCAGGTGCCCCAACAGATGTCTCACTTCCTGTTGCTTCCGTTGAGACACATGTACCATACTATTATTTACTGCATACAGTAGATTCCTAAGAAGAACAGATTTCAGGTAACATTTCTGAAAATTTTCACTTAGAAGGTTGATTATACATAATGTAAAATGAAGTGTAACGAGACTTCTACCAAACCAGGTATGCGTTTTTTATTACGTAAAATATATTGCCGTAGTTTATTATGACAACAAAGCCCATAGATAAGCATAATATATACCGTTTATTAGCGATAAGAAATCATTAAAATTTTATAATAAATGTTACTGTATCCAGAAACGGCTATTCACAGACTACATTATACTTGATGGTTCACCCAATACAGGCCAAGTAGGTCGTATGACTGGTAGACGAAACTTCAATACAGTCATATTTTCTACTTGACATAGGGACCTGAAACAAAACTATTTGCGGCGATGCCAGTATGTGTCTATCAGTGAGAAACACATATTCGTAGCTACATGTCAACAGTGGCAACAATCATGAAGTTTATAATGCTAGAACAACCTGAAATGGGTCAAAATATTTTTCGCTTTCACAACTGGCCAAAACTTGGAAATGTATTTTTCTGGTCAAAAAATGCATTCTTTGCATTGCCATAAACGATTCATTTTTGCATGAGGCCGCTGTGTTAATTAGAAAAGAGTTATTCGAAGTTCCATCAATAAGTCGCGGGGCTACTTGGTTTGTGCGGCCCGCCAGGTATGGTGTGGTCAATGATATAATATATCCCTGGCGAAATCAATACGCGAACAAAATAGATAATTAAGTCACTTAAGATAGGCTACGCGATAATACGGTGATTGTAATAATTCAGTAACAATTATAATTGGACAAAAACCGGGCTTCAGTAGCCACACCCTATAATCAAAGAAAGTTAAGAGGTGTGTTACCGGTAGATTGGATCGGGTAAGGGATAACCGACGGATCGAAGAAGATTCAAAGCCTGGGATTCGGTTGTCTCTAGACTAATGTAGTAGTTGAGTTACAAGTACATTTTTTTTGTGTGTGCTGGCTTTACTTGGAATGTTTGAGTTACCCATCTTGAGTAAATTTCTGCTAGGCCTTAAGAAAACCAAAATTTGTGTTGTTACATTAATATGAACTCATAGAATCTAGAAATAATATTATATAGACAGCTCCCGAATAATGTAGCGTATCATGTTCAGCAACAGATTCTGAAGTCCTGAGCCAGGAGACTGAGACTCTCTTTTAGCTTTTGAGAAGCCAAATTTGGTAATAAAACTAGAGCACACTGAGAGCGCATAAATCCGCCAAGGAGGCAAAGGTAACGATGTCTTTCATCATTACTAACAATTCCTGGTAATTTCATAAAGATTCATCCATAACTTTATGAGTTATTGTGCTAACAAGAATAAAATCAAATACAGCGACAAACATACGAACGAACCAACAAATTATCACAAAACTTTGTACAGTTGCTCTTCGTTATATAAATCACAACTCACTTAAGTTTAATAAAAATCCGTCCTCAATTTTTGAGGTATAGTCCTAAGAAAAAATAGGCAGACATACAAACAACCAAACGCACAGATGAACGAGTTTTCACCGAAAGTTTTAATCATCAGTAACTGTTAACATGCCTAACGATCTCTGTAAATTTTATTAATATCCGTTCATAACTTTTTGAGTAATCTTGGTGACAGACAAAGAGGCAAACCAACCGACAGAAAAACAAGACAAAACCATAACCTCCTTGCGGAGGTAATAAGTTGATTTCAAACGTCACCATTACAACTACTGAACACCAGCAGCCTAACGGCACTCTTCACGTGTGACTATGATAAATTGACTGCAGGAAAGTTAAACGACAAAATAAACTGGTCCTTATATTTTAGGAAACAAAATCAAAATTTTTGGTTCATTGGCTTAAATCTGCAAGCTAAATGAATTTGGTTATTACTAGAGAGTTTTTCTGCGAGCAAGCTATATATTAGTTTTCAATAGTTAAAGCTTCAGTGCTTGCCTGCTTAAATGGCCCTTTACCATGCACGGATTAAAAAAAGCAATTTATACCTGAAATTGTCTTGCAGCAGATTCAAGAATCAAACGTGAGAAAATTACGCAGAATGTGTCTATGTAATACAACAGTGCATACATGGCAGTCCTTGCATTTTGCCAGGTGGGTTTAACTCAGAACATGTCACCGGCTAACAAAGCTAAAAACAGGTCACCCTAGTTCAGTTACCTTCACCTTCACCTTGAGTTACGTTCACCGACTGAGAGACATTTCAACCAATCAATATAGGTAAATATTTTCTCTAGAATTGACTCAGCTGAGTATCTGCAACATCCATGGCTGGCATTTACCAAACAAATTTTGCCAATGCAATGTAAAAGCTTAACCGTTCTCTCTCTGTGTAGATCTCCTGAGAACATTCAGAGAATCAGGCATGAAATTATCAAAGAAAAACTTGGCAGGTGATATATTTTCGCACTTAGTCCCAGTTATCTCGGCAATGGATTGATATTTAATGAAGCCGTTATCTTAAGATAACTACCGCTGCGGGGCTTTGCGACTGGAAAAGAAAGAGACACGTCGTATGTTAAACTAGAGCATTTTCAAAACGCATACCTCCGCCAAGCAGGCACCGGTATCGAAACCATGTTTTTTCTATCAGCACAAAAATTTGATCATTTGTGCCTCTTAACTGCATCAAAAGTTCAGTATTTTTTTCGAAGATCGTTCATAACTTTTTGAGTTATGCTGCTAACAAATATTCTGACAAACATTAGTCAAACTCATAAACAGACAAACCGATCAACACCAAAATGTTATCATTTATGTTTGATAATATTGCTAACAACTCCTTTAAATTTCATAAAGATCAATTAATAAATTTTTGAGTTATTGTGCTAACAAGCATAAAATTAAAAACAGCGCCAAACAGACGAATAAACAAACAGATCATTACAAAATTTTGGTCATTTACTTTTCGTAATATACCAAACAATTCACGTAAATTTCATCAAAACCCGTCCACAACTTTATAAAAGTCAGCCGAACAAACAAACAAACTGATGAACGGATCGTCACCAAAAGTTAATCATCTGTTTCTCCTGTCATACCTAACGTGCAATCCCTAGAAATATCGTCGAAATCTGTTCATAACTTTTAAAGTTATCTTTGTGACACACGGACAGAAAGACAGACAAAGATGCAGATAAACATACCACCCGGCGAAAACAAACTTCCTTGGCGGAAGTAATAAAAATCTCTACAGAGGCGGGATATTGAATGCACTCCCATCAAACCTCGCGGTAAAGACTGTCGTGTACATTACATTTGTCTCTTCATATTTCATTAAACAGTATATGTTAAATTTAAAAGCCTGCCATATGTATCTACCATAACTGTACCTTGTATCCTCGGATCATGGCTTCGGCTCAGGCAAGCGCTACGCGTTCCCAGATTTAATTGCTCTTTACCTATTCGAGAGATCTGCCAATTTTTTTTATCGGTCCAAGAAGAAAAACGGTAATGTTTAAATTGAATGGCGTTGAAAACACCCTCGCCTTACTCGATACATTAAAGCAGAAATCGAGCAGACAAGTGTAATGAATTCTCTACATACTCTAGAGCACTGCAGCTGTATTGCCGTAATTTTTGACGGCCGAGTAGACTATACAAAAGTTGTTTCAATTTTGCTCGGTGCGATAGGATTGATATAATTCGCTTAGTGTCAGTTCAAGTGGTACTTTGATCCGCTTAACGTTAGTTTGACTGGAACTAGAATCGCGTTTTTCGGTTCTCTACGTTCGATGGAACTATAGAAAATAACCGCCGACGAAAGGTGCGCCTTTCGGATCTTTTCCCTATTCTGACAAGGTATTTTCCTAAAATCAGGGGTTATTTGCCCCGTAACATTGCTATGGAAAAAAGCTATCGTAGCGAAGCAGTATATAGCTCGTTACGGATACTGTATAGGCAGGGTAGAACAGTTTTCTACCGTTTTAAACTGTCAAAGATAGTTAATATTTCAAAAATCATTTCTGCAAAGCCTTCTGGCGATAGCTTCAGAAATGGGCTCGGCTATTTTGCAGCTTAATTCTGTGACCCTGGTCTCCCAAGCAGCTTTTTATACTAGCTACGGCCAGAAGCTCTGCGATCGAGAGCAAGCCAAAAATTTTGCGCTGTGAATTATGCCACATTTAATTTAAAAGGCCTTAGAATAACTGAAAAAAACAGTGCCGGAAATTTCCCACCCTATTGAAAAATCTACTTATATACTTTAAGTGAGAATTAACAGGATCGTAAGACAGCTGATTTGCACTCAGCAAAGTTAACTGTCGTGATCCAAACATCAGTCTCGAAAATAAGACTAGCACAAAACAAACACCAGTCAGCAATGTTGCCAGAAAGTGGCTCCAAGAACGTGGCATCTGCAGTCCTTTCACATTCATTTTGAATAATTTTCAATTTAAACAACTGGACATGAGTGAATACATAAGTATATTCCTCAATATGAGTCTCCAGAAAAGCTTGTCCTCATCTGAAGGGAGGAAAGAGTTTGTTACAAACTTCGTCTACGTCATCTATGGGATGACGTCCTACCTATAGTGCGTCATTCTTAATTTATTCTCAGTTTTACTGGCTATGTTTATTTTGTACTTCCTTTCCCAACTTGCTGACTTCATGAGCACAGCGTGAAAGTTGAAAGACCTACGTGCATCGTTTCCATGATTCCCATGTCATATTGTATATATGTTCTGTATTTCTTCCGTTCTATAGTCGGCATTATATAAAAAAGAAATCATACATTTTTCAGTATTTAGGAGATCGCCAAAATCTTGCCCCACATGCTTCCGCTCTGCTCAATAAAGGGTACAGATCCCATGCAATCGGAATATTTCAAAAAATGCTTTGCATAGCAAATGAAAATTATTTTGAAAGTCGATGTAATTGATCATCTAGGCTATAATTAACAACTTGAAAACGTGTAGGCTCATTTCTTTAATATGGTATATACGAGGCTAAGCTATGGGCTCTCTGCATAGTAACAACGTTGCCAATAACCACAGTCGGTGACCGAACAATGTTTGCAAGACCACGGGTCCAACCAGTCAACCGCAGCTGGGCGACTGGCAGGCATAAAACTTCATCAAAGTCGACCTCATTT
The DNA here is from genome assembly GCA_001587735.2 of Parhyale hawaiensis. NCBI lineage: Eukaryota > Metazoa > Arthropoda > Malacostraca > Amphipoda > Hyalidae > Parhyale > Parhyale hawaiensis. The sequence goes on from LQNS02277602.1 coordinate 19,519,265, forward strand.
ATAAAACTTATCGCACTATAACGATAGTACGTTACAAACCGCCTCGACCTCAAAGGGTTCAGGCGTAAATTTCAATATGGAGTCAAGTGAATAGCTGTTTTGGCATAGTGGTGATAGCAGTGATAGTGAAGGTACTTAGGAGGTCTCAGTTTTAGGCCTCTCGCTTGCATGCAGTAGCTTGCTCCATTTCTCAAATGTTCTATTCGAGGAGTTCTGCTGGATCATGCAATAAAATTTACAGCATGAGTATAAGTTTTTCATAATCGCATAAAAAAAACTTGTTTGTGGTGCTTATATACGAAGTGCTATTCGAAGTATAGAACAAATGGCAAGCCATTTATAGCCTTCCCGGACTAATAGATCACTTATTCTTTCAGTTAAACTGCAGGCTGCTTCTTCATTCCAGCACAAAAATGAAAATCTGAGTCGACTGAGATTAATCCCACAACGACACGCATATCTCTGCCTGTATACATTGGCGATATCAATCATTGGCCTGTATACATCCATGTCATACAGTTCAAAGTTTGGTTCACCAAAAAAAAAATGCCTCACGCCCTGACCCAACTTATTAGGCACACCTACCTGAGCTTGAGGTACAACACAAGCTATACCTGCACCGCAAGGCCTATAGCCGCGCTGGAGCCCAACCATTAGAAATTTCCACCTTAATTGGTGCTCCGCCTTCCCCATCCCCACTGCTCCTCCTTCTCACCTTGCTTCACCCATAAAATACAGTCTTCCTACCCCATACAGCAGTCATAGTGCCTACAAGCTCGAAGTTTAAGAGGCTAAACTGTCCGCTCTAATAATGTCCAATAGGCATGATGTCCTCTAGGGAAGCTGTTCGTAGACGTATTTTCCAGTAGGTAAACTGTCGAATAGACAAATTTTAATATCCTATAGGAATTATGACCGATAGACAAACCATTCGTTCACAAGCTGCCAGTTTAGAACACTGTCGGTATGCGAATTACAGTATATACGAAAATTTAACAACCATATCCGTCTGCCATTTTCAGTTTCACAAGTATGAGTCAATTATTTCTTGTATCAGTTCATATCACTAACTCGCTTCATTTTCATCATTTATGATTGAGGCCTCACTCCACTGTCATACTGCTGGGATTTATTTTACATGCTATAGTGGGCCACAACATTCGTATCGCCAGTAAATCACCGAATACTTTGTAAAAATATCTTAACAATAGCAAAGCGAAGCTCCCTCTCCAAGAAAGAAATAACGTTGTATACTAACGTTGTACACAACTGTGACGCTGTGTACATATATTGGAGAGACGCGTAAATAAGTTTCGGAAAGGATTGAAGAACTCGACAACCATATCAGATAAAATATTTAAGCATCTCTAGTTAACGGTCATGTAAAGTCAACCAATCATGAAACGTCAACTTGTACTCCAAAAATTCTATCTCATGAACCTAATCCTAAATCTTCCCGACTTTTAGAAGCTTTCCATTTTCATTCTATCCCAAATTCTATCAACAGGTATATTCACTTTTTCGAAGCTTATTGTCGCGTCCTCCAATAATACAAAAACTGAACTTCATTTTTATTCATTCAATTTGCTAATATATTATTTGTAGTGTTTTGTTGGTAGATAGGATACCTACTTTAAGCAGATAGCTCTAGCCGGGTGAAATTTCGTTCCCCTGAAGACCAGTCGTGTTTAACGGCTCGAAAGCTCGGGGTTTCATTAAAAAAATCCCAGAAGGCTTTCTTACTTGCTTCTCCAAAATGCTAAATAAATTTGTATTTCTTGGCAGATTCAGAACAATTTTGAACTCAGAAAACCCCGAGCCTTATACTCCACTTGTATTAACCCTTAATATATTTAATTTCATTGCTAGTTGCATTCTATATAGTTACCAGCTTCTCTGCTGTCAGCTGAACTTCCAGGAGATGAAATTTCACTAAGATTGCTTGATTCAGGACCATGTAATGTCCTGAACTAAATGTAAAAGATTCTTTCCTTAGAAGTCTTTCAGGCTGGCGTCATGACCTTTCAGCGAAGTGAATATAACACAGAGAGAATGTTTAATCATGACCAAATCTAATCCGCGAGTGACGTCAAGTCAATCACATGAGTCGACCTTCTTTTGTTGGGACCAAATGGAAGCGCAATTATTGCTTGTGACGTCACTTTCGGCTTTGGTTTGGTCCCTTGATTGTACACTGTCTCTGATATATTCACTTTGACCCTTACAGCCCTAACTCAGCGAGTATTTCTCCGGGTGTAGAACCATTTTAAGAGCCTCAAATTGAACTTGTTTGTTTATTAGTTGTCGAGAATTATCCTTAGGGATTTCTTTTCGAGGGACTCATTCCCATTTGGTTTAATATTATCTTGCAAATTTAACCTCTCCAGACACAACGACGGCGGTGCAGGATAGACGCTTCTAGTTAAAGTAAAAGTGTTTTCCTAAGAATAAGATTGTGGAAGTAACCTTATGTGGATAACTACTCGGTCAAGGGTATATGTACAAAATTGTTGCAATTAAACACATTGCACTAGAAGGACAAATGAAAATAATTATACCCACAAATTTAATTATACACGTAACTATGTAGCTATAGATATTTTAACACAGAGATAATACGCGTTTCTGGTTGAGTTATTTAACAAATTCCCCAAAGAATTCTCACAGTATAACCATATTACGGTATGTTTTCTAGTTTTGATCCACAGAGCGAAATGCGTTTGTCTGAACATTTGGTTACAATAACAGAACTTGTCTCCATATGCACGGAAATTTATGTTTAATGTGGACGGTAGAGGCAATAAATCACCGGATAACTTTTCTTTTACTATAGGTTCATTCATTATTCTGCCCGTAGTATTCCCAGTTCTCTTTCCAAAACAGCGATAGATATGTTGCCAACGAAACGCG
>LQNS02277602.1:19522305-19532619 GCA_001587735.2 Parhyale hawaiensis
GCACGGAAATTTATGTTTAATGTGGACGGTAGAGGCAATAAATCACCGGATAACTTTTCTTTTACTATAGGTTCATTCATTATTCTGCCCGTAGTATTCCCAGTTCTCTTTCCAAAACAGCGATAGATATGTTGCCAACGAAACGCGATCCAAACACGCAGTAGGAAGTATAAAATGAATATCAGCGCCAAAGTTCATGACAAGTTGGGCGAAACTTCGGCCCAGCAACGTGGGCTTTTGCAATCAAAGTCTCGATTACATTGCGCCGCCCTATCAACAAGTTTTAAATGTGAAATATTTTCATCTTCTTGGTGGCAGCAGACGTTCCGTTTCTTATTCACTGGTATTCCACGTGTCTGCTATGCGTGTACGTAAGTTTTCGTTATCGATGAGGGGATGAGGGAAACGGTCCCGGGGAAGCTTGCGTTAAGGGAATTCGCAACATCGCATCTTTCTACATACAGTACTTTGGTGCATAAAGGGGGTTACGCTCCAATTTCTTGCCTCCTTAAAGGTAAATCTGGTGTTTTTCATAATAATGCTGCACTAAAGCACGTACAGCTGAAGCACAACAGTAATAGCATATTGCAAAAATCCATGTGAAAAAATCTGTAAACAATAAAAAACGAAATACTATATTGTGGTATTGCATCCCACGCACGCACATCTCGTAAACAGCATAAGAGCGAATTTTAACTCATATGAGCATAAGTGGTCACAATTTTCCATTTGCGTAGCAGCGACTTTAGCATAGAACTCATTCGAATATAACAAAAACCAGGTGTACTAGCGATGTCCAAAAAAACTGGGCACAAACTATTATTTTTGTAATCTCCACGATTACATGTTAATGCAAACAGCTGCTTACAATTTAATGGACGAAAGTAAACTGTAAGGCCCTGAAAGTGTGAGAAAAAGCACAGGCATCAAGTATTATTTGGGATCCTATAGCTATTTAATGAGTTTTGATGAATTTCCTATACATTTCTCAGAAGCTAAGCAGTAATATTTCATACATTTTTAACTGCATCATCTACAACTACACTTACTGTATATTAATAAAAAACTATTACTTCTATATCCACCAACTGCTTCACTATTATTTACAAATGATCATTTTAATCTAAACAAAAAAACTCGGTGTTCTTTACACTAAATTCTAACATATCATCCCAACTTGTCGCTAATGACACTTGAAACTTGCTGCCTTGCTTCTACTAACTTATAGCCTATCTGCTACAACACCTCACTGTTATGATGTTCATAGAAACTCTCCGTATTGTTTCTGTTAAGTTTTTACCTATATGCAGCAGGTCCTCGGCACATTTATTATTTTCCTTTCTTTTTCCCCTCTGGTTGTTAGCCTGACACCTACATACAGGTGACTTTTATCAGCTTCATTTTTATCAATTCACCATGAACTTGTGTCCCCTTTACCATTGCTTGTCGAATTCAATACTATTTACGATACTTAGTTTTGGGGGCATGTTCGATTAAAAGTCAAGATTAAGCCCTGGAGGCTTGACTTCTTCGAAACTTCATGCAGACACTGGCCTCGGCACCTGAGTTGAGTTTCAGGCAATGACCCTCAATCGGTTAGCCATGAAGCTTCCAGAAACTCAACCTTGCTTTGTAAACCGGAATTTCAGGCGGCTCATCGCAGTCGCGTTGCTTATAACACGATTCAAAGTGGCACAGCTAAAACTACCGTCTGAAGTTTCAGACAAGTTAAACCTCCATGGCTTAATTTTTACTTCCAATCGAACATGCACTAAGTTTAAGTACCGTAAGTAGTACTGAAATCGACAAGGACTAACTAACAATGACACAGCTAAGGCGCTATCGAAAGATGGGGATAAGCACAATAGGCTCAACTTGTGTGAAACTTCAGACCTAGGAGCGTTGGTTCCGTCAATTTGCATCGCGTAGCATGTTTCAGCCGCTGTGCGATTACGCTTGAAATTGCTGTTTTGCGGAATAGAATTAAGTTTCCGGTAGTTTCAAGTACGACATGTATGAGGTCTACCTGGTACCCCTCACAAAATAGCGATACCGCCGTTGCTGTTTGAAGTCCTGGACAAGCCAAGCCTAGATAGCTTTGCTTTACCTGATATCGTCCTGCTAATCAATCACGCCTTAACTTTTATCATAATAAAATGAAAGCTCACCTCTATATTACCGAACCTAACCAATGTTTAAACCTTTGGAGTAAGGGAAGTCTGATGACGTTTTACACTTCCATTCAAACTTTTTACAGAATTAGCTGTACGTAAATCGTACACAGGACCTGAATATCTTTATGGAGGGACACAACACTGTATATTCCTTTCACCAACCAAAGATGAACCATAACCCGGACCAATAACTCTACCCAGTCCGCGGATAACGGTCGTGCCCAGCGCCAGGCGTGTGTTCGTGCGTGCGTGAGACACCCGACAACAATTCAAATAAAACTCCTATAATCTCAGCTGATGCTATCGATTCCCTCCCTGCCTGGGGGGGGGGGCTCTCTTTTACCCCCTTCCCCTCGGACTCCCTCCGTTCCCCTCTCTCTTGCTCTCTTCCTTATCGTGCCGGCCTATACCCTCACTCCGGTGTGGAATTTTCCCCTATTATACCTTCATGGCTTTTTTATGTATTTTGTAGATTTTCTGCTGTGATATCCTTGCTTCGAAGATACTGAATTTTGTCAATCTTATTATTGCGATTGATAGCGATGTTAACTTAGATGATCTAAAGCTTTATGTTACTTATTTTGATATATAGAGGAAGCTACGTCTTGTCGACCTATGAATTATTGAGACTGTCTTCATTAAATCTTTAGGGCTTGCGTTTTCACTACTTCCGTCAAGGAGGTTATGTTTTTCTCGATTTTGTCTGTCTGTCTCTTTGTCTGTCACCAAAATAACAGAAAAAGTTATGGAAGGATCTGTACAAAATTTACAGCGATTGTTAGGTAGGTTAGCAGGAATAGATTGGCATCTTTTGGTGCATGCGGATCCGTTCTGCCGCTTGTTTGTTTGCCTCTTTTTTTTCTGGTAACAACTCAAAAAGTTGAAGACGGATCTTCACAAAATTTGTACGAATTGTTAGGAATGTTACGGAGAGCAAATGACGAAATTTTTGTTATGATCGATTTGCCCGTTTGCTTGTGTATCTCTATGTTTGATTTGTATTTGTCAGTAATATAAGCCGAAAGTTATGAACAGATATTCATGAAATTTTCAGGAATTGTTAGAAATGTATAAAGACACAAATGACCAAATTTTGGTGGTGATCGGTTTTTAAGCTTGTGTATTTGACTAATATTTGTCAAAACCTAACTCTATATAAAAGTTATTGACAGATATTTATGAAGTTTGTTAGAAATGTTAAACGACACAATCGTCAAAGTTTGATGATAACGTTTCTCAGCACACCATTCAAAAACTTATGGACGAATCTTCAAGAAAATTGTAGCACAAATTACTAAATTTTAGTGAAGAGAAAAAGGAAATCATGGTTCCAGGATCAATTTGATTTTTTGTCGTTATCATTGCCTTGCTAGGCGGAGGCATACACTCTCAGAGTGCTCTAGTTTACATTTTTTCTTCTGATATCGTAATGTAGAGCGTTTTAGTTCCATTGGCCCTTCTATAAAAACGCCTAAATGCTACAGGCAATCAGATTTAACGGCAGTTTAATAGATGCTCCCTGAATGTCAAAATCCACCTGTTTGAAACTTATTGCTATCTAACATATGTCAGCCCACTTTAGGTCAAATTCACTAGACAGGCCATCAATAAGTTGCGTGTTGCGTACTATGACATATTCCGGCGGTTGGTGGGTGTGCCCAGGTACACTGAAGCTAGTGATGTGTTTGCGTCGTATGACATAGAGTGTCTCAATATTCTTGCTCGTAAATGTGCATGTAGCCTGCAGATGAGAGTAGAAAAGTCTGATAACTCAATGCTCCAAGGGATATACTCTAATCCAAGTTATCAGAGTTCGGCGCTCAAGCAGCGGTGGGTTAGGATACTGTACGTAGGTAATGACCTCCATGATAGGAATGACCTGTAGCTGATGTGCATATTATCTGCTAATTCTCTAAGCTTCCATTTGGCTACGCTCAGACGTTAGCTGATTTATCTCTGCCTTCCTACTGAACGTAGGTATTCCTTTGCTGCATGAGGCTTTGATTGTTCGAGCTCCGGTAGGACTATATGTGAGCCTGTTAGTATATTGGTGACTGAGCTCTGGTTGCAATTTGCATTATAACCATTGTTACAAGCCCTCTGGTCATGTTAGTAATCATGAAACGAAGTGCCTCCATCACACTGTAAAGGGGTAAGCTGGTAAGTTCTCTGTAGTAATGCAGTGAACGGTTCTTAATCTCTTGTCTATTACCTGTGCTCTCGTGTGAGAACGAGCTGCTCAATATCATTAATGTCTAAAGGTATTGGCTGAATGCATCCATGTATTCTCATTGTGAGTGGCCACCAATATTTACCTCCGCTAAGGAGGTTATGGTTTCGTCGACTTTGTCTGTCTGCCTGTCTGTTATTTTGTCTGTCACCAAGATAACTCAAAAAGTTATGAAGGGATTTGGACGAAATTTACAGGGATTGTTAGGTATGTTAAGAGGAACAGATGATTAACTTTTGGTGAAGATCCGTCCATCCGATTGTTTTTTGTCTGCCACATTTTTCTCAATGCCATAACTCAAAAAGTTATGGACGGATTTTTTTTTTTAAATTTACACGAGTTATTAGGTACATTGCGAAGAGTAAATGACCAAATTTTTGTAATGATCCGTTAGTTTGTCAGTGTTTTTGATTTTATGCTTGTTAGCACAATAACTCACAAAATGATGTCTGTATCTCTATGAAATTTATAGGAGTTGTAAGTAATGTTATAGGACATAAATGATTAAATTAAAGTGCAGATCGGTTGGTTCGTTTGTATGTTAGACTCGATCATGTTGGTCATGTTTTTTTAGCAGCATAACTCAATAAGTTATGAACGGATCAACAAAAAACTTACTGAGTCTGTTAACACTGTTAGAGGGCACAAATGATTAGATTTTGGTGTTGATATACAAAGAAAATCATATTCTCAATACCAATTTTATTTTCTCGTAACCGTTGTCTTGCTTTGCGGAGGTATGCGCTCTCAGAGTGCTCTAGTTGTAACTGGGCCTAATCAATCACTTGGTTGGACTTTGGCTACTTTGTACTTGTATGCTTGTAATGGTAATTTTGTGAACCCATAGTGTTCTTGATAAGAGTTATTTTTTTTATTATTATTATTTCAAATTTTGAATTGTTTACTAGATATATCGTACTTTATGCTAATTAAAATTCCTACGTTAAGTTCGCTCCTTAGTTGTTCATCAAACTTTCCATTAGTGTTTTTAGGTATTATCGAATAATTTGGTAGGTGCAATATTATTGACGTACGCAGGATGATCTCGTTGTGAAACACGTATAGTATTACTAGCGCAGTTTGCCGACAATAAATAACGGTAAAGCACTTGGATTGACAGCTAGATCTCCGTTGTTCGCACAGTCACAGTTGTGATTCTGCTATAAATAACGGCCCTGTACAGTACTACTTTTAAAAAGTGTTTCCCTCGCTAAAATCATATTTATACTGGATATTGAAGCCACTAAATAATTGCGACTGTGCCTGGAGTCTCCATCGACCGTTGCGATGAAGAGCGACAGTAGATATTGTCCCATCTGCAGTCGCGAGTTGTAATCAAGTCGTCAATTCAAGTTGAAGTGCCAGCTGCAACATTACTCGCTTTCCTTACCTTGCATTTCGTTACAAATATGGGAAGACATTTTGACAATTCGACTCGCAAGAGTAGTGCAGTTTTCTCTTGCTGACAGACCGAACAGCGATAGTGAAAATTATTATGTGATTCCTCGAACTGGCCAACATCTCTTGTCAGTGAATGCGCAGAGCCCAGACGTAGCTGTTGTACCAATGGAGTGGCAAAATGAACTACGTACCTCCGTCGCTCGAACAATATAGTTTTCTGATGCAATGCAGTCATGGCATAAGAATCCTTTTGTAGCTTGACAGAAAATGGGCAGATCAAAAATAAATATTGCATATACCGGGTGTTGCAAAAAAAAACTCTGCCAAACTTTCACAGGTGATAGGGACACTCAAAACAAACACTTTTTCACGAATATCAAAAATTCCAAAACTTGTTGCAAAGGCTCTATAACTGTACACATTAAACATTGTAAACCTTACCTAAAACTGCAACTAAATGAAGGCCTACCTACATACAACTCCAGTTGCAAATAAACAGTAGAGTGGAAACTGAAAGAATACTGTATAAAGATATGAAATACATTAATTTTACAACCACTTACATTAAGTGTTCAAAATGTCCACCATTTACTTCAGTGCAGGTGTCGTAATCATAAGAATTCCAACCGCAAATCCTGATAATTACGACCCTCCTATCTAATAAGAATCATGTCTTTAGTGGTTGTCAGAAAGCTGCAATCAGTATCGGTATAGTATTAGGAAAACATTGAAAGCTAATATCGTGATGCACATGTATGTAGTGACAGGTCATTTAATAATTTACGCGTCAAAGCAAAATAATTGAACGGGTTCTTTACTAAAAGCAGTTCAATCTCAAACAATTGCTCGCCAGGCGAAACAAGCCTGTACAAATCTTGTGCAAATTATAAAACGCTCGACTCGGCCTAGGGATAGTGCGGTGATTGACAAGAGGTCCGAAGCAGAGGGCAGCTGCGAGTGTGTCAGGTTCAAAAAAAGGGTCGTGCAGGTCTATGGTTGTGACAACCTATGGTCGAAAATTAATGGGTTGCTGAAGGACAAGCAAAAGGTGAACCAAGCTTGAGTTTCGCTGTTTGCGAGTCAAATGATGCGTGAAAAGCAGCTGGTAACCGATATTTTTGTAAGGAGTCTACAGTTTTACTTATTTTTCTTGGTTAGGATCAAGGGACAGCTAAAGGAGGGGCCTCCTCAACAAGGGAAGCCACCAATGAGGGTTCTCTACACCCTCGTAGGAAGTTCTATGAGGAAGTTCTCGATGACGTCATCAGAGCAGTGGTGAATAAGCATACGTAGGAGGGGATGTTTTTACGATTGAAATGTTTGCATTGGACGATGCGGGTTGAGGGGTTGAACCCGACCTGTCGAGGGTTTAACCCGTTCGAACGGAGTTCGTCAGTTTTTGAGGTTGGAGGGCCGACAAGCAGTCGTCCTCTAGCTTGTTCCGCTATAGCCTCTATTTTTATACACCTAATAGAGTGCGTTAGCACTGTCGTGACCTCATTTGCCATGACCATGTATCGCCCTGTAATTGAATTGTAACTGAGTCATCTCGTGTGTTTACAACTGTCACTGTGATTCCAAAAATACAAAAGATGAATAACCAACAATGAGTCGTCAATGAAGCCTTTTTACTTAAATTTAAGAAGCTATGTTTCGGAACAAAATAACCCTTCATTGGATCTTCCAAAAAGTCCTCAACAGCAATATAAACACAACACAGGCGTGACACCTCCTCTGAAAGTACTGTTGAACACGAGATAACATTTTGTCGATCTTCAGCGATGTTGCCTGCTGCTACCGCGATCCTGGCAATAAGATCAAATTCTGACTGCAGAGGAGTGCCGTACACCAAAGTTTTCATGTGGCCCCAGAAAAGAAATCCAGTGGATTGAGGTCGGGAGATCTAGCAGGCCATGTTATTGGACCATTTCGCCGCTCCGGTAAAGCAATTTGTAGACACAGTGTTGCCATAACGTAGGCAACTGCTGGATTGCCAGATTCAAAGGTATAACTAGGATTAAGGTAAAGACATATTTACTATTAGTAAGATTACCCTATACGTTACACATATCAATATCTCGGAAGCGAACAAGTTTTTAGAATTTTTCGTATTCGTGAAAAAGTGTTTGTTTTGAGTGTCCGGGTTGAAGGAAGTTCGAGACTGTTGCCAGCAGAGGAGTTCTAACGTTTGGTTTCCTGAGTCACACTTTCAGTGTCCAGATGCTATTCCGAGGTTACTGACCCTAACCAGAAATTGGAATATTCGGAAGGTCTTATATAGGACGTCGCAGAAGAGTTTTTCGTCCGTGGCGCCATAGCTCATGACGATTTGTGATCGACTGCAGCCTTACACCATTCTGAAGCCAATTAGCATACTGTACATCGGCAGTGCGAACCAGTGAGTGTGGGCTCTATGCAGGGTATTCAGTTGAATTGACTTTACCTTTACCATTGGTCTTTTTATTATGCTTAATACTAGAGTAGCCGGCCGTCAAAAACGTGACTGCGAAAAAGTTGCTGTGGCAGCTCTTCATTGTTCAGCGCTCGTAGTTGCAATTTTACCACTCTCGTAAAGGGTTGACACGAGTAGCGTGGATATTCTGGGAACATGCTCGTATTCAGTCACCTAGCAAAATTAACGCCGTATTTTACGAAGCAATATAATTACAATGGCTGTGAATGAGGTGCCATTCGCCTCAGATGACAGTGCGCGACGATATGAAATCTACTGCGTTAGTGGTGTCTTGAAGTTTAGCTATAATTGTCAGTTACACCTTCAACCTTAATTGTAAAATAATTTAAATAAGACTGAAAGTAGACAAGTATTCTAAAGAAAGGAAGCTTCGGTTGAATGATACCTGAAGTACTTTTCATCCATTTTTATCGCTGACAAAAATGTAGCTAACTACTAGAGCACACTGAAGTTGATATCTACTTTGCGTTGTTTAGACCATGAATTCTACCCTAGACTCAGTTCATTCATATTTACTTACTTAACCGATGGGCGACTTTCTGCCTATCTGATTCCAAATCAGGTAAGAAGCACGAAATAAATAATCAAATACTATGATAAAATCAAACATCAAAACAATATAATTAGCACAGTCATGTGTATACATGTTTATGTATTTGTGTGTTCATTATTTATAAATAATATTCATGTATTTACATGCTTCATGCCAAGCTATTTAACGAAACAAGAGCAAAATAGGCCAAGTTGCAGATTTTGTAATTATATTTTTTACACTTTAACGGTGATCGGTAAGCGAAAATTAAACCAGGCTGCTGAAGACGGCCAAAGCGGGAATCCTTATCGTTATAAGTGAATACACTTCTTACTCAGCCTACATTAAAATCCAGACAATGAAGATATTGCCAGGTTCTCTTAGCACTGCTATGGAGTCTATTTTTTTTACTTTTTCCATGTAGAGAAATTATACTTGCTCTCAGTTCACAACATACTCATTACGTAAATAATCAACGAAGCACAGAAGAACCGATTTTTCACGGCCTAGCAGACGTAGTAATTATTTTTCCAACTTGCTTTCTTCTATTGACGAAGCAGAGTTCACTTGAGCGAAAAAATTCGAAGTAATGAAGCTGTATCATGCCCTGTATAGGAATTACGACGGGGATTTTACTTTAATTTCTTTTCCGAAGAGACCAATCCATTCGTAATTTAATTCAATTCAGTGTATCTTCCGTGATGCTTCTCTGCTTACAAAATACAAAACTAATTTTTTTCGCATTGTATCTAAGGGAAGGAAGGAGTGTGCTGGTCAAATGAATTGAATAGAAAGTACTCCTCTCGTATGACCATTCGAGTTGGCCGTTCCAACGTATTCTTCAGAAGCATATTAGTAAAGGTAGTATGATCAATGAAGAAGGGTCATCTCAGATTCCTCGCTGTCCACTCCATTTACTGTCACCTTCGAAAACTTGTTCTCCAAAAGTATACACTGTACACCAAGGATTATGAGACTAACAGGTTAACCCAGGGGGCGGAGCCAAGCTGTAGTGTATCGTGGGGAAATGGTCTTGTGACGTCATAAAACCCTAGTACGTTTATCAGTAGCTATTTTGCATTGTTTCTTCATTATTTCATTTGGGCCTCCAGAGTGCCCTACATGTCTTAAAATCATCATAGTTGCCCAAAAATTTGCATCAAAGCCTCTAGGAACTTTTTTTTAGCTCTCTCAAGGATAAGGTTTTATTATTATTTAGGTTGTTTTTTCCGGAACAGGCACGCACCAGGTCTGAGAGCTTCGGTAAAATGTTGCCCTATGCTGTGCCGTCGCGTGAGCGTCGTTAACATATCCGCCTCTCCTAATCTTGTACTGTAACTCGCTTTGGTCTAACTTTAAGCAGAAATCGATTGGACGCCTACGCGTTGCCTATAATGACATATTTCGGCGCCTGATGAATGTGCCGAGGTCTACTAGTGCAAGTATGATATTTGCTCAAAAGTATACAGATTGTCTCAAAGTCAGATCAAGAAAATGCGCGCTG
>LQNS02277602.1:19546680-19565233 GCA_001587735.2 Parhyale hawaiensis
AAAATAGGCCTTTCGTATAGTACGACGCTGAATTAAATCCGCGTTTCTTCCGCCGAATTTCGCCCGACGTAACAAGGATTAACTAGAGCTGTTCCTACGAACGAATATTTTAGTAGAAATAATGTGGACGTTGAAGCTTTGGACATGAGTTCTCGGATAAATTGTACTAATGGGAAAGTGACCGAATGGTGCTTTAGGGAAATCAAAGTTAACAAATATACTTATCTATGCCACACCGCTAACTTTGCTGTACATGACAATATTGCAACCATTAATAATAATAAAATGTGTGAAAAGTATGTACAAGACGTGTGCGGTAACACAGTAAGTAAATATACTTATTGCATGGCATGTAATTATTAGATTACCACTGATACAGCCATTCACTAAAGTAAACACAGCAAAGAAGTGATGCATGTCATGGTAAACGAAGATATTCTACGAACAATAGTAATCATTATACAACATATACAGGGAAGAGTATATAACTATCAATATGCAATATAGTGAACATCCCTATCCTAAAATCTCACTGAAACTCAGATGAGGAAAAGGAAAGGGATGTGTAGCACTCATATGAAATACAATTAAAGAACAACCAACGCACGGACGAAAAATGCGCATTAGGACAGTAACCAGAAAAGAAGGACATAAAAAAGTCAGCAGAACTTCAGAGAATAAAAGAAATAAAGGGGCCCAAAATGGAAGACAAGCGGAAGGCTAACCTGATGCTCACTTATAACCTACGTAACTGGACCCTAAGGTGTGGCTCCCCATAACATAGGATGGACCAAAACTTAGTTAATCCTTCGGTCCGTACTACTGCGACTCCTGAAGACAGCCATGAAGTGAAGAACAAAGGAATAGCAGTGAAACTGAACAGCGTAGATGAAAACCAAAATCATAGACTAGAAAGCTGTAGATTGAAATAGCAGAAGTGAAGAGCAGAGTCTCCGGATACACGTACAATACTGCCTCTTTATTATCTATTTATTTAATCCTCGGACTCATTTTCTAGCATGTATGCAATGTTGTTAGTAATAAGAGAGAGAAAGAAGAAAATTAAAACGTGGATTAAACGCTTAAGAACTGATGTGGGAGGATATTGACCCCGCACTCATCAGTTCGTTGCCCAGACTGTATATGGACAACATACAAGCATACAAGCTAGACCACCACATGGTGCAACAATTGCCACAACTGATTATTATTAACACAAATTTTTTAGCACGGCTCACAACCCAGCATGGGTTATATCATGTAGCATGTCTAGAACTAAAGAGGAAGCACAAGGGGCATGAAGCATCAACGAAAAATTAGCAGTCCGTGTACAGAAGATCACCGAGGATGGGAATAGCAGCTTGAAAAAATATTGAGAAAAACGCTAAATACTACACTAAAGATTTACCTCTACCTCTATTTCCCATTTGGAGACAAGGAATAGCGTTCAGTACAGCATTTTAATTCTCATTATATTTTGGCAGAGAGTTGAAGGGGATTTTGAAGAAGAATTACATAGATAGTATTTGAGTAGATAGTCACTCTATAAGAGGAACAAAGAATCGAGCAAATTGATGATTCGCTAAATGAACAACGAGTCCTTCGCAAAGGGCCTAATAGAATTTTCACTCGTACCCAACGAAAAAAAAAAAACTTAATCCCTTAACGTAATTTTTTTACCAAACTTCGGGATTCAACTTTGATAATGTTACCTTAGTATTTGCCAGCACACCTCCACTTATAACCAACCTTAGAGATAATCCGTAATGTAGGGACTATACGTCTTCGTTATAGCATGCTGTACTAAANCCAAACTTCGGGATTCAACTTTGATAATGTTACCTTAGTATTTGCCAGCACACCTCCACTTATAACCAACCTTAGAGATAATCCGTAATGTAGGGACTATACGTCTTCGTTATAGCATGCTGTACTAAAGCCGCAAGCGAGTATGTATCAGCGAAAATGAGATATGTGTTCGTATTCCGGCCTATGTCTGTTCATTTCAGTAAAGTTGTCTTATGCTGCGGGCTGTAGGTTTCCGCAGGGACTCTAGTTTGTCATTTTTGTATTACATCCAAAATCGACCTCCTAGAATTAATGTTTGCACAGAAGCACCTCTAAGCCTTGTCGGTGATCAGTGGCAATAAGAGGTAAGTCTTTGCTCAGATACATAGCCAGGTCCGCCGTTTCCGATACAGCAGTGATCAGTACAGCTCAGAGGTGGGCAAACTGTTTGATCCAGGACCCAGGGGCCATATGGACTTTTATTAATTGACAGAAGGGCCGGGACAGCACCCGAAGCCTATTTTATATCAAATATAAACAGAAAAGAGAAATACAGCCTTAATACTTACATGCACTTTTAGTGAGATGCATATTCCAGATACGCAATTTCAAAATAAATCTTAAAATGGGTTATTATATCGATGAATTCAAAACTTTTGGGGGGCCGTATGTGGCCCGCGGGCCGTAGTTTGCCCACCCTTGACATAGCAGCTACCCACCTAATATTACTGACATGGAAAAAGTGATATTAAATACCTGCGAATATACTTATTGGCATCTAAACAGTACAAAATTACTTTCTATCTTAATAAAACTATAAAAATTAACCATAAGCAGCTAAGAATTGCAAGAATATAAGTAATCCTGAGATAGTGTGAAACTTAAAAAAATTACAAAAATAACTTTCAGAATATCTTCCTTGTCTGAAATTAACGCAATATTTTAATTGTCGAAACACACTACCGGAAATTTTACCAAATCCAGAACATAAATTTAGCACAGTAATAACATATTGTTGAAAACTTCAGAAAAAGCTTACATTGAGCGCTATAAAATTAACAGTAGAACGCCCATCGGTCTCCATAGATTACCTATCAAACAATTCTCTTCCTACCAGCAACACTGCTTCAATTGAAGGGCTAACATGAGAAGTCCAGTAACTCCTTAGGTATAATCTAGGGAGGATTTGTACTTCTCGTATGAGTCCTCTAATGAATCGTCATAGAGATACCTATTTCACAATAAGCAGAAGTCAACTCATAAAATACATATAAATTAACGTGGCGTCCGGCAAAGCGCTATAATCTATGAGCCGTAATAGCAATGATGACCGTAGCGACAAACAGGAGCCAAGATGGAGCCGAAACTGCGGCGCTGTTGCACAGGTCCCCCGCACAGAAGCAGGCGAACACCTGGGGACGAACTGTATATCAGTGGCTATATAAAAACAACGAAATTTCACAAAGCCTTTTTTCACTTAAGGCGTACAATGCCCAATTTAGCCTCTTTTAACATAGTGGTCTTAATTTCCAGAATAGGTTATTGTATCCCTAGAATAATACGTACCATATCTGCTATCCATCGCAATCTAATGTAAATAGTTTTTAACCACAATCGAAACTTAAATTTTTAGCATCAAGCTGAGCTCCCTCGCTGTAAAAGATATTTATTTCTGTGGGATAAAAAAAAGGAAAAACCATGAAACAGCTAAATAACAAGGGCTGGTTCAAATAGGGTTGAAGCCCGTTCAAATGACAGCAATAATGAACTGGTCTCTTAACTCACTGCCCGAAGGTTTCGTTGTGTTCTTGTACACACAGCTGAGGGTCTAGCAGAGAATTTACTGCAACGTCGGCTATAAAGAAAGCTCGATTAACAAGGGCCACATATTAGGTTTCTCATATCTCGTCCAACCTGCAGTGAATTAGGAGTTAAAAGGCTGCACACTTTTTTTTTACCGTTGGAACCAACACATTAACGTATTCCATCGATGAGCTGAAAGACACGTTCCTTTTTTTTGACTGTCGAGTGAACTTACCTCCATAATAAACAAAAGTAATGTTGATTTATTGTCTGACCTACAGTAAAGATACCTAACGAAGTTTTTTTGCCCTAAGTCTAGGATTTTGAAAATCGGGTGTAGTGTGAAAAGCAGGAGAAGCGGTTGGTGGTGAGAGTCAATTTGAGAATCCTTCTCCGTACTTCCCTTCGCCTCTCGGCACCGGAGGGCTTCAAGCAGCGTAAATCCATTGCGTTGCGTCAGAGACTCGAACCCGAGCTTCCTTGGGTGCGCTGCAGAAACTCGCCACCGAGAGGGTGATGAGAAACCCCGTAACAAAATGCTCAATCTCGACTGAACGCCACGCAATGCCAAGTACTAGGTTTGCCCCAGTCGGCAGCCGATTAGTCTAACATCCTAACGGCGGTATAGCAGTCACTGGCCTAAACTAATATACGGGGATACAGTCTATGTGACTCCTCAAGTACCCACCTTGCGTTTGTTCCACTCGACCTCAGCACAGCGCTGGGTGCTGTCGGGCGGGATACGCTGAAGACAGGCTCTCTCGGTGGCCAAGTCGTGATCTGCAAAGTCAGGGAGCTGTCAGCTCTACAGTTTCTGCAAACTTTCTAATAGTTTCTAATAATTATATGGCTGCTGGTCTGACCAAAAGTCATTGTTTGGAGTGGCTCTAATGTTTGCCAAAATGCTTTTTTTTTTTGGTGCGGCTATTTGATTTTCCAAAGTGTTTGGGTGTAGTCATTGGGTTGGTGAAAATGTTCATTCGGTTCTCAAATGCTATTGAAACACCCAAAAATAATAGCCAACTCACCACACTCCCGTTTCTTTCTTACGATAACATTTCAAGTGTCTTGCGCATCAGAAACGGAAAGATGGAAATGAGATATCTTTAATGTCGATGATAACAAAGAAAACGTTTTAGCCGGCTCATAGAACTCTGCGACACCGAAAAAATAGCATTTGGCTTATAACTAAAGAAAATGAAAACTCATATTTTTCCTAAAATGTTCTTGTTTATGATGACTGTATTTCCCAAAGTAGTTAAGGTGTTTATGATATTAAATTAAACTTGAAAATATGCCCTATCATGTGGTATCGTTTCAATTTTCAACGGTAATAATAATTATGCTAGATACCGTATATAGGCGTTTACTTTTGAACAGATTCTTTTTTCTACCACTAAGTATATGGTGTAAGCTACCCTACGTCTCTACAGCCACTGCATTTCAACAGACTAAACAAAAGAAACATGTAATACAAAAAATAAAATAAATGAGACTTATGCATGCTAAGAGGAACGGCGCGCTTTGGAACAGTTCATAGGTAACTCGGGATTGTAGAGGCTAAGTCAACAAATGGTTATTTCCGATTGCTACACTGTACCTGCTATGTATCTGACTGCTCAATACAGTTGATCAAACATTTAATTACTTCCAACAGTATATGACACTGAGATATAAAAACCAGATTTTCATTCAAAATTAGCCACTTTCATTCACGGAAAGTAAGGCAATCCCGGGTGAATAACGAAACAGGTGACGAAAACTTTGTTTTATTTTCTGGCGCAATTAACTTCTTCTAAATAGACCATAGAGTAAGCTTATTAATGGGGTTGTGAACATCTGCTGCGCTTATTGGAAGGTAACCTTGATCAACGGAAACGACAGCTTCACAAGCGAACAAAGTAATGACATTTTACGTAGAGGTTAGCAACACAGTTGGAGCAGATGCCAAAGTACAAAGGCTGTATGGCCCTAGAAGAGAGGCTTCTTCTACAATATTCAACATTACCCGGCGAAGCAGCTCATTTGGCATCACCGTACAGAACATGGGCGTCTCTGTCAAATAATTGACTTCGAACTAATCTGCAAGCTGGTTTACAAATGCCATAGTTATTAATCGTTTTAAAAAAATTGTTTCAGTAGTATACATCAAATACTTTTCAAAAATCCAAAAAATCGGATTTCAGACAACATTTCTGATGCTTTAATGCATAGCTGCGCTACAACGAAAAAATACAGAATGTAACACGAGACTTCGAACTCATTCGAAGCTGCATAGGCTACTTGATAGCTTATTTCGATGTTTTTAGGTTTAGTACTGGTTCTGGGGGCCTGTGTACATTTCTCTGTTACAGCTCTACCATGTATTTTCTTATTCCATATGATGAGGACACTAAAAAAGACTTGGGTAGGATTTTCGCCCCTGACAAATTTTTTTTGAGGGGGGCATGAGGGGGGACTTAAAATTATCAATTGTGGACTGATGGTTCTAAAACTTGCTCAGAATATGTATTTTGGAAAAAGAAACTCATTATCCCCCTACAACTCTATTGATTTAGGCCTTGCTTTTTGAGATAATGGAAAATATATACAAATATATAGGTAGGTAAGTATTTTTTTCAAGTTTCAAAAGAATAGAACTTAATGAGCTTTCACGCTAGAAAAAAAACGACAGTTTCGGCAGCTTTGAAACATTCCTAACAATTCTATAGAGCTGGATTTTCCTTTTGCTACTTCGTTGAGATCGCTAACTAAAATATTGGGTAAAACAAAGGATTCGGTTTTGAGCTGTGAGAGAAAAATATTATGAAGGCAAAAATGGAAAATCCGGCTCCATAGTTTTGTTGGGAATGTTTCAAGGATTCCAAAACTGTCATTGTTTCTTTTTTTCTAGCATGAAAACCCATTAAGTTCTATTCTTTTGACATGTTTAAAAAATACACATATATTTATATTTCCCATAATCTCAAAAACTCAGGCCAAGCCTAAATCAAAAAAGTTGTAGGAGCAAAATGTGTTTCTTTTGCAAAAATACATATTCTGAGCAAGTTTGAGAAAAATCTGTCTACAATTGATAATTTTATGCCCCCTCATGCCCACCCCCTCAAAAATGTACCAGATGGGAAAGTTCTACCCAACATATTTTACTGTAATGTTCTCATCATATGGAATAGGAAAATACATGGTAGAGCTGTAAAAGAGAAATGTACGCTACACAGACACCCCTCTCCCCCCCCCCCGGGTCTGGACTATATAGTTTGATAAATTAAAGCAAATTATAATGGAGTCTCGTACGTACTACGAGTGCTCGATACCCAGTACGAGTGACTTACTGCGCAAGCAGTGGCTTGTGTTTTTCTTGTGAATCGTAAATACAAATCTGTTGTTCTTGTGAACTATATACTAGCTAGTACTTAAAAAGTACACTCCTCGGCAAACCTGTGCTGATTGGTAGGACCAGGGAGTAATATTAACAAGGCTAATAGAATAACAGTTGGAACGAATTACCTGAATTCTCGCGCAAAAACGCCTTATGTCTCATTTTGGTTCTTGAACCGAATACTGGCGAACTGGCAGAGACGGGTAGGAATTTATCTTTTGAACAGTCTACAAGTATTCTCTGTATTGGCTAATGGGCCTCTCAGCTATATTGCTATACCTGAGTAACCTACTCTAAAGTACGTCTGAAGGGTGATTAGGATGGTTGTAAGGAAACTGTTAGGAACAAAAGAGAGAATGTTCCTGATAAGGGGAGGTTTATTTTTACGACGTTAGAGCTTCTTCCGCAGGATAGAATCGTGCTGCTTTGAAGCAATTATCAGATAACCCTATTTAGAGTCAGCTAAATGCGCAACTGGGCACTACCTTTTAGTTGACCATACATTGACACAGTTTTCTGGGTGTTTGATTGGGGGAACAAGTGGACATTGTTAAAAATGATACAATAGTTTCCTCGATCCCGTTCCCCCAATGTTGGCTTAGTTACAGTTCAGCATGGAATATTGTATGTTTTACCGCGTAGAATTTAGTCTGCAAATGAAATTTAGACTTTTCATACCAGTGTAGCTACTTATAAAGGACTCGACAGTGCAGCCTCTACCTCCTATAATGATATCTGGAGCTCCAATTAGAAGACTGCCGAGCAGTGGACTTTCAGTATAACGCTTACAACATCAAACTATCATCCTTACATAGCACCGGACTAGTTGGATGTGTCAGTGTCGAATTTGAGACTAAGTCTGGTAATTAATTTGATATAGACTACACAATGTTCCTGTACTTTTTTATTTGACTTCTCTGTCCTTCAAATATTTCCTCACCTTCTCCGTACTTGTCGCCTTCTATAATCTTGCTGCACCAGCCAGAAGCGCAAGGGATGGCCTCCACGTCCTGCACCAGATGGGTGCTGTTGAAGGGGAATGGGTCCTTACAGTCTCCTAGTCTGCCCCGGGACCGGCAGGCGAAGCATCGCCGTGTCCCTGAAATTGTGTAAAAATNATTACACTTTGCGTTCTATTTGACAGGAAGGCTTCAAGCCACCGAAGGCATTTTCCACGGATACCAATGCGGGAAAGTTTCAACAATAGGATTCCGTGGTCAACCTTGTCAAAAGCCTTAGCAAAATCTAGGTAGGTAAGTATTTTTTTAAGCTTCAAAAGCATAGAACTCAATGAGCTTTCACGCTAAAATAAACAATGAGAGTTTTGGCATCTATGAAACATTCCTAACAATACTATAGAGCTGGATTCTTCTTTTTCTACTTCGTTGAGATCGCTAACTAAAATATTGGGTAAAACAAAGGATTCGGTTTTGAGCTGTGAGAGAAAAATATTATGAAGGAAAAAATGGAATATCCGGCTCCATGGTTTTGTTGGGAATGTTTCAATGATTCCAAAACTGTCATTGTTTCTTTTTTTCTAGCATGAAAACTCATTAAATTCTATTCTTTTGACATGTTTAAAAAATACACATATATTTATATTTCCCATAATCTCAAAAACTCAGGCCAAGCCTAAATAAAAAAAGTTGCTGTTCAATTCTGGTCGCCACATTTGTGTAAAGATATCGATAAAATGGAAAGACTCCAACGCAGAGCAACGAAATTGATGCCTCAGCTGCGAAATAAGTCATATGAATGTCGCCTAAAAGAACTTGGTCTGATCTCTCTCGAGCAAAGACGTCTCAGGGGGCAACTAATAGAAACATTCAAGTATTTGAACGGCTTCAACGATGTACCTACAACGGGGCTCGTTGAAAGAGATCTCAATGATCGCTTGCCAAACAACGGTCAAAAACTCAAGCATAAAGCTCGAAGAACGACTTTATGTCAGCAGTTCTTTCCGTATTTTATAGTCAGCATTTGGAGTAGGCTCCCCTCCGATGTTGTTAGTGCGGAGTCAGTTAACGCGTTTAAAAATCGTCTTGACGTATATTGGGAGAGGCATCCTCCGCAACTAAGAACTCCTCCTCCGGGAGTTGGAAACACTTAACGGCCAAAGCTTAATCCATCTCCATCTCTCTCCCGCTCCAACTACACAGTTTGATGTCTCTAAGCTCCGCATGTTAGCGGCTCTTGAACGTGCTTGCGTGCATTTAAGATCGTCTCTTTGGCATGGACTCTTCACCCCCCCCCTTTTTTTTTCTCTCTCTCTCTCTTTTCTCCTGTCCTCTATATCCTACTAACATAATGGCAATAGCTCATAGAGTGCCGGGGCGTATGTTCCGGTGTCTCTTTGGGTATGGGCCTATTGGTTCGTCTACTGCCGCCTATCTAATCTAATCTAATTAATAATTTTATACCCCCTCATGCCCACCCTCAACAATGTACCAGGTGCGAAAGTTCTACCCCACATTTTTACGGTAATGTTCTCATCATATGGAATAGGAAAATACATGGTAGAGCTGTAAAAGAGAAATGTAGGCTACACTGACCCCCCCCCGGGTCTGGACTAGTTTGATAAATTAAAGCACATTATTATGGAGTCTCGTACGTATTGCGAGTGCTCGATCCGCAGTACGAGTGATTTATTGCGCAAGCAGTGGCTTGTGTTTTTCCTGTGAATCGTAAATACAAATATGCAGTTCTAGTGAGCTATATACCAGCTAGTACTTAAAAAACACACTCCTAGGCAAACCTGTGCTGATTGGTAGGACCAGAGCTTATAGAATAACAATAAGAACGAATTACCTGAACTCTCGCGCAAAAACGCCTTATGTCTCATTTTGGTTCTTGAACCGAATACTGGCGAACTGGCAGAGACGGATAGGAATTTATCTTTTGCACAGCTACAAGTATTCTCTGTATTGGCTAATGGGCCTCTCAGCTATGTTGCTATACCTGAGTATCCTACTCTACAGTACGTCTGAAGGGTCATTAGGATGGTTGTAAGGAAACTGGTAAGAACAAAGGAGAGAATGTTCCTGATAAGGGGAGGTTTTTTTACGACGTTAGAGCTTCTTTCGCAGGATAGAATCGTGCTGCTTTGAAGCAATTATCAGATAACCCTATTTAGAGTCAGCTAAATGCGCAATTAGGCACTACCTTTTAGTTGACCAAACATTGGCAGAGTTTTCTGGGTGTTTGATTGGGGGAACAAGTGGACATTGTTAAAAAAGCTACAACAGTTTTCGAGATCCAGTTTCCCAAATGTTGGCTTAGTTACAGTTCAATATGGAATATTGTCTGCTTTGTCGCGTAGAACTTAATCTGCTAATGAAATTTAGACTTTTCACTCCAGTGTAGCTACTCGTAAAGGACTCGATAGTGCAGCCTCTACCTCCTATAATCATATCTGAAGCTCAAATTAGAAGACTACCGAGCAGTGGACCTTCAGTATAATGCTTGCAGCATCAAACTATGATCCTTACCTAGCACTGGACTAGTTTGGATGTGTCAGTGTCGAATTTGGGACTAAGTCTGGTAAATAATTTGATATAGACTACACAATGTTCCTGTACTCTTTTATTTGACTTCTCTGTCCTTCAAATATTTTCTCACCTTCTCCGTACTTGTCGCCTTCTATAATCTTGCTGCACCAGCCAGAGGCGCAGGGAATGGCCTCCACGTCCTCGTGGTCTACCCACGACAACTTCCCCTTACCCAGGAATGTCAGAGGATCAGACGGGGCCCTGGCCGTCCGCTTCGTAGCGGCACAGGGACTTTAACACATTTTTAAATCATTCGCGAGGTACATAAGCTTTAACGGACACGATTTAAACAGTTTTGATATAGACAAACGGTGCTCTGTAAAAACAATAGTTCGTTAATTTTACGGGTAAACAACAACAAAATTTTCAAAAAAAGCCCAAAAATTTATGGTTGCTCCGAAAACTTTTGCAACAGAACTTTTCAAATATCCCGCAGCAGCTCCGTAAACTCCCAAAAGAAAGGTCACTAACGAAGAAAAGAAACTTACTGTAACTTTACGGGAAAAATTATGGGAGCAAATATGTCAGAAAGTCCCGTAAAATTCAAACATTTTTACAATGTTGTATTAGTGAGAAACGCGTAGTTCGCTCTGACATCACAAAAATAGTACCTAGCTATATGTTTCAAAACACTATAAGATGTTTATGTTACTTAAAACGTTAACTTGAGCCTCCCTCGCATCAAATGGTGTTCTAAGTAGGTAGAACAAACGAAGCCGCATGTATAGGACGTCGTGAATAGCGAGTTAACTGTTATTTGAACTTACATGGCTCCACTCTTAGTACTTATTTTATTTCTATTAAAACACAAAGGAGAACGGATGAACCCCCCCCCCCCTGCCTGGAAGATACCAGGTGTTGACGGGACAGAAGCTAACAATATATAATGTTGAAAAATTAAAGAGTTAGGTACATGTAACGCTTACTCAATACATTAGGTTGTACATCAGCCTCACAATAGGTACAAAACATCGTTGCAAGTGGAGAAAATGTAAGCCTATTTTAGGAGCCTGCAATTCCTGAAAAATGTTCTACCGTACCTAAGATTGGGCCTCACCCTGACACAAAATTGGGTTCTAAATGAGAATACATAGCCAGAAAATAACAATCGTTGGTATGATTATGTCATGTGCCTACATTTATTGAACTACATTATTTAAACTAAGAAATCAACGTCTTCAACCTGCAGTTCACAGTAATAAATCAATATTGGGCAAGTACCTAATAGTATTCTGTTCGGATTCTACCAAAGAAAATGGCATTTTAGGCATCCGAACGTCAAGTGCATGCCTGAGTTCAAATAGGTACACTATAGTTCAGCTTTCAGCAGTCTTGCGTACTTTGTAGTACAGGCCGCCTCCCTATATGTATACAACAGTCCATCCCAGCAACTCGAATATCCGCGACAACAGCTATGGCTGAGGAGCAGGTCAGCCTTATTTCACACCGAAAACGGCTACCGACACCAGCAACGCAGTCCGTGTTCGCGATATCTCCCCTTCCCCTCCAGGGGTTAGCGATTCACACCTTTCCGCTTAGTACACGTTTTTAAAGCAAAAAAAAATTTTTTTTCATTGTAGATTGGATACGCAAGCTGGCAGTAGTCGGAAGCCAACTTATTCTCAGAGACCCGCTGGGACTAATGCTATGGCCGTCTATGAGCTATTGCCGTTATGTCAAGCCATTGAGATATCTGTGGAAGAAGAGAAGGAAAAACTCAGCAAAGCCTAGGAGGTAATTGTGTGAACACCATAACTGCAGCCGACTATCAGAGATTCGGAGACAAGTTAGTTGGGTGCATGAAAGGTAATGGATTAAGGTCACCTCTAATGCTTTGGACATTGGATATTAAGAGTTTGGGACTCCTGGAGGAAAAGTTCGGAGGGGAGGGTGTTGTTCCCAATGTTGGTCAAGACGATTTTAAACGCGTTGATTGTTTCTGCACTGGCAACTTTGGAGGGGAGTCCATTCCAAGTGCTCAATATGAACTACGGGAAAAACTGCTGACTTGAAGTAGTTCTTCGAAGAACCTCTCTGTCAATAAATTCCATTGTATAGACACAATATTGAAGTCATTCAAGCACTTGAATGTGTCTAATAATTGCCTTCTGAGCCATTATTGCTTAAAATAGATGAGTTCGACTTCCACTATAGGAGACGCTCGTAGTGAAACAGTTTTGTCACCGGCGTCTTGTTTTCTATATTTACTCGAACCACGAGTGATTTTCATCCGGAGAACTTTAATAGTATCAGCTATATCTACATTTATAATTCTGCTTGAGGCTAAATCCGTACGTAAGTCCGTACGTCCATCCCTGTGTCTGTACGTTACGCTTTTCAGTATAAGGTAGGGGAACTTCAGTTAGCAAACAGCTCTGATTTTCGCTGGAAAGAAGCTCAACCATAGCTGTCTTCCATAGCGCTTCCTGAAAATTTTAGTTACATTCAAAGAAAAGACTCGAAGACCATTCCACGCGTATCTTATCCACCGCTTTTCATTTCTTTCACAACATATTATGTTCGCTTTGTTTGTGGCGCTCGACGTTCCTATAATAGGACCAGCCATATACGTAGTTAGGATACGCTGCAGCAGAATAGAGCAGGCGGTGTTGGACATATCGGCTCTAAGGTATTCCTTCAAGCGAATGTGCTATGTTCAAGGAAATACAACGACATCTTGAGAACAAAGGGTTAGGCAGGTCTGACTGAAGAAATTGGTCGACTCTGTTTGTTGAATAGCTATAGCATCAAAGAGAGCAGGAAAATTATGGGTTACTGATCAATATCCACGGGTCCCGTAGTCGTGCAAAAAATCGGACACGCTGACAAGAAAACTGAAACCCGTAAGATTATGATCGGCTAAATAATCTGTAAAGAGTGGAAACAGAGCTTAGAAAAGGAATGTATAAATATAGGAGAACAGTGCATGAAGTATCGTTGTATGCAAGATTCACAGCTGAGAGAGACTATAAAAAAAAAAGAGTCCGCTAGGCGCGGTGTGTTAAGGTCTTGGAGTAAAAATACTACTGAAGTGAGCTCTCAGACCCCGTGGCTGGCAGGGGCTGCCTGCCTGTCGGCTGGGAGTCCCCCACCCCCACTTTCAGCGCCGTACCTGTAAGCTCTTCTAGTCTTAAAGCCTTTAATTTCAGCAGTCAATCTGGCTGCAAGGAGCTTCAATAGGGAGGAGGGAACCATGCCGCTAAAACTTAGGCTCGCCAGCGATGTGCCGGCCTAAGTTTACCGGATACAAGGTATCGTGCCTGCCACTCCCTGATGCATACCTATAAATACCAGTGGCGCTAGGGAGCGGTAGCTCATTTCTCTAGTAGACCCTTGACATCGCGGTCTATACTCTGATTACGTATCCAGCCATATATAAGGATACGCCTCATCACCTGTATTCAGTATTCTAATACAGACAATCTTAAGTGTCATTGATGGTCTTCTTACCCCTACTGCATAGAACCTAGTCGTCTGACGATTGAGCCCCACATCCGTCGTACCAGAGAGTTCCAACTCGGTACCCGTACCACCGAACGCCTGCAGGTACGCGTTCACAGCGAGTCAGCCAGATCAGGCGTGGCTGTGAGACGCGTTCATGAATCTCATTGGTGGAAGTGACGGGGAGCAGCAGACAAACCGATGTGCTAATATGTGATTGGCGTATTCGAAGATTGGCTGCAGCCACACCCGATTTTTGAGCTTCACGGATGAGGCTCCTGGCTCTATCCTCATTTCCTCTCTATTGAAGCTCCTTGACTGGCTGACAGCCAGTTCGATGGAGCAGTTGATAACCTGCACCATATCAATAAAAGCCAGCTCGCGAAAATTGCTAGCAAAATGTCTTAGCAAATTTTAACAACGAGAAAGAAAATTAACGTTCACGACGGGACGGCAACTTAATAGGGGGTTGGTATACAAGATACCTTGAGCTATTTTAATCACCTTCTCTGGAGATTTGACAGTTTAAAATTTAGTAGACGTGGACAGCATGTGCAGCTAAGACAGTTGAAAAAGAGCATTAGCCTGATGCCTGACATCTTCTCCCCCTCCTGCTACAAAAGCCAGAAAGGCAGCTAAAAAGACACACAGGTTCCGGTAGGAATTAGTAAACGCTTGCAATCCAGTAGAATCTTTACTCCAAGGTCAAGGTAGACGGGGTTCGTCAGGCGGGTTTTAGATTAGACGGGGTAGGTTAAATTACAGGTGCACTGCCAAATGTCAAACGAAAGTAGGTGAAACTAGAACGCCTCGTGGCGTTAGACCATCACTCCCGGTGGGGGCAAATTTAACAAATTCATTTTTGATAGCCAGCTAATCCTAGTTTTTCATATGGATGCTTTGTCCAACAAGGTTACGGCAGAGTGGCCCCCTTGAGATATCTTAATAATAACATAGGAAAAAATAAAACGCCTCGCGGTGTACGACGGTCTGCCGCGGTGGAGGAAAATACAGCACTGTCATTTTTCATGACCAGCTAGGTCTAGTTTTTTGGCATGGGTCACATCTAGGTTAACCAACCAAACTCCTTTAAAAAAAATTATGAACATTGCTCAACTCCTTCGACCACTTTTTGGGTGGACAGACAAATATATATAGTTAAATCTTCAACGAAAACATTATCACCTCTCTCACTTCGTTCGCGGGTGATAAACATTAATTAACCGTGGAATTTCCACGGGTTCTGCAAGTATCAATTATGATTGGCGAACCTCTCTACATTTGGTGTTGTTACGATTATCAGTGAGGTGTGATCGAGTCTCAGGGTTTAAAAATCAACGAACGTTCCTTCATGATCTTCACTGACCGGTTATCAATTATGTAAAGCGCTGTAATTAATGTGGCTGTATTACACTCTCTTCGAATTTATTGCTTTAATGAACACTCAGAGTTAAGAGCATCGTCTCAAACAACAATCTGCTGGCAGCGCTGCTTATTAATATTGATGACTATAGTGACCGCGCTGTCAAAAATGACAGCGAAAAATTTGTGTTGATCGTGCTTCGTTGACCATGCTTTCCTTCATATCATTGCCAATTTCATACATCATGCAGATGAGGGTTCACGACTTCATATTAGGTACTGAGCATCGACACTCTTGTTTTCTTTTTCTGACATGGAAAAAATGAATTACTTCTGTAGGCTGTTCAGCAACACTTAAAATAATTTATTCGATTTGGTATCCTAGATACGCTAGTACATCATATTTGTCCGATAGTTTCTTGGTTATTGAAAGCTGTTTCGTCGACAATTAATTGTATCAAAGTTTGGAAAATAGCTGATGCAACGACATTATCTGTGGAAAGAATCTAAGAACCAAGATGCATGAGAGTTCTAATGGAAGCTTCAGATACTATCTTCAGTGCTTTGATTTGAACTTCGGCAATGCAAGAGCAGTGCATTAAAAAAATACGGTCGCTATATATTTTGCAATATATTCGATGTATTCAAAAAGTAATACCCGTACGAATCAGACTCCATGACAGCGCTGGCATTGCAGCGCTAGCAGGTTTAGAGATGTCTTCATCATTTTAATTTCAACAGTCGCTGATTAAGAAATACGTTCACCATCAAGTGCAACCTGGCCTATCTTCTACCAATTAGATTTCAATGAAGCTCGACAGGATGACCACAATTCTCATCCTGGCTTAATTTTCGCCTATCTGTTTTATTAAAGCGCGACAGAAAATGGACAGGTAAACAAATAAACAAACAAATAAAAAAGAACAGATAAATACACATCGGTCTTTGTTATTGACACAAAATAATAAACACCGTCGTGCGTTTATATATTTGTACGTTTCGGGTCACGTTCTTAATGAAAGAGATGAAATAGACCAAAAATAAGTCAGGTTGCAAATTCAGTAATTAGGTCCAAGACCAAGCGATGATTTTTCAAGGGCTATACACAAAATGATTTATTTTAGTTTGCTGTCTTCCTTTGAAGGATCAGTTTTCGTTCAACACAAAATCCCCGATGTACTGAAAGCCTATTTGGTACGTATATATGTAGGATACGCAGAGTGGAATTCATTTAATTAAATGCAGATATGCTTTGCAGCTTGCTAAAGTAACATTTTATCTGCATGTGACCTAAGATAGGAGAAGATTGTGCTTCTTAGATGAATTAAAAGAGAGAGCACTTATAGCTCATGACAATTTTAGTCGGATGTTGTAGCGTATCTTCCAGAATCATATAAGTGACAAAGGTAGATTAAATGGAGACGGGTCGTCTCAAATTCTTCGCTGTCATTTTTGACAGCGCGGGCACTCCAGTACTGTAGATTGGCCGAAAAACAACAAATTGTGAGATAATCTGGGATGGCATAGAACCTGTTCTTTCCCTTTCATTTTGTTCTATGTATATCCCTGTCCATGCACTGATTTATGTACCTAGCTATACATATTTCCATGCGCAGAACGAACAGGAGAACGTAACTCATGTAGAGCTCTGAGATTTTGTACAACGATATAGAAGTACTGTACTATGTTACGAACGAAATTATCATCGGATGTCTTAAGACAATAATAACCGGACCTACCTAATGAATAAATGAAGCGTAACATTGCTGATTTTTCATCATTTTCCTCCCGTTTTATCCTAAAAAATACTCCCTCTGTTCTGAAATATATAATTGTGCCCATATGTTTCGATATTGTTGTTCCATTGGATAAAAAACACCAAAAAGAACAAACTGGAAACATCCATCATAACTAATGTAGGGGATGAACTTGCTAAAACCTTTTGGACAAGGTCTTCCCTACATACGTAATTTTTATTTATCCCGAATTTCCCTGCAAGTGAATTTTTTGGCTCTGGAACAGCTATTTCGGAGCAGTAGGAGTTGTCTCTTACTTGATTGATCGTTTTTGTTCACAGAGCATCACTTATTTAGGCTTGCTAGAGTAGCGACCGCCCCAATATGCAGTTCTGGCTTAGGCTGATAATGTAATGAATATGTGATGAAACAAACTGAGCGGATAATAATTACATAAGCGCAGTATTTCGTTCTCGCATAGAAAAAAAAAATCAATTAGTAATCTGTATCTTCACCCAGTCCAGTTTGAAAGAGATGACATCTTAACTAACGTCTACATGCAGATACGTGAATACTGGACAGAACAAGTACGTATGTATCAATCAGTAAGGAGGCGAAGAGGGAATGATTGTTCATAACTTTACGACCGCAAAGCAAGTAAATAAGGCAGCACACATCGTTTCATTAGCATAACAAAATTAACGAACGAGTACTCGACCGATAATAATAATAAAAAAAATCTATCTAATACTACGGCACTTTAGTTATATGCAGCTTTCCACAAAATTATCCTAAGTTTAGAAGAAACAGGTAAATGTAGAATACAATAGGTACGCGAATAGCTTTACCACGCTACCGAAGAGTGAGAGACGCACGTGATTCCAATAATTACTATAGGGCCCAGCCAATGAAATGACTGCATTCATTTTGTAATTAAACTTTTTTATCGTTCCTGGTACCATTATAGGTTTTGTTGTAAAATAGGTCTCATACTTGCAGGCGTGATTTTCCATTAAAAGAAATACAAGGCAGGAGTATGAGAGAGCAAAATGTCCCTCTTACAAAGTAAGGCGCAAGTATCAATTTAGAATTGCTCCAAAGTTGAGCAGCACCAAGAAAATACAGGTACGGTACTTCACTCAAAGTATTCATCGGAAATGCTCAGATCGAGCTAACTGTAATCTGGATACCAATCGACAGTTGAACCTTCAAGGATCGAAATTTGGCTGCAATGTAAATCTATACTATAACGAGAGCACTCTGAGAGCGCATAGCTCCGCCAAGTCAGGCAACGGTAGCAAAAAATTCAAATTGGTTGTGAAACAATAATTTTCTTTGTATAAACTCCATAATCTTATCATTTGTGCCTTTTTATATTAATAACAGCTTGTTAAATTTTCTTGAAGATCCGTTCATAACTTTTTGAGTTATACTGTTAACAAACGTTATGACAAACATAAGTCAAACATACAAACGAACAAACCGATCTGCACCAA
>LQNS02277602.1:19629414-19640537 GCA_001587735.2 Parhyale hawaiensis
CAACGTTGTGGTTCCGACTGTAAGTCGAGTGAATCATCTTAGATCGCTATTGATCGTCTTAGATTCGAAAATAGCGGGCCAATACCAAAAACCAATGTAATAATAACAATAATGTCCTTCCCTCTTTCATTTTCGAGACTGCGTTGTGGAAACTCTACCTACCGCTACCTAGTTCTTCATTTCTCCGCTGAGTAGAGACTGTAGAGGTCTTCAATTCAAGTGTTCGTACATCCCCTCAGGATACATAGGGTTGGTTGGTTGGTTGGTAGTTGATTTCTCCCATCTTATGTTGTGGAAACGGAGCCTTCGGGGGATCGATCCTAATGGTTGACTTAGTCATGGCTAAGCCTTCAGGACGTCTTTCTTTCGTGCCCACTTTGCTTCCTTCCCCTTTCATACCTGTACTGCTAATGCTTAATTATGTTCTTCCTATTCTTTCCCTATTTGCTGTTTCCATGTGCGTTGATCCTGTATCGGAACATCCTCGTGCATGGGTTCCACGTTTCTATCTACATGCATATGTCCTTGTTTCATCCTCTGTGAGATCACCGTTGCAGGGGAAACGGTGACAAACTACTCATTGTAATATATAACTAAATGTTACTACGCTTTTTTTTCTCAGTAGCTCGCTCCGACAGAACACCTCTGTCAGTAGCATCACACCCACGACAGCGCCCAACTCTGGTGGGCGTCTAAATGGTAGTTTAGACTGTTTCGAGGCGTAACCCCCATTGTAGATAGCTTTCAGTGCTGTATCAGGGTTTGTGACTGCCACTGCAGGCTGGCTCTGAGAAGTACCGACCTTCTTTTAATACTTAGTCCCAGAAGGGAGTCTTCCCTTGGGACTGAGTGTATCCCCTCTAAGAATCATACAGGTCCTTATCCCGGGAAAACACATGGGTAGAAACCTTACAGAATCCCTGCAGTTATGATTTATGGACTTGGTTCTAGCAAAAGCAACCCGAGGAGCTTGCGATCTTTTTCTTGTGGCTCTGCTGAACTCAACCGCGGGATGCAATATCCCGGAAGTGCAGAGATTTATAAACTACATCAACCGACAGGTGATACAGCTCTGGCTGATTACGGTCGGGTGAGAATTAAGCAGTTCGGGAAGTCCAAGCGTGGATTTAATCCTCCACAGACGCGTGGACGCAGTTTCCTAAGGATTGTTGGGACTCTATCTCAGTGCTGTATATCGAGGTCCGATAATAGTTACCTTGAGACAGGTACTGCTTAGGGAAGAGACTGCTGCATTCGGTTGGAGACTAGAATACGTTGTCAGTTGGGCCTGGGCGAATCATTGCCCCTGCTACGATTGTTAGCGGAACGATGTACGCTAGGTTGGATGCCAGGATTCAGGGGCTGACGGGCCCCTTTTAACTAACACAGTCTTCCGAATGAGTCTGTTTTCCAGGACCTGGGGGTTTAGTCTTGGAAAGACTTCACCCTGAAATCTAGGAAGACAGTACCTAGTACCTACTCCCAAAATAGTGTAAGCCAAAGTCCTCGACTTGGGTTCAGGAATTATGCTCAGCGTAGCCTCAGCGGCGCCTGGGCCGGACTCGGAGGTTTGGGAAAATTCCTCCAGTACGGAGTTTCCTTGAAGAGAGGTGAATGAAACCGTTCTTCCGGACTCCTGCAGGAAGGCTCAGCATTGAATATCGGTCCAGCGTGTCCTACACTTGCACCTTGCTTAGGGGTCCTTGAAGCCTTATTAGAACATGATTGTTTTCTTGGCCCGAGGACCCCTCTTTATGAAGGTCTATGAGCAGCCTCAGTAAGCGCTCTCATTATAGCCCGGGGTGCTTTTCGGCCAATCCATTAGTAAGAAATCCAGGCATCAACCACAGATGGTTGTAGATTCAGGGTCTGCTTCCTGCGAGCGACGCAGATTTGGTTTCTAGAAAGAAGCTTCAGGTCGGAACAGTTTGGTCCCGTCGGTAAAAAACTGGTTAAGCAACAATCAGAGGTTGGCCGGTACCCGATGAGCGGACGCGAGGCTAGCGTCAGATCTGGCTACTTCTTGAGCCAGCAACGCCAATGAGGAACCCCCTCGCAGGAGTCCTTTTTTCGGCATAAGGTTTCTCCCAGGAGAACCGGATGTTTTTGACCCCAAAGGTGCTGAGTAGTCCTGTTTACGAGCTCCCTGCAAGGAAACTTCCCTCAGGCTCTTCCTGATTGGACAAGTTCGGCCACAAACTCGAGTATTGTTTGGTTAATAAGTAGGTACTGCAACTCCAGCGGAACTTCCTGAAAAAAAAGCTCCCTCCAGTTGGTATTAACTTTTAATATAGCATTTTTGCCGTGTTATAATGGAAACATGCTATCAGTAGGACAACAGAAAGAGTTAATTTCTTTGCTGTGGGCGCTAGTTTGAATGACCCCTTCCCGGTGGGAAGGATAAGGATCTCATGTCCGCAACAGGGAACAGACGCGCACCTAGGTTATAGCCTCGGTCAGTATGCTGGACTGATGCGTATGGCCAAGTTCCGAGCGTGGGTTGGTCTCGTGGTTAGATTAGTGCTGTGACGGGACTCTGGTTGTCCTAAGCCCAGGTAAAAGAGATACGTCAGTAGACAATTTCTCAAGAGAGGCACTGGCTAGCTCAGGGTAACCCTGGGGAAGTCGGGAACTTCCCAAATGATTAAAGAACGTCTTGGGCAGGGGACAGAGGTCCCCACTCTTTGATAGACTCTGATCTGTCTCGAAAAAGGCTAAAACGACAGAGGGATTTGGTATGATGAGCAGAAACAGAGCTAGTAGGTTTCTTCCTCTTCGGGGTGGTTCAGGAAGAGAAGGAACCCCGGGAAGGGAGAATACCGTAGTTCCGGACCCGTGCTAGTCCAGTTTATTGAAGCAGGTTTTTACCTTGACTAAGGCTGACGCCTCCCTTTACCTCAACCTCGTCTAGTCGTGTGGATGTAACGTAGGCAACTATAATGTGATGTAACGTAGGCAACCACAAAGTGGTGTAGTATTCATAGGTAGTAATGTGAAATGGCATGGTGGAGCTGTAGATCATTCCAGTAATGAAGGGTTGTATCAGCACCAAAATGTCATGCAGATGTCCTTTAATGGCCGTCCTTGTATCTTCATCTCATTGTTTATTATGTATTTTTAGTTAATGGCTACTAATGTACTTTCACTTAGTAGCATTGTTGTGGATTTAATTAGGAGGATTTTCAGTATTACAGGGTTTTCTTAACCTTCCTTTCCTTGCGGCCATAGGGATGAGCTCGACCAAAAGCCATAGCTACCTACACATCAATTTCTGTTATTATTGCTCCAGATCTGTCATCGGAAAAAACTCATATGTATCTGGTAATAAAGTAGGTATATTACGGTACCTACATGTAGTATCTGTGTGCCAATTTTTTTTCTATGAAATTTTGATATTCCCTAGCTCTATAATGTGTGTGTGTGAATTTGTGCCAAATTCACAAACATTAAGGTATATGCTTTTCTTGAGCTTGATAGTTCAGGACGCACGGCTGCGTTAATAATAGCTATCTTTGGCGGTCCATAGGGTTACAATTTGAACAAAAGCTCTTCTTTCATAAGAATATACAGCTCTGCGTTTGTATTGCTGCCTATTGATCTGCCTTTATATCACTGTTGACAGATCTACGTTTGTACTGCATCACTGTCTCTGGGTTTGCTCTTGTGGCACTGTTTACGTGCCTGCTCTTGTGGCACTGTTTACGTACCTGCTCTTGTGGCACTGTTTACAGGATGTGCGTATGTTCTGTACATTTGTTTATAGATTTGCGTTTGTATCACTGTTTACACAGATCTGCATTTGTATTTGTACGGTATCGCTGTATACTAATTTGCTCTTGTATCTCTATTTACAGATCTGTGATGGAGCGGCAGGAGCCCTCCTGTCCACCAAAACCATTGACGCAGCGGTGGTCGGCGCCGACCGTGTTGCTGCCAATGGTGACACTGCCAACAAGATTGGTACTTACCAGGTCAGACTTCGAATGAACTTATTGCTCGTACTGTTTTTTTTTTAATTAAAATGGCGTTAGTTATTAGTTATAGTAGGTTTGTTTGTGTATCTTTTAGAGTCTATTACTTTGCTTATTATCAGGCACGTCAGGTGCGTACTCCTTCTTACCCATGTTGCTTCTATTGATTTGTGTGTTTCTGTTGAGGAACTTTCTTTGCTGCTTTGCCTTTTTTATTATTATTGGTTCGCTGGTGTACACCTGTTTTGACGGGAACATGTCCGTCTCCTCCTCTTTCGGTCGCTGCACTCATCGGCGAGTGAAACCAGTCTAGTCTACAAATTTTGGCGTCGTTTGCTCCTCTTGGGCAAAACTGGTAACGAGTACCCCCTGCCCTATGCCCTTAGAGGCATAGGATGGGCCAAAGGGTAAACTAGATTAATTATCTAGGTTCGCCTATGCTTTTTTAAATTGTGGCCCCAAGGAAATCTATAAGTTTCTTTAGCCTTAGGCGTACGGGACGTCTTCCTTCGTGCCCGTTATGCTTCTGTCTCGTTTCCCGTTACTGCATAGTGTGATGCATTTTTTCTTCCTGTTTTTTCCCTATTTACTTCTTCCACGTTTGTTGGTCCAGGGTGGGAACACCCTTGTGCTTGAGTTCCCAAGTTTTTCTCGATTTAACTGTGTGTCCTTTTTTCCTTTGATTGCTATTGCAGTGAAAACTTCAGCATTCAGTTGTTAATATAGCCAACTAATAATTAAAATCTGCCAAGGACTAGCAGTTTGATATAATATTATTATAGAATGATATTTCAAAACTTCGTTATGTGTTACTATATAGGCTAAGTCAAGTTGCCTTGTTTGGATTGGGTCGCGCATGGTAATAGGTATACTTTCTGGCTTTTCATTTTTTATGTTAATAATTATTAGAAGAAAAATTGGAAATCACATCCAAAAAATTAAGCGCCAAGTTGCAAGCTAGTTGTTATGTTTTTATGCCAACGTTATCACTTTCTATTAAGTACCTTTAAATTGTACTTGAATCTCCAATACCAATGAATTAACTCACTACGTAATTGTTAGTGGTATCAAATTGTCAATTGAGCTGCTGTGGTCTCAGGTATTTAGAGCTAAAATCAGAATGGCTGTGCTGCAATGTTGGTTGCTACAAAGTTGTAATGAGAAACGCTGCTTCTTCAGGCCGAGTTCACGCGTCATTTGTATCAACGCGTTTGCTTGTCCACTAGTCCGAATGAGTTACCGTGCTCTAAAAATAAAGAGGTTACAGTGCACTGTTTTATGAGTTTTATTTTACACCAAACTTGAAGAGATATTCATGACGTGCCTAGCGACACCTGCCGATGGAACTAATTTTACATTAAACATTTTAATAAACTTTTTAGGGCGTACACTAAGTTGTGCCGACAAGAGGCTACAGAACATTCGGACGAGTGGATGAGTGACCATGTTGAGATGAACGACTGGTCCATAGGGTTAGGTTAGTTGGGTTCGTCCATCCTATGTTATGGGACCCGGCGACCCCGCCCCCGTTTAGGTTACCTTAGCCATTAGCTAGGCCTTCGGGACGTGTATCTTTCGTGCCCACTTTGTTTCCTTCCATTTTCATAATCCATGCTCATGCCTTATTCTGATCTTCCTCTTGTTTCCTGACGTGCTGTTCCCATGCGCGTTGATTCTGTGTGGAAACACCTTTGTGCATGGCTTCCCCATATTTCTATCGTCATACTATATGTCCTTTTCTTCTTCCTCTGTTTGATCGCCGTTGTTGTGGAGACGGAGACTTAAACTACTCAATTTAATAATAATAATGAAACGACCGGTGAACTCGCCTTC
The DNA here is from genome assembly GCA_001587735.2 of Parhyale hawaiensis. Lineage (NCBI taxonomy): Eukaryota > Metazoa > Arthropoda > Malacostraca > Amphipoda > Hyalidae > Parhyale > Parhyale hawaiensis. Next base: position 19,635,219 of record LQNS02277602.1, read on the forward strand.
AATCTTAATACAACATTAAGGTTAAAATTGATGCTGCTTTACTTTTAATCGTTAAGAAATCGCTATCCCATTGCTACTGCAATTTCAGTGTACATAATTGAAAATGCTACTGCTGTAAAATTCTTTATATTTTAGATACATAATAAATCCAGCTGTTTGATGGTCTGTTTCTTCTTGTGAAGCCCTTACTTTCCTTTTTGTTTTCATTTGCATAAGTTGATCTCATGAAGACGGTGCATTGCAGCTTGCAGTGCTTTGTGCTGCTCATTCGGTGCCCTTCTACGTGTGCACGCCCGTGTCATCCGTGGACCTCTCCCTGCCCTCTGGTGATGCCATCCCCATCGAGCACCGCCCCTCTCAGGAGATGACTGCCGTGGCGGGTGTCCCTGTAGCTGCTCCTGGTCAGTCCTGCGGGTTGTGGGCAGAATCGTAGTCGAATTTGAATTATGATTCCCAGCAACACACTGAAGGCTCTTTGCCTATTAGCATCACTGTACGGATCGCCTTGGCGGATATGGTTGTTAAACTAATTTCGTAGTTATAATAATCGAAGTCAAATACATGTTGGTCCCTGGAGTCGGACACATGTTGATCCCTGGAGTCGGACTCAAGTTGGTCCCTGGAGTCAGACACATGTTGGTCCTTGGAGTCGGACACATGTTGGTCCCTGGAGTCGTACACATATTGGTCCTTGGAGTCGGACACATGTTGGTCCCTGGAGTTGGACACATGTTGGTCCCTGGATGTTTTATGTTCAGCGTGTCATTGACCGATAACCTATGTATCTCACTACCAGTTAACCTACAAACTAGCATCAAGAGCAGCAAAGGCCACCGTTTGACAGCGTGGCAGTTGCTCACATCAATGCATTTGGCCGCGTATTCGCATCAGGGCCCGTTGCTAGGTGGGTAGTTCACGATGTGAGCTAGCAAGTTCACTAGCCCACCTGCTTAGACTCGGTGTGTGTCCTTCCTATGTTGTTAGTTCTCATTCCGGACTCAGCGCGGCTTTCTTAGATGACCTGTCCCTTCCAGGCAGGTTCCAGTGGGTGAAACCAGTTTTGTAATGCTCGTAGGAAATGAGGATTTTTGAAAATATATTTTTGTTGCGCTAAGTGTAGATAATTTCGTTCGGTAATACGGAGCTGAGCCTTTCAGCAATACAGAGTGACGCAGTTAGATTCTTGGTGCAGCGTATTCTTGTATTCTCGTAGGTACCTATTTCTTTATAGTTACGGTACGTTACATATTATGAAGTACAATTTTTCTAGAGTGTTGTAAATACAGTAGCTACTTATTGAACCTCACTGTACACAACATGTGTCTTCTGTTTCCTTTGTACCGCAGCGAACCTTGCTGTTGAGTGAGCCTTGCCTACAGCGGGAGTACAACAATAACTCGATAACTCTGTTCAGGCATTGCGTGTTGGAACCCAGCGTTCGATGTCACCCCAGCGCGGCTCATCACCGGCGGCATTGTCACGGAGTTTGGAGTTTGCAAACCAGAAGAACTCAAGTCTACTCTGGAGAAAGTCAAGAGCGCAAGTAGCTGATCTGTCACACGCTCCGTTCTTGTAGTCATTTGCGTTGCCTAGTCCAGTGGTACTCAACTTATTCCTAAAGTCGTGGTTCTCTACATTTTCCCAATGGCTACCATGGTTCTCAAATTTTGCCTATGCCGTGGTGTTGGTTTAACATTCATTGCACCATATTGTATCAATATATCTGAATGTCGTTTCCGATGCCGATATTCATCTACCCGAAAAGGTGCAATCCAAATAATGCATCTGATACTGAAAGTTGATTCCATTTTTGGTCCCAATATCCTCTGATATTCTAAATTGCATCCCTTGATAGAAAGAATTCTGCCTCGTTGAGAACCACGAACTTACTGTTGCAATTTTGTTTTTTGTTGGGACTTGTTGCGCTTTTAGAGATGTCGTGTTTTTGGTTGACTGGGAGTTGAGTCTGGGAAGAAAGTTTACGAGCAGCTAGTTGGTCATACGTACATAAGTTTTGGTGAGCGTTCATCTGGTACACAAACTTGGCTAGTTTGGTGCTTTGTTTATCGTACATAATGATTTGTACATCTGATTCTTAGAAAACAAAGTATTCAGTCAGACTGCTTTGTTAAAGTCATATATTAGCTGCTAGTTGATCATGAAAAATTTTTGTGTTGATCACTCCTTACTGATTTAGTACTCAATGGACGTGGTTAGCTTGGTGCTTTGTTTCTCTTCCGTAATGAAGTTAGTATTCAGTTCAATGGCCTAAAAATTATAATTAGGTTAAAATTGTGTTGTACAAAACTAGTTTGAAATAAGTAGTTTTTTCTTGGGCTTTCCGCAATGTGCAATTTTTACTGGAGCATTTCGACTTAGGCAGCGACTCTTGTGTTCGATCGTACTCGGAAGAACTCGGGAATGCATAGTAGTAGAAACTACGTTGTTTTACTTTTTTTATGAAGACTATAGGCTAAGAAGCCGTTTAATCTCTGCTGGTTTTAGAATTTCGCTTTATTTGCTTGCCGTTTTGTCAAGTATTGTACCATAAATATCTGTTAACCTAGTTAGTTCAGTGTTGGGAGTTGGATTGCGTTGATAAAGAAAAATATGAACTGCTAGTGTGTCCTAAGCTGTATTACTGTTGCCTTTTATTTTCTTACAGTGTTGTTAAGTTTCTCTCGTGATATTCTTTTGCAAGAAATTAGGTATGCATTAGCTAGACGACTACAGTTGTGGAGTTACTCCGCCATGCCGTAGAGCAGGAGTTTTCAACCATTTACTCCCTACTCCCATTATTCCCATAGCTACAAAAAATTCATAGTCATCATAAAGTGTCAGAACAACAAAGAAAGAACCTTTTTATTGCATAGGTCGTACTTTAGGCATAATTTTCAATTCTTTACCCTTGACTGTGTAATTTTTGCACCCTAGGAGTATCTTGACCCCTGTTGAGAACCTCTGCTTGTGCCTTACCAGAAATATAAGCTGTATGACTTGGATGAGGTGTGGCAGCTGGCTCTGACCGTGCCCTTCACCTGACGGGGGCTGTAACCCATCTGGGTGGTTGTACATCAGAGATACGTTCTAATTCGCAGTCCTAGACCTCTACGGGGATATTCAGGCATACCCTATTCCTACCAGCATGTTGGTCTAACGTCGTCGGAGCGCCCCTAATCTAATCTCGCCCACTCTTGACGTTGCTCGACCTTTGCTGTTATGTATTCCAAGATTCTTGGGCAGTAATTTATTATCTGCAGCGGTTCTTGAAATGTGCTTATTATCTGCAGCGGTTCTTGAAATGGGCAAGCTGTACGGTACTCTACTGTAACAACATTTACGTACAGGATTATCGGAGAGCTTTCAGTTTGCTCCGTAATAACAAACGAGCGAAAAAATAACATGAGCCCAGAAAGGGTGCTTATCAGCTAGAATTTATCACAGCTTACCAAAGGTTGATAATTTCAATATTTATGACCAGCCGGTTATATGGACCAAATCTGCAGGTTCCGATGTGGACTGATTAAGTGGAATCAACTGTACTAGTTTTTTTTTGTCCATACTAGGCTGTGCTGCCTCTTTCCAAAGTCCTGTTTCCATTTAAGAATACAAAAGACCCTTGCAGGAAACTAACACAGGCTGGTATGAATAGCCTCAACACATTCGCTACCAAGCCGTGTTCCACAGGAAATTGCCAGTCTGACCCACTGGTAGCGAATGTCTTGAGGCATTAGCTCTTGAAAGGCGGCGGAAAAACGCTTTCGTACTAATGGTATTGTGGAAGCCACGGTGTATTGGCAGTTGCTGGTAAAGGGTTAATTTACTGTGCTATATACCTACATTTTCTGCTTTCGGCAGTGTCATGTGCCGCTGCCAAGTTGCACCATTGCAGTGAATTTCAAAAACTCAAATTGTGTCAAACTGAAATTATTTCGGTGGTGAACTGTTGATTGTTGCCATTCCGTTTGCTGCTCTCCGCAGTAAGTACGGATCGCATTGCACTAGTTCCAGTAATTTTAAGTACTTTAAACACCAGTTTTTACAAGTATCTATATGTGAGAGAATATTTTTTCGGAAAATATATCTTCAAAAATGGGGTCCATCTATTTACTTATACCTAATAATTCTCTTTAACGTGTTTCTAGCTCTCAGGGGCATATTGTGGCGGGCCCTTTCCCTGCCTCAATATGTTTGGGCATCACGCACCGAAGGGTCCCAAGTGCTTTCTCTGCAGGGGATGTAGCATCTGGCCGCAGTTCCTGCTGAGAAGGTTAGTTTTGTGAGTATGGAAGGTTCTCTATATTTCCTTTCTGTCCTGCGAGGTGGGCCGCCGATCGCGGTGACAGACTTTTTCTGCGGGGCTCTTACCTCGCCCGTGCGGAGGGCTACAGAAGGGACCGTCCGCACGGGCGCTCCTTTCTTCTGTCTTTTTCTCTTTTCGTCCTTCATCTCTTGCCACCTGAGCACAACGTTGTGGTTCCGGCTGTAAGCCGAGCAAATCATCTCAGAGCGCTACTGATTGTCTAAGTTTCAGAAATAGCGGAACAATACTAATAATAGCATGATTCTATGGGTGTATACCTATAAACAACCTTTCGTTTGCATTACGGTACTTTTTTTTTGCCGCCACGGTAGTAGCATGCTCTAACTTCTTGTATCGCTGGTTTGAGGCCAACCCAGGCACGCAAACTCTTTGCTAATCTATAGGTCTACTGACTTGGCAGTTGTGTACATTCAGTGCCCCGTGGCGGAACTTACCTTCCTCAGAAATGAGGGAGGAGGTGGGGGTTGTGGCGCGGGTCATTTGAAACTTCCGTCAAAGTGGCGCCGTAGTTCTTGCTGACCCGTGGTCGACTGCAGCCGCACTTACTCCTCTTGGGCCAGTGGGCCTTTATCCGCAGCACAAACCAGTGCGTGTGGGTTTCCCAGTTGAGGGTGCGGTCACAGTTACTTTACCTTTCTGTGTCTTTGTCTTCCTCTCCTTCCCAGTTTGCTGTAGGTACTCATGTGCGTTGATCCAGTGTGGGAACACCCTCGTGCATAAGTTCCACGTTTCCCTAGATATACCACAGAGGCCTTCGATTGGTCAGCAAAATTAGTCCAATGGGCTTCACTTGTCCAGTACGTCCTGCAGTCCTCTAGATGCGACCACATGGCTCAAGTTTCAGGCGTTAGCCCTCAGTCGATTACCCTTGAGACTTGCAAAAGCTCAATCGTGGTCGACAGAGTAGAGTTTTTAACTGTCTCAAACGTTATCGGGTTGCTTCAAGTGGGTACTTACAGCACGATTCAAGTAATGAAACCAACAAACACTCTTTT
>LQNS02277602.1:19673522-19694969 GCA_001587735.2 Parhyale hawaiensis
ATATAATGATGACAAATAACATAGGTAAATTCTGGCTACCACATCTGTGTAAAGATATCGATAACTTAGAAAGAGTCCAACGCAGAGCAACGAAATTGATACCTCAGCTGCGAAACAAGCGTATGAATGTCGCCTAAAAGAACTGGATCTGATCTCTCTCGAGCAAAGACGTCTCAGGGGGCAACTAATAGATACATTCAAGTATGTATTTGAACGGCTTCAATGATGTACCTACAACGGGGCTCTTTGAAAGAGACCTCAATGATCGCTTGCGAAACAACGGTCAAAAACTCAAACACAAAGCTCGAAACACGACCTTAAGTCAGCAGTTCTTTCCGTATTTCATAGTCAGCATTTGGAATAGACACCCTTCCGATGTTGTTAGTGCGGAGTCAGTCAACGCGTTTAAAAATCGTCTTGACATACATTGCGAGAGACATCCTCCACAGCTAAGAACTCCTCCAGGAGTCGCAAACTGGTAACGGCCAAAGCTTCCTAGGCCACCTTAATCCGTCTTCTTCTGTCTCCCACTCCAACTACACAGTTTGACATCTTTATATCGGCGGCTCTTGATCGAGTTCGCGTGCATTCATGATCTCTCTTTGGCTGGGATTGTTCCTTCGTTTTTTTCTTCTCTTTCTCCAGTCCTCTATATCCTACTAACATGATGGCAATAGCTCATAGAAGGCCGGGGCGTATATTCCGGTGTCTTTGGGAATGGGTTTATTGGTTCTTCTACTGTTGCCTATCTAATCTAGAAAAAATGAAACTTATACTTATTTTGTGCCACAAAATTCAATTTAAGTTACTTTATAAATGACTGAGAAACAAAGTTTTCGCACGCCTGAAAAGGTCCTCTCGCACCCCTAGGTGTACCATGCTCTCCAGTCTGGGAACCCCTGCCTTACGCTGTTGCTATTATTATTATTGTATCATAGGTTTGTACTAGTATGCAGCGCAAACAAATGGTTTTCTAAAAATTTTTTTTTCTATACATTGGGCTCATATGCAGTCGCGACAAACGGAGTGAGTGGCTGATCGAGAGACACCGCTGCTCTTTCGTTTTTTTTTTTTTCTTGTTGATTAAGTTTGCAATAATTTTTTCTGCAGGGAGTAACAGCTATTCCCAGTTTTTTGGTATAAGTCACATCGAGGGCAACCCACCAGACTCCCTGCAAGAAAATTATCAACATTGCTCAACTCCTTCGACCACTTATTGAGTGGACAGGCATACAAATATATAAAAATATACTTAAACTTAAATCTTATATCACCTCTCTCACTTCGTTCGCGTGTGATAAAAAGATAGCTTTCTATTTAATCCAAATCGTCTCCAGGATGTTGGATTAAATCGAAAGTGTTCAAATTGAAATTGTTCTTCACTATTGCAGTCTTTTATACTTTTTATCATTGAAACTGTTGATGTATGTAAATAATGTGTAGTTAGTATAGCTTAATAGTTTACCATGCATAAACTTTATTATCATTATTATTATATTGAGTAGTTTGAGCCTCCGTCTCCACAACAATGGCGATCTAACAGAGGAAGAAGCAAGGGACATATAGTAGGACGATAGAAATAAGGGGAACCCATGCACGTAGGTGTTCCCACAGAGGATCAACGCGCATGGGAACAGCAAATTGGGAAAGGAGAGGAAGAGCAAACAACAGTAAGATCAGTAGGAGTATGAAAGTGGAAGGAACATGCATAAACGCAGCTATTTATTATTTATGAACTATGGACATCAAGAGCGAAGTACAAGGACAGTTATTCATGACTGGTTGCTGTTTGTCTTGCTTATATAGTTTACTTCTTACCAATAATCCTTTATTCTGTTCTTCCTCTTCTCTCCATACTTGCTTTACCCATACGCGTCGATAGGTACTGTGTGGGAATAACCTCGTGTATGGGTTCCACGTTTGTACCGACAGACTGCATGGCCCTTCTTTTCCTTGGGTAATATAATAATAATAATGTGTTCAGGGAGGCTAAAACAATTTTTATAGTATGAACGGGGAGATGAAGGCTTCAGTTATTCAAAATAATAATTATCTATTTCTTTTTTGTTTACTGACCACGCTTATTGTGTTCTTCCCCTTCTTTTTCAATCCAATTCCAACTGCATGTCAAGTAGCGTGTGGTTTATGGATGGCTTTAATTCGCCCCCTCCCCCCAAATGCGCCCCCAGACCGGCTAAAACTGCATTCTTGTGTAAATATGTAATACTTCAACCTCATTTACGCCCTCCACCTGGCAGGGTTGGCTGATTTAAACTAAATAAAAAAACATGGTTTAAACCAACCAAAAACATAATTTTTTGGTTTATTTGATCATTAAAAACCTATAACCTATTGAATTTTGTGTTATTGCATTTCAGAGATGCATTGCTAATTATATTCTGTATGCTAGCAGCTGCTGAAAATTAGCAGTAGTAGTTGAAGTTGCTATTAGATCGAAAGTGAGCTCATGAGAAGGATGTAGGCATATTGCCATTACATTTTCTTTTGTGTTCAATACTCTGCTTTTAATTAGCTAGTTGCTAGCCATTTCTATCGAGTTTTCTTTGCATTTCGAAGTTATTTCATAGGATCTTATAGTTATTTCACTAGGTTCACTTCATTACTGTGTTTTTAATTAGCTAGTTGCTAGCTAAATCTATCAAGTTGTATTTTAAAGTGTTTTCAAAGGATTTTATATTACTATTATAAATCATAGCTTCTCTGCAGTTTAGATGTTAAACGTAGCCATAGCAAATACAGGTACTTTGCCAACTGCTTTTTCTTGACCCCTTTCCTTAAAGTCATTCTTCTACAATAGAAAGTTGAAATGAAGCGACTATGATTGATGATAATTAGCTAACCACATGTTTACAAAGTACAAAACCCTTTAAATGTTGGATGAAATTCCTAGAACTGGTAAAAAAAAAGACAACTAAATATTAAGAAACAAACAAACAAATTAAAAAAATAAGGCTTTTGATGTAAACCAAGAAAACTCTGGTTTTTGCCAACCCAGCCACTTGGCCTATAGTGTAGTGAAAACACAGAATTGTATTGTAATATTATGGAATATTCTGACTTCAGTTTGGGATCATCACATGCCGCGTCTCGAAACAGATGTCCCTTCGGGCCCGTCTTACCTTAGTTACCTACGCCCCTGCATCGAAGGCATTAACTCACCGACGTAGTCAGGAGTGCCGAGAATCTCACGCACTTCATATCCAGGCGTCAAGAATCTGGAAATTTCGAAGTCGCAAAGCTTTACGGCACAGTCTGGAAACTCTCCCATCAACACCAGGTTTTGGGGCTGGAAAAAGAAAACGGTATTGAGCAACACAATGAAGCGCTGAGTCGCTTATTAAAAACTTGCACTGAGTTAGAATGTGATTCTAGTGCAAATAAAAGCTGGAAGATACTTGCGATAAAGTAATCTGAAAGAAAACAGTAGAAAACTTTATGTTATGAACTAAGGGATGAAGCACTGCAGATATTTGTTGCCGAGTAAGTAACGGGCTGTGAAAGGTTAGTGAGAAGATTGTTTCATTCAGACAAAATCACGAACTTCAAGAACATAAGGATGATGTATTCCGTGAAGCTGTAAAAAAAACTGTGATGTTACTAGCCAAGCAATGAAGTGCTGAAGACCTGTCTGAAGGAACTTTGGATATTGAACTGGGATTTAATTTCTGATGAAATCAAACGCTCGAAGTACCTACTTGGGAGGGAGGTAATCTGGAAACGTTGCCGCCATGACAACTGTAGTTCTGGGCCTCGTGCACTTCTTGAACTGATATTGTAACTTCCATTCAGCTAAATTCAAATTTTACCAACATTCATTTGTTAATATCATATGTATAGTCATTATTATGGCGTTAGCCTTAAGGAAGTATCAATATACAGACGATGCAGAACAGAATGGGATGACAGCTTCCCGAGTTAAAATCATTGAAAGAACGTCGTTTCTATGAGCAAAATTTAGACCGTAAACTTTTATCCGTCGAATTATGTTCATCTGATTTAATGTAATGGTTCCAGCCTGAAATGAAAATTTGAGCCATAGTGCAGTTAGGTACTTTGATAAATAAATTTATTTGTACAATGAACGGAGCTGGAAAATGGCTACTTCCTTCAAGCATTCTTCCAAGCCATTCTGTAGAAGAACAGAGGATCCATGCAATTTGGAACTTCCTCCGGCCAGTCCCTTCTGTTTCGCAAGAAGTTCTTACTTCGTTCCCCATCTCTTCTTATTTTCTCATAACTACCAGCTTCTTCGGAGCCGCATGTTTTTCGGTGGTTACAATTGCAATTTTAGGAGGAAGAAAAAACGCAAATTAGACGTTAAATTGGTACGAATTACGGAGGTGCAGCTACAAGAACAGATTTTAGGATGACTGCAAGAAATCGCAATCAGTTAAAGAGCTTGAGAATGTTGCATCTCAACGATTTATTAGCAGAATGGAGACATGGCATGGTTCTTTTTCTTTTGTATTTGCTGGCATAACCATAGTGCAGATAAATATATTTTAACCTCTTATCTCAAACGTTCTTTAGTTTTTATTTCATCGCAAGCAAGGTGGAGTAATTTAAAATATCTTGACCTACAAATCATATTTAATCTACCAGACGCGCGATAAAGTGAGATATCTAGCAGAAAAAGTATTTTATTATTAGTATGGAATTCTAATTATAATGTTTTTGGATATCAAAAGTGTTAAAACGATAGATGCCAAGTGCGGGATAATTGCCTACGCCAAGGAGGTTATATTTTCGTCGGGTCTGTCTCTTTGTTTGTCTCAACGTAATCGCGTTGTCTCTAACATTTACAGCACATTCCGAAGTGACAAATCCAAAGCTTCTGTCTGAAGTTTCGGACAAGTCAAGCTAAGAAGGGATAATTTCGGGGCCCAGTCGAACACGCCCATAATCGCATTGACTATAACGAGTGGGTTTCTTTTATGTCCAACGACGCGAAACGTCCATCGATGATGAAGAAAGGTATAAAGGAACTACAGTTTCCGGAATGCATGTACCTTACTGCGTAATCGTCAATGCGAGAGCCGAGGAGGTTACTTTCAAGTCTACATATGGAGAGCCTTGTCATAATTAGAAGTTTTTAGGGAAGGTAAATTTGATGGGCTTGATCGGCAACAGGTATCTTAATACGCTCATTAATGTAGATAAAGTAAGATAAAAAGAGTATATAGAGGACTACTAGCTGACACCCAGTTGTACGAAACAAGGTCGAAGAAGTTACCTTGATGTCCAAGTGCACGAGGCTCCTGTCGTGGATGAACACCAATCCCTCGAGCAGCTGTCGCAAGAAGCCGATCACGTCACGTTCGAAGGGGACCAAGTTCTCATCGAGCAGCGTCTGAAGATCACCGCCAGGGGCACTGAAAAAAAAAAAACATTTTTAGCCCAATAGTGTTCTAGATATTCGAAGAATCTAACACAAATAATATAAAGTACATTTTCATATGATGTGCCAGCAGTAAGAATATCCTACAAATCCTACCGTCATGGTAGGAGAGAATATACTGTATGTTACTGCCGTGTGGAGTAAAAGAAGAAAAGGTCAAGACAAAGAGTATATACAGAAGCAGAGAACTTGTGGACGATTATCCTGGATGAAAACAGCCAATAGCCACGAATGTTCGAACACCAAAAACGTAAAGGATGTGAGCAGCAAGGATAAAGCAAACTGTGCACGGAAAGAAAAACGTCCTCAAGGTTTAAATTAAGTTAATGCAACCTGTAAAATCCCTCGGAAGCGCGATGTCTCCTTACACAAACATACAGAGTAGACCAACTTTCGCAAAACAAAAACAAAATATTCATATATACCTAAGTATCTAAATAACTTACTGAAGCTTCCCTAGATACTACTATCGGAGTTTCGAGAGAGAGGAGAGGGAAGGAACATGCCGTTTGTGGACGTTCCCACTTCCCATACAAGATCAACAGACATGGGAACAACAAGTTGGAATGACAAGTAAGAATAGAACAAAACATTAGCAGGTGTATAAAATGGAAAAGAGCAAAATGCACTGGAAAGGTAAGCATCTCGATCAACGAGCTAAGGCTAAAGTAACGATTGGTTCCTCCGGGTAGCTACTTTCCATCATCTCCAAACCAAGCCCTATGACCTATCCTATATGCTCCACGAGAGGTAGGTATGTTTTTTTGAAGAACACCATTTTCATACATTGTAGTAGGCTACCACAATGTTGAAAACGCATTTATGTACGTTTTTTTTTACGAATATGCCATCGTGTATCTCGAGATACAGGCTATGTGCCATGATATAGAATCCCATGCGAGATCGAACTTGTTCAACTGGAATCCCCTATCACTTAAAAATCGCCACATTTTGTTGCGGAACCTGCGGACCACATTAGCGTACAAATTATATGTATTAATGTAGCGTACAAATGATTATAGTAAATATCCACTTACGCCTCGCTGTCAAATCGACGACGATGAATGAGCCATTAACGAGAGAATGGGACGGGAGAAATGTACATCAGAAAAGTGGTGTACGCTACTCACGCTCGCAGAAGAACCGAGCATGGAAAAGGTAAATCGAGATTGAAAAAGAAGAACGGAGCACAGATTATCGGTAGGCTTAAAAAAAGTAGCCAAGCAAACTGACTTCTGAAAAGAATGATGTTTCGAATGTTAGGTAGCTACTATTGTTAAAGCTAATATAAAATAAATATATGTACTGTAGGTGTCGACAAATTTCATTAAAGACTTAACGTTTCGGGAAATTAATTCCCATCATCAGAAATACAAAAATTTTAACTTAGAAAGGATGACTAAAAAGAATTTTTTATTTAGTATGAACTAAGTTTGGACATGTGTTAGTGGGGGACCTAAAAGGGAAATGACTCCACTGCAAAATGAGGGTCTTTCTATAAGCGTCGGACGGTATGGGAAGCGGGCAAGTACAGTCGGAGGCAAAAGCGTCGGTCATGGATCGTGACGAGTGGTACGGCTGAAGTCATTATGTTGAGGCTAGGTTTTGTTTTATGGATATATAGTGATTCTAGAGTTGTGAGTTCTATTGGATTAGATTAAGCTATGATAGAGAAGTCTTTCCTGCTAATTGGATGGTTGTTTTGCTCTACATGAAAACGGGGAGCTGAATGTGCAGGTTTTACTGGTGGTAAATCTGTTCTGCTTGATAGAAATAAATGTTGGTCAACGCAGGCATTGAAATGCTGTCCAGTGCTGCCGATGTACAGAGCTGAGCAGCTCGTGCAAGAAAAGGCGTAAACAACACTGGATCGAAGGTTTGTAGGAGATTTACCTTTGAATTTAAAATAGGATCCTAAGGTAAATGTGTTTTTGTAAGAGAACCTAAAGTTTATGTGCGGGTAGGCTTCGTAGAGGAAAGCTTTCAGGGAAATGACTTCATCGACAGTGGTTTTACTGTAGTATGGGAGGGAGTGGAAGAAGTCTAATTTACGAACGGTAGGTTTAGTTATACCCGGATCGAATAGTTTGCCAAGAAATAGTTTGCAGTAGTGATCTAGAAGGTGGTATGGGTACCTGTTCTTCTTGAAAAAGGTTCGGAGAAAATTAATTTCATTGGAGAATGTTAAATACGAGGAAGATAAATGATATGCCCTAAATAGTAGAGTTTTTATAGCATTTATTTTAAATTGATCTTAGCAGTGACTTAAGATGTTAGTTCCAAGGCCTGAAAATGTCTGCTTCCTGTACACTCTGGTGGTTAGTGTTGAGTCATGCTTGGTGACAAGGGTATCTAAAAAAGCAATAGAATCGTTTGTTGATTTTCGGCAGTGAACTTTATGTTAGGATGCTTACTATTAAAATATAGTAGAAATAAGTCTGAATCAGCTGGGTCTCTGAAAATAAGGAGAGTCATCTACATAGCGTTTATAGTGGATGGGTTTGAAACTACTCAGGCAATCGTTTAGCCATATTGATTCGTAATGTCGTAAAAAGATGTTGGCTAAGGTGGAGGCGAGCGGGGAGCCCATGGAAACTCCGTCGATTTGTTTGTATAACCTGTTACTAAAAATAAAAAATAATCTTTGATGGCCAAACTAAGGAAGTTTCTGAATGTATAGGTTGGTCCATATTATGGAACAGGTCATTGTTATCAAAAATTTTATTGCACATAACGTCCACGGTTTCAAAAATGGGCATATTAGTAAAGAGGGAAGTGATGTCAAAGCTGGATAGGTAAGCAATGGGTGGTAGTTGAAGGTTGTAGCCATTGTGGTAGCCATGGAATCAAAGACCTTCAACTACCACCCAATGAAGAGGGAACCTAACTACCCTAACCCTAGGCCAAAGGCCCACCCTATGCTCCCTGAGGGATATGACAAGATAAAATCAGGAATCCATGGACAAGTGTGTTCCCACACGGGATGAACGATCATTGGCACAGCAAGTCGGGAAAGAAGAGGAAAAACAGGAAAGCATCATCAGTAGGAGTATGGAACTGAAAGAAGGAAAGTAGGCGCGAAGGAGGATGCTCCGAAGGCCTTGCTAATAGGTAAGGTAACCGACAGGTTCCCCCTGGGGTCGCTGGTCCCCATGACATAGCCTAGCCTAAGATGGACAAACATAAATAACCTAACCCTCTGGCTTATGATTCATCCTACGCCTCCTGGATGGCTGTTGAGAAAAAAAAAACTACTTTCCGAGACAAACACGATCTATAAACCCCACACTTTTAATTCCAACTGAATAAAGTTGTACACAACTCTTTGTATTCCCAGCATAAGAGAGAATTTATTGCATGCTACTTGACTCTCATACCCCAAGGAGTGCTTCAGCTTCACAGATGAACTCTCAAGTGGTAACTGCGAGATACAATAGGGGCCGGGCTGCATACAGGCTTGTATCTGCTTCGATAAAGCTCGGCCAAAGACTAGAGCATACAATTCTTTAAAACAAAGTTGGTGCAACAAACAGACCAAAGAGGAAAAAAATAGAGTTTTTTGTCATTTTTACTGCCAAGTAAACCTCACTGCAGCGCTGTGTCAGCACGAATTAGTGTCCCGACAGCAAGCCTCGTAATGAAGAGTGAGAGCTCAAAAAGCTCCAACCCGCAATCCAATATAAACAAAACCACAAAACTGCTACACAACAGCAGTATGACTTTGTATCTCGACAGTTAGCTTTCGTGGCCTTTGTAATCAAGACTGCAGCCCCGGAAAACTTCAAGGCTCAGCCCAAGTAAGTCACAGGCAACGACCACAAATTGCTCTTAAAGTCTCGCGTCGGAGCCACATTGAAAAATGCCCGATGATGATATCTCGCAACCCTGTCAGGTGGTGATCTCGATGACTACTACAGATTAAGGTCAGTATATGGCAAGAGAAGAGGTACTTCTGCACCGTCAGGCCATCAATATCTCGATGGCGCCATGTCATTAGAACCTCGTTACGACTAGGAATTACAGGACTCCGTTCAACAGCCGCAGATCATGCCAATGAAAAATGATAAGTTGAGAGTTCAGTTTGTTTAGCAATTCATTTCGTTGCTTTCATGGGCTTCGGAGGCGTGACGAGATGTAAAGGCTTTGGTAGTCGCGATAACAATTTAACAAAGATTATTGCAGTATTACATGACTCGGTAATTTTTGACAGAAAGAGGAAGTTGATGGCTTATGGCAAAATCACCAGAGCGTGCCATGCAAAGCGCACCTACTCGTAAGGTGGCCAAATTGAAACTTAAAACCTCAATATGGAAATAGCAGTGTGTGTGATGATATGCGGGGTGAATTTCTTTTTTCTAAAACTGACGAAGTACCTGAGAGAAATTACCGCTTGAGAGCATTACAACCCCAAAAATTCTTTTGAAAAAATGTTTTAGAACCTTAGCCTACTCTCATATGAAACTGAGGGGGCAGTTCACTGCCCACGTACAGTTACTTACTTCGTTAGATACGGAGCATCACCCTCGTAGGTATTAGCGACCAGACAGTTAAAAATCATTAAGCAATGTACACCACAGGAGCAGATCACTAGGTTACTATTGTAAAGGCCGCTACCCACGAGAGCTAAACCGCAACGCCTAGATTTCTGGGTCTAATATTTACCTGACTGTGACTACAGTTTAATGAGACGTATTTGAACAGTGCGCTAAATTACACATCTTTGAGACATTAATGAAACGTGCTCAAAATTAAGAGCGATATCCCAAGCTACCGCATGCCATTGGAGGTTACAACCGTGTAAAAACTACAGTGCCGACTAAGGGCGTGTTCGATTGGGCGCCGAAGTTAAGCCTTTTAAGGCTTGATTCGTCTGAAACTTGAGGCACGTGCCCTAGCTTCGATCTGTTGAAGTGAATTTTAGCCGTTGACCCTTCATTGATTGTTCTTGAGACTTTTGAAAACTCCTATCTCGCTTTTTAAAATGGAGCTCTCAGCCAGCTTAACGGCTATTCGCTCCTTGCAACGCTCGCAACACGCTGCAACGCTGGAAAGCCAAAGTTTCTGTCCGCAGTTTCGAACAAGTCAAGCCACAAAGGCTGAATTTCGGCGCCCAATCGAATGTGCATTAGGATTTGAACAGGCGTAAACGGAAGTCGGGCCTCCCAGCGAGTGAATGGGAAGGATCGATCGCAAAGAAATTTTTGTATTTTTTGTTCCCGTGGGAAATGGCACTAAGAACACGGACTTGCGATACACAAGTACCGCTATATATGTACACAGAGAACAACAGATGCTGGTGCATACACAGAGAAATCACCTGTTTATTGTTCACGGCCCTGAATACACATATTGCAATTTAATTTGATAAATTTAGGTTACCCCACTGTCGAAAGTACGACTACTAAGACAGCTCGAAACTGCACTTCTTTTTCACAGCCGTAGACGTGATTTTTACGATAAAATTTACAGAGACAACCGTCGCAAGGGTAAGTTTGCATTGTGTATTTCAGCCATCCAAGCAAAACTGACACCGAATTTTAAAAGTAAAGAAATTGGTACATTTTAATTTTGACCAACGGTAATGTTCCTTACGGCACAGTATTTGCAGAGTTACTATAAATGAGTGTAACTTCCGAGCCAATTAACATACGATACCTAAATTATTGACAATAAACGAATGCAACGTCAGAGTCTACTAAGTTACGATACAGTAGGATAAGCCCTCAAGTTCGTTAGTTGTAACGAACTTTATTCATTCACGAAGCGGACCAGGCTTGCAGCGAACTTGGTTAGCTGATAAACTATAGGTTCATTACTAGTACGCTTGCAGTGAATATAAAATTCACGTAAGTACTGTGAATAATCCTTGTTGCTTACATAAATAGTATTGCGTTGAGGGCACATGCTAATTTGTGCCTTCCCTATTGGGTCCCACTTTCCTTCATAATGATTTATGCTTTCTTAATTGGGTCCCATTTTCCTTCATACTGATTTATGCTTTCTTAATTGGGTCCCACTTTCCTTCATAGTGATTTATGCTTTCTTAATTGGGTCCCACTTTCCTTCATAGTGATTTATGCTTTCTTAATTGGGTCCCACTTTCCTTCATACTGATTTATGCTTTCCCTATTGGGTCCCATTTTCCTTCTTGATTTTATGCCTTCCCTAGTCGGTCTTTTCCTTTCTGCTTTCCCTATTAGGTCCCACTTTCATGCTAATTTATGTAGATATGCTTTCCCTATTGGGTTCAACTTTTTTCAGTCCCCTATCGTCATCTTTCGTAAGCTCCGGTGAGTGAAAAATAATTAATTGAACATACGCTGTTACGAGAAGTTTCCTACAATCTGCAAGTTAAATTATTGTTTGGTATTCAGTCGGTCTTCTTCAATACTCAACCTTCAGTGATTTTACGGTTTGCTGTACGGAGGCTGCACTGAAAGTGATCTAATTTGCATTTTCGTTTCGAGAATTTTATTATTATTAATATTATTATCACACTCCTATTTTAAGCACAACTAGCACAAAAGTAGGAAGGTACAAAATAATATATACGCGATTACATCGATAGACAAATATGTAGATATATATACACATATCCACAGACATTAACCTTCATTATAGTGACCAGACTGGCCAGCAATATTCCGTCTTAATGACGCGGAAAATACAAAAATAGAAGACGCATTAGCCACTTTGACTGCCTCGCCACCACCTGACGGACTGCCTGGTAACAAGGCACCAGTTGCCCTTTAGAGCGAGTACAGCGAACACTAAAAAGAGCTTGTTCTAATTAGCCTATTATGGGCTGACGGCAACGGAATGCAGCATCCTTATCTTGCCGCCGTCGGTACACTGACGTACTTAATGAATTACGCATCCTTGAGTGATTACTGGGAACGCTGGCAGTAACGTGCACCCAACGTACCTGAGAATCCAGACAGTAATGTGTATCAGAGAATGCAGGGAGCAGTGCGTACCAGTGAATGTCAGCAGTTTTGTGTAACCAACGTACCATACCAGTGAATCCAGGCAGTAATGTGTGCCAGAGAAGGCTGGGAGTACTGAGTACCTGTGAACGTCAGCAGCAATGTGTAACCAACGTGCAGTCAATCCAAGCAGTAATATTACGTACCAGTGAATGCAAGCAGTACTGTACGTGTGCCTGTGAACGCTGGCAAACACACTCGCTACACGGGATGTGAACGCTGGCAGTAACGCAAATTCGACTTGTCTTGAACTCTGGCAGTAATATGCGCCAGAGGTACAATGCGCGCTGCCAGTAATGTGCATCAAACGTACAGTGAGCGCCTTTATATTTCATAGTAATGTGGCAAGTCGCCGCACTTCATTTACACCTGATATCCTACGAAACCTCCGTTAACTCTCATCAGCTCGCCTGTAAGGTTAACTTTACTAATAAAAAACTGGTGGTTAGAACGTCGTTTTACTTTACAGGAGCGATACATTGAGTAAATCATCTCGCACTCGGCAAATACTCTGCAACTGCAAGAAATTTTACAGCCTCTTGAAGCGTATCTCATAGTAGCGGTGGTAACAGATAATCCATCTGTGTACCCATGTTAAAAACGTAATAAAACTGGGAAACTTTTGGGCTGAACGCCGCAGGAAACGCTGTTACGGCAGTCGTCTCCAGCAAATGAACAACAAGTTGTTTTGGAAATTAAAATTACCCAACAAGGTATACATACATCCTGTAGAAGAATCACGTGGTCTAAATGCATGGAGAAATGATAGTGGACTACTACGGTATAGTAACTTCCGTGAGAAACACAATACTTTCTTCGATAAATCTGTGGGGCTACGATGCTCATCAAATTAGCCCTCCAACTACCCGCCAGTGAATGTTGACATCTAATAATTTGTTGCTAAACCCTTAGCATATCTGCCTCGGTAAAAGTCCTTTTATGAACTGGAGTCCATCAATCTCTTTCGCTTAATTACTGCAGTTCACTGTCTCAAGTCAAGTGTCTGCTCAGACCGAAACGTTCAAAATTAGCGAACTCACATCGATTCCAATTCTCAGGATGCCACTCAATCTCATTAATGGCAAATTATGGGGCAACTCTTGGAGTCTATGCTTGCATGTTTCCAACGAAGAATGCCTAAAATCTTACCCTATAGAAAGTGCAAGTATGACAACAAAAACTTCCTCCTTGGGATCTGCATGTGAACGAAGTAACCCCATCTCTCACAGTAAAGAGATGGCAGAGCTCCTTGAGAGGTTGTTTATTTGGGCAGAGGCATGGCTCTATCTTATGAGGAGAGGAACAAACTCTATCGGGTGAGGAATTCAGGAGCAAGTGTACAAAAGCTTCTTATCAGAGCTACATTGTAGTAATAACGCAAGAAGCGTTCAAAGAATTGTTCAGCTGCCGATTGGCCGATGCTTATCAAAGCTCGTTTTACGGAGTTCATCTCCAAGCCAATTACTAGCAGTAGCTTTCAATGTTTCCAACCTCCATAGGACTGTCACAATTAATTAAAAACTTATTAATAAAGAGATAGCTATCTCAATATCAATAGGGTTGAGGTGCGCACTAATTTAGAATCCTAATTTCTTCATTGTCGCAGCACGGCGCCTGCTGGGGTAAGCTAAAGATGAAATTTAATGCGAGAAGACAAAGGTGAATTTTAACGGGGGAAGTCAGAGAAGAATTTTCGATTGGGAAGACCTAGATCAAATTTGATGCAGGAGAAAAGTCGACTTTTGAATTGGGAGGCAGGGTTCAAATTTAATGCAAAAGGACAAGAAGAAGAGATTTCAGCGGGAAGACAAAGATCATATTTAATTAATTCGGGACAAAACAGAAGACGTTTCAAACGGGAAGATACAGATGATAAGGACAAGGAATACGTTTAAAGGGGGAAGACAAAGATAATATGGAAAGAAACAAAATTGAAAAATTTGTTGTGGAACAAACAAAATAAGATCCAAAGTAATAATGAAATTTACTACGGGAAGATAAACATGAACTTTAAAGCAATATGACGATAATGAAGTTTAAAGCACGATGATAAAATTTAAATTTTATACGAAATGACCCATATGAACCTACCGGTGGGAAGGCCATGATGAAATTGGAATCAGAAACGTAAAGATAAAAAGTTAATAGAAGAACAATCAGGAACAGGACAACAGTGATGAAATTCAAAGCCGGGAAACGGATTAAGTTTTCACAAACAAGGGAGAAAGGGGAAAACAGCGTTGAAATTTAAAGTAGATGGACGATAAATGGAAATAAAAGACTTAGAAAGCGGGATAAGATAAGGACAAATTTTATAGCAAAAAACGCATGAAATCAAATTGGTTGCGGCAATTAGAGTTGCTTGCAAGGCTGTCTGTGATATTGATTGGGTGTTATTTAATTTACCTCTCTTAAATTAAGTTATTTCTGAAAAACAAGTAAAAAGCAGTGTAAACTAGAGCACTCTGAGAGCGCATACCTCCGCCAAGTAAGGCAACGGTAACGAAAAATTCTAATTGGCTCTGAAACAATGATATCTTTTGTATCAACGCCAAAAATTTAATTTGTGCCCTTTAATAGTATTAACAGTTTCTGAATTTTTTTTCAAGATCTTTTCACAACTGTTTGAGTTATGCTGCTAACAGACATTACGACAAACATAAGTCAAACATACAAACGAGCCAACCGATCTGCACCAAAATTTAATCATTTATATTTTTTAACATTATTAACAACTCCTGCAAATTTCATAAAGATCCATTCAAAACTTTTTGAGTTATTGCGTAACAAACATTATGACAAACACAACTCAAACATAGAAACAAATGAACCGATCTTCACCAAAATTTAACCATTTTTGCCGTTTAGCATTATTAACAACTCCTGTAAATTTCATAAAGATCCACTCAAAACTTTTCGAGTATTGCGCAACAAACATTATGACAAACGCAACTCAAACATAGAAACGAATCAACCGATCTGCACCAAAATTTAATCATTCGTGTCTTTTAACATTACTAACAATTTGTGTTAGTTCGATAAAGATTCACTCAAAATTTTTTGAGTTACTATGCTAACAAACATAAAATCAAACACAGCAACAAACATACGAACGAACAAACAGATCATCACAAAAATTTCGTCATCTACTCTTCGTGATATACCTAACAGCTCATGTAAATTTCATAAAAATGCGTCCATAACTTTTAGAATTATGGCATTGAGAAAAATGAGGCAGACAAACAAACGGATGGACGGATCTTCACCAAAAGTTAATCATCTGTTCCTCCTAACATACCTAACAATAGCTATAAATTTCGTCAAAATCCTTCCATAACTTTTTGAATTATCCTGGTGACAGACAGAAAGGCAGACATACAACCAGACAAACCCGACGAAAACATAACCTCCTTGGCGGAGGTAAATATATTTTCAATAAGCAGAACGAACCTGAGAGTACAAAAAAAAAAAAAAACTGATTTACTCTTAACACCTTTTTGCATCTGAATTAAGCATCAATTTCGTATAAATACAGTTAATTGTTAAGTTCACTAATGTATGCAGTATAGGCATGAAAGGGTTAACGCTTGAGGTATCCATTTAACGACAATGAAAACAATGTTTTCCTATGATAATTAATGCTGATAATTTAGTAATCATGGGTTTAATATCGTTTTCTACCATCAGTAATGCTGAACATTGCGTCACAAAATCGTCACAGCATTAAAACCAACATGTGAACGGTACCACAATCCCAATCCATGCGCCGTAGATGAATACACTACCAGTGAAATTTACCAGCCAAATGATCAACATAATACTGTGTACAAATCCCAAATTGAAAATGCGAAGCTATTAGTTAATAAACCATCCAAATAGAAATGCTACTTGTTCGAAAATTAATTAGAAGTCCAAATTTACGAGACGCTTCCTCCTCGAAGAAATGAAAGTAAACGCTGAACATAATAATGTCGCAGCAGCAAATATACAAGCAGGTGTTCGTAAACACTGCAGTAATTGCTCAAATAACTCAGATTCTGCCGACGACAGCTATTGCCTGCATGATTGCTCCATTATAACAAACGTTTGGTCGGGTATAGAAAGTTACAGACGTTGTTTATAGGCGGTGGCTAACAAGCACTAAATTTCGACAAGATTTTTGCATCTGGGACTAAGGTCGGGAGACTGGGAGGGCAGGCGTTAAGGGGCGGTGGGAGGAGCAAGGTGCTACAGTCTAGGGCGGGTAGTGCTTCTAATGGCGAGTTCAATGCGCTAACTTCCGTCGAGATGATTAATAATTAAAAGCACGTTCAACTGGGTCGTCAACGTCGATCGAAGCCAAGCCCGTTTGATTGACTTATCAGGAAATGCAGAGCGGAACTTGAGCTTCATCACTTGGAACCGTTTGGCTGGTGCTAGAAGCAGCCCGATTATATTGAGCAGACCGAAATTTTCATTTTACGCAGTAAGACTAAGTTCATGGAAGTGCCATAGGTAACTGATTAAGAGTCAACGACTAAAACTTGAATCAACAAGTCGAAAACAGGGCACCTATCTGTCTGAAGATTTGAACAAGCCAAGCATCAAAGGCTCAATTTCGCTGCCCGATTGAAAGCGTTCTTAATTACTGAAATCTGACTGGTCCGAACTTCAGTTGTGAACGTTTGAGACGCCACTTAAGACCAAAATTTAGGCGCTAATCGCGAACAGATGAAGTTTGTGACGGGAGGAAGCAATGCATGCATCTCCGCGCTGTAATGAACCGTATTTTCTTGATTTCACTACATGCATCTCCACACTATCACGAACGTTACCGCTATTATCAACTTCTGTGCATCCATCTCCACATTATGGAGAACCTTACCCTAATTATCAATTTCTGCACATGCATCACGCCACTGTGGCGAACCTTTATGCTAATTCTCAAATGATGCAAATGTACCTCTCCACTGTGACGAACATTATTCTATATATTACACTAGACTGGCGACGTGGGAACGGAGGAACTCCATGAAGTTAACAAACCCCCACGCAACGAGGCCAGCAAGTGAAGAAAAGATAAAAAATAAAGAAAAGATCCGAGATCACAGAATAGCTTTGTTTACGGATTGTTTAAAGCTACCAATACCCGCACCAGCAAAGACAGAGCCATCAAGACCATTCCAAACATCCACACATGACGGAAAAAACGAAGAAGAATACTGGCTCCTACGGCATCGTAACGGTTCCAAGGCAAACTCATGGAGAGCACCAATACGTCGAGTATACCTCACCCGAACAAATGGCTCCGAAAGAAACTCAGACAGTGGATGACTAGGGCAGTTATATATCTTATACAGAAAGCAGACCCCACTAACTCTGCGACGATACGCCAGATCACAAGGCACAATACCATCCAGCATGAACGCACATCGACGAACCACTCTGTCGTGCAAACACAGATGACAATCGGCAACAGAACCCCCCAAGACTACGGAGCAGTATTCCAGAAGAGGGAAGACATAGCAATTAGGGCAGCGACGTGTCAATTTTACCGAGCCAAACCCCGCCAAGCACGTCTCATAAGACCAATTTTCTGTGATGCTCGTGAGGTAACTGAACGAATGTGGGGCTCAAACGTCAACTTTGGATCAAAATTGACACCCAAGCTTATCAAGTCGTCAACCACAGGAAGTGGCACACCGTCCAGTATGAGTACGGAGAAAGGAGGTCTCACAGTAGGTGACCTTGACACGAGCATGGTCTTAGTTGTGCCCGCGTTTAGCCTCATCCTCCACCTAGAACACCAAGAATCAATCACTTCAAAATCACGCTGAATGGATTCTGAAACCTCAAATCTATCACTAGGCTTATTCCAAACGGCCAGCAAAGTAACATCATCAGCGTAACCAACAAGTAAATTATTAACAAGATCAAACAGATCAAACAACAAAGGGCCCAGAACATTACCCTGTAGGACACCAGAAACCACGTCCAAAAACTCTGTCTTCTTCCCATCAACAACTACACAATGACGTCTGCCCGATAAAAACTAACTAATTACCGTGAAAACTGGACCGCCAATACCCACCAATCTTAGCTTATATATCAACATCTGCTAATGCATCTTCCCACGGTGAGAAGCGTAGTCTCTCATTCAATTTCCGCGCCTGAATCTCCTTACTGAGGCCATCCTTATTCGAACTCAAAACACTGGAATCTCTCTACATCCATAGAGCAAAGCCTAGCCTCAACATTATGACCTCGGCTGTACCTCTACACACAGTTCATGCCTGACCCATTGTCCTCGGACTGTACTGACGTTGACATTTGGACCTTGCAAACCCGCTCAGTTCAGTTGCATTTTAGACCTCCTCCGAACAACATCTCAGCTCCCCACAACATTCAAAATAAAAAAAATTAGATATTTTAGACTTCTGAAGATGGGAGGCATTCCTGAAACGTTAAGTTTTATATGGATTAGATCAGATAGAAGGCAGTAGACGAACCAAAAGGCGCATTGCCAAAGAGACACCGGAACTTACGCCCCGGCCCTCTATGAGCTATTGCCATTATGTTAGTAGGATGTAGAGGACTGGGGAAACAGGAGGAGAAAAAATGGAAGACAAAAGAAGAAGAAAAGAAAGAAAAAAGAAGGGGGAGAAGAATCACAGTCGAAGAGATGATCATGAATGCACGCAAGCATGATCGATAGCCGCTGGTATGCGGAGCTTAAAAAATTAGATGGAACGGAAGTGAGAAGAAGTCGGCTTAAGATGGCCTGGGAATCTTTGGCCGTAAGTGCTAGCGACTCGTGATGGAGGTGTTCTTAACTGTGGAGGATGTCTCTCCAATGTATATCAAGACGATTTTTAAACGCGTTGACTGACTCCGCACCAACAACATCGGAAGGGAGTCTATTCCAAATGCTGACTATGAAATACGGAAAGAACTGCTGACTTAAGGTCGTTCTTCGAGCTTTATGCTTGAGTGTTTGACCGTTGTTTCGCAAGCGACCATTGAGATCTCTTTCAAAGAGTCCCGTTGTAGGTGCGTCGCTGATGCATTCAAATACTTGAATGTTTCTATTAATTGGCCCCTGAGTCGTGTTTGCTCAAGAAAGATCAGACCCAGTTCTTTTAGGCGACATTCATACGGCTTATTTCGCAGCTGAGGTATCAGTTTCGTTGCTCTGCGTTGGGCTCTTTCCATGCTATCGATATCTTTACACAGATATGGCGATCAGAATTGAACAGCGAATTCTAAGTGTGGCCGCACTAACGCCTTGTACAAGGGAACGATGATTTCCTTGGACTTGTATTCAAAGTTTCTGGTGATGAATCCCTGTAGCTACTCTGCTAGCCATTTTCACACTCTTGTCAACTTGCTGTGTTGTAGTTTAAAATTGTTTGTAATAGTGATTCCCAAGTCACGTTATTGGTGACAGCAGCCAATACCGTCCCGTTCATTTTAAATAGGGTGAAGGGTTCATCAGCCCTTTGTGCATTACTGATCATTTGTCGACATTAAAGCTCATCTGCCACGTTGTGCTACATTAAATGAGGTGGTCAAGGTCGGCTCTTTTCGTGGCAGTATGACATAGTTTAGTATCATCCGCAAATTAACTGATTTTACTACGGATGTTAAGATCGAGATTATTGATGTAAACTGAGAACAGAAGTGGGCCAAGCACGCTACCTTGTGGAACCCCTGATGTAGTATACGTCCAGGCGCTCGTCTCTCCTTCAAGCTTTACTCGCTGCTGCCGACTCGTAAGCCATGCCCTGATCCATCGTAAATAGTCTCCCTGGATGCCATGGGCTTCCAATTTTTCCATCAGCCGTTGATGGGGGACTTTGTCAAAAGCCTTTTGGAAGTTTAGATACACAAGGTCTACGCCCTTTTGTACATCTTTACTAGTTGTAACTTTTGAGATAAAGTCCAGTAGGTTTGTTAAGCAGGTTCTTCCATTTCGGAAGTGATGCTGAGTGTCGGCTATGAGATGCTGCATCCTCAGGTGATCTATGATGCGCTTTTTCAAAAGGCGTTCGATGGTTTTGCTGACGACCGATGTAAGACTGATTGGTCGAAAGTTGCTGGGGCTTTTCTTATCCCCCTCTTCTTATTTATCGGTATCACGATATCTAGTTTTCCATCCTGCGGAATATTTCCCGTTCTTAGAGACCGATTAAATACTTCGAACAGTGGCTTCACGATGACTGGAGCTATTTCCCGTAGTACACGTGGAGTAAGATTATCAGGTCCAGTGGATTTGTGCACAATTAGGTGGGTTAGTTCTTGAAGGATCTCGATCTCCGTGAAAACACATGTGTTTATGGGAGCAACTTGCATCGGGGCTGGTTCAGGGATATTCGCATCATTGTCAATCGTAAATACAGAGGTAAAATAGTCGTTCAATATTGTGGCTTTGTCTCTTAGGTCATTGATAATTGAACTGTCAGGTTTTTTGAGCGGACCTATGGATTCTTTTTTAAGTCTTCTTTCATTTACATATTGATAGAATGCCTTTGGGTTGCATTTTGCCATAGCGGCTACGGAAACTTCTTTTTCCCTTTTTGTGGTCCTGACTATTTTCTTTACATCCCGATATGCCCTTATGTGACTGGACCTGTTCTCTTCAGTTGGATTACGCTTCCAAGCTTTGTACCGCACATGTCGCCTTGTAATGCAGCATTTGACTGTCCGATTCATCCAGAGGAGATCATTGCTGATACGAACTCGTTTATTTGGGGTGATGATGATTAGTCGAACTTAATATTTATAATTCTAATATTCATCAATGGATGCACATGTATCTCTACGCTCTGGAGACCCTCATGCTAATATCAATTTCTTAACATGCATCTCCCCACTGCAGGTGGAGGACCCCTGCACAGACCAAACGCGTCGAGATGGCCCGGCAAGCGCCTCCTTTCACGAGCCAAAGGCACCGGCGAAAAAAATTACAGTCGACCGAGTGTCTGAATGTCGCTAATGAGCATCTGGACACGGCGATCGCTTGCTCAGATTTGAAAGAATCTTCGCAGTTTTTCCTGCCAACGG
>LQNS02277602.1:19696002-19709418 GCA_001587735.2 Parhyale hawaiensis
CTCCGTATTGGCTTGTAAGTGTGGCCGGGCCGTACACCTGCTGGAACCTCGTGTATATCCGGGAGCGCTAACCCTACTGATTGACCGGGGAATATGCTACGAATTCCAGTTAAATTATGCCCGCTATTGGTGGTGGCATGCAGAGGAAGCTGTGCTATCCGGCGACTGGCGACCATCAGCGTGCCTGTGATCTTGTCCCAGTGAAGTAACATGCTAAGCGTCAGATTTGGCTGGCAATTTTCTTCGCTTTGGGACATCGAGTAACAAATTGAATTATGCCATCAAGGTTTGTTCTTATGAAGACGGAGCGTTGCAGTAAGCAGATCGCATTCCGCTCGACAAGAAAGAATTCAAATGACACAACGAATGATTGGATTGACACACCGGGAGTATCATTATGATCCATTATAATTACCAGAGGTCGGCATCTCCGATTGTGTTACGATGTTACGATGGTAAAATTGATGGTACGATGGCCATCGCACTCGTTCTTACGATGGCGCTGGCAATACCATCGCTCCATCGTCATCGGAACCAAAAACAGCCAATTTTCTTCGGTGATGACCTACGATGAAATAACTGTCGGCGATGGCCATCGTAGGGCGTCACAATCGGCGATGGACCATCGCATTAAAATATTTTAAAACGCAAACATTTCAGACCACAAACATCGAATAAAAGCAGCATCTCTTATATCCTCGGCCTGTGTGCGATTTTCAAACCAGTAATACTATTCCTAACTGATAAAAGGTACGAATTGTAAGGCTCAGTTTATTAATTGACATTGTTTGGTCTGGGAAATGTATTAAAATTAACTTTGTAACCCCTCTTTGTTTTATTGTTTCTAAAAAAAATTATTGTTTCAGTCCCGTAAGGCTGTTTTTCTGTAGTTTTAGCTATATTGCATCGGAAGTACAACCGATGACGATGCCCATCGTATGCCACCGCCGATGGCATGTTCAGTCATTTCATTGGACCATTTCTTCCTCATAATACCATCGCCAATGGAAAAAATGGCCATCGCCGATTGTTTGAAACGATTTCCATCGGACCATCGCTATCGCCGATGGATTTTTGCGATGTTCCATCGTAACATCGCAGTTTTACCGATGGCGATGGTCTACACACCATCGCCATCGTATAATCGCCGATGGCCATCGTGCCAGGCTCTGATAATTACTAGGAAAAAGGCAACGAGACGGGATAAGACAAAAAGGCTGGTAAGTAACTGCCCGCTGTCTGAGTCTGCTCATCTTTTTATGTATCTAGTAGATATATACTTATATCTATTTTTATTCTATTACATTCAATATGTTGCTCACTTTCATTAAACCCTTATTAAGCCAGGCGGGCCCCCAGTGTCCAGTTTGAAAGAGTACCATTCCTTTAGCAATTAGAATTAATTCAGAGGGCAACAAGTTAAAATTTTGCCTTCAACATATAAGCTCTGACCCATCCAGATTTTCAAATCCGCTATGATCGTAACGTATTCAAAACAACCTAACCTTTCTATCCAAGCTGAGCGTAGTATGATACACGTCCATGTCGCTTAATCCGCCAATTTCCTCAAATAAACCTCGCTTTCTGCACTCGCAACATTCATAGTGAGCTATGAATCTATAACTTTGGAAATCTGTCAGATTTAAAAAAAAAACAGCTTTACCGCTAACGGTATTTACCCTATTGCTAAGAAGACAAGGGCTGTAATGAAACTGAATTTCAATTCAAGCTTTCGATTCTTTCATGAATCTTCATCAGGAAGGTATCTGATGCCGTCAAATTATTCTCAAAACTGAAGATTGATAAAGACATGAGTTGTATCCAACATGCAGATGAAATAAAATTTCAATATTCAGCTCATTTTGAAATATAAAGTTCCGATGAACTGGTGCGGTCATTAAGTGTAGGGGACTGATGAAGTATGAATATTAACTTTAAAAGCCTCAAGTCAGCGTTTGAGCACTGTGAGAGCACATTAAAATCGTCTGAAAGTATTCAATGGCCTGTATCAATAAAATGGTAATGAATTTTACTCGTTACTTGACAAGGTTCTTTATCCTGTGCGATAAAAAATTCATCGTGGTTACGAGATCCTCACCTTCATTTGTTTCTTCGTTTCCCCAAGGTAGGAGGCAGAACACTCTCTGCACTAATATTTGTAAACAAACGAAGAAACAAGTGAAAGTCGTAAGATGTCTTCAAACTCAAAAAAGTTATTGCAGAGTTATACTTGGTTTTAAAGTTATTCTCACACTGATATGAAGGTAAAATTTTCGAATTAGGAATCCTATTTTCGTTTTCATTTCATAGCTTCGAAAACCTAAATATGACAAACAGACATAAATAAATTTCCGTTGAACTGTTTAGGGACCCTGCTTACCATTGTAAATCCTCTCTAGTGTTTCACGAAAATTCGTTTCAATTACTTGCGATGGAAAGTAGTTCCTCAGAAAATACTTTCTTTCGTAAATACTGCAATTCTTCTAGAAAATATTGATATTTGGAGCAGATTCTGAAAGCACGAATGATTAAAGAACTAATTAAATTAGTCTTAAAATGGAACGGAAAAAAAGAGTTATATTGCAAGCCAAGACCTGTGAACGTCTTCTTACGAAAAACAGATGAATTGAGTTTCTCCGTCTTATTTTTCAATAGTTATATCTAACAAGTGTAATTTTCCGTTAGTTCCAACCTCACAAGTGAACTTGATTGATGTTGAGAATTTAGGCATTGAAAAATTTTTCAACATGACTTGGATGGTCAAATACCATGAAAGTATCATCAATATATCAGCGATGGTATTTTAACTTGACTTCATGTGGACAGTTATCGAGCCAACCTTTTCCATGATAAAAAAGGAAGACGTTCGCAAGAGTTGGGCCGAGTGGATTACCCATAGCAACACCATCTACTTGAAGATATAATGCATTTGAGAAAATAAACAAAACGTCCTTTACAGCAAATTCGAGCAGCTTAGTGAATTGTGATTTTGTGAATGACAAAACTGAGTTCTGATTTTTGTAAAGCTCTTTGGAAACGATGTTGATGGTTTCGTCCAAAGGGATGTTGGTGAACAGAGATTTCACATTAAGTGCTCAAACGCTGACTTGAGGCTTTTAGAGTTAATATTCATACATCATCAGTCCCCAACAGTTAATGACCGCACCAGTTCATCGGAACTTTATATTTTAAAATGAGGTCAATATCGAAATTTTGTTTCATCTGCATGTTGGATACAACTCTTGTCTTTATCAATCTTTAGTTTTGAGAATAATTTGACGGCATTAAATAGCTTCCTGATGATGATTCATGAAAGAATCGAAGCTTGAACTTAAAATGAGTTTCATTATAGCCCCAATTGTCTTCTTATCAATCATAAAATTCCGCTTCGCGAAAAGAAAATATATTTATCCTATCTATCATTTCCCTATTTCTTGTATTCCACTAAATTTATCAAGTATCCTACCGGCGTTCACCTTGTGACAAAGAGCATATGCACCCAAATTACGAAAAAAATACAACAACTCATTTTTGGTAACTACCACTCATGGCATCTATCCTATCTTCCACACCTTTGCCAGATCACTGGATCACTTCCAAAAACAACCCACTCCCGATTGCCATGATGGTATCTTCCCTATCTTACGTACCTCTGTTTGATCACTCTCAAACACAACTCATTTTTCGCAATTCTGAAACCCTCCACAGTGTTGCACACGCACATTCTTGGTACTCTTGGTATTCATCCCATCTTCTACATCTCTTCCTGATCACTGGATCACTATCGAAGGAAACCAATTCTTGGTACTCTTGGTATCTGTCCTTTCTTTCGCACCAACGCCAGATCATAAGATTACTCCCGAACACAACCCACCTTTGGCACCCATGGCATCCATTCCAGAATCCAGAGTTGCACCGCACCCGAGCCCTCCCCGTCACCCCCCACCCCTCTGGCATCCCGACGCAATCTCGCGCACCCGCCTCCCGCCTCATGAAATTGGCGGCAGTCCTGATATGGGAACGGGAGCATCTGGCACTGGTGCAGCTGTACATCGGGCACCTGCAGCTGCAACCTGCTGCTGAAGTCAACCACCTGCAGCTGTAACCTGACACCTGCCGTGGCATGAACCTTCTAGAAAAGCAATTTGCGAGTGCAGCCAACCACCAGAAAAAGGCACGAGTCCCTGCATTTGTAACGTAGCATTTGCAGTGGTATGAGAACGCTCCAGTGGCATGAGACAGTTGCAGAGGCATGCGACAACTGCAGTGGTAGCAGACAGCTGTATTGGTATGAAACAGCTAAAGTGGTATGAGACAACTGTCGTGGCACGAAACGCCTACAGCTAAATGAAACGTTCCATACACTAGTGCCGTGTTTCTTACTGTATGTCCCCGCTTCAAATACTACACGTCACATATTTTCGACCGTAGTCAATGACGCGCGCTGCATCATGACAACGAAAAACTTTTTACTTATTCATACGAATTTTAACAGCGGTACAGTCAGTGGCAGACGTGCGGGATATGCAATGAGATTTAATTAAAATCTTTCGCTGGTTATCGAAGAACAACACGACTTTCGATGTAGCTAAATTTGAGCTGTTGAGATAAGGGAAAAACTCTTCCCGTACTGAATCAATATTCTACATAACGAGTGATGGAAGTGAAATTGAAAGGAAAGAAATTTTAAGAGACCTTGGAGTGAGAATGCAGGATAATGCCATATTTGAGGATCACGGGGTTAGAGTTGTTATTCGAGAAAAGAAATAGAGCGGACGTGTGCTTCGAATGTTCTTTTCACTAGAGGCAGACACAGAGCTCATTTTATGGAAACAACTGGTACTGCCGAAGATTGAATACTGTTGACCTCTTTTATACCGAGCAAACGGAAAGACCTAGAGCTTCTCGATGCCACTCAGAGATCGTTCACTGCTAAAATTCGAGGCATACAAGTATTAATCAAAAACGAAAGACTTGTCAACCTTCAAATGTTAGTAATTCATCAGAAATTCAAACGGTTTACGAACCTATATGTTTTGGAAGTTCTAAAAGGAATTACTATCAATACTCGGACCATATTGGTCCCACTTGTGAAGTGCGACTTCCAATGAAATTGCCACGAAGTATTCTCATAGCTTCACTGTCCGGGATGCGAGGTTGTTCTACAAAATGCCACGTTACGTTCAAAATGCCATCGGCGCTGATACTGCGAAATTACAAAACTTACTGGAAGCATACTTATTGAAAGTGCCAAACAATCCTGCTGTAAGAGGCAACATGCAATGGGGAGAAAACTCGCTACTAGCTCTCCTGCTGGTCACGGTAGTATCACCAAGATGGGTGATTCACGCCACCTGGACCTCGTCCGATGAATCATCAGGGTAGGGTATTCATGATTGTTTGTATCTACTTCTCAGTTCACAATGAAGATGAAAGTAAGCATTAGTTTTCATTATATCCTAGCGGTAGTCTTGCGCTACCTGATGATCAGAACAAAAGCGTCTTACCTGCAATGGGTATAAAAGCAAAGACACAGCAGCATTCATTGTTTCATAACAAGAAGAAAGGAGTGTGAAAGCAGTACTCTCGATTCAGGAACAAAAGTAAAACAGCACTGGTTCATAATAAAAGCAAGGACAAAAGAATATTTACCTCCGCCAAGGAGGTTATGTTTTCGTCGTGTTTGTCTCTCTGTCTGCCTGTTTGTCTGTCACCACGATAACTCAAAAAGTTTTGAACCGATTTGAACAAAATTTACAGGGATTGTTAGGTTTGTTAGGAGCAACAGATGAATAACTTTTGGTGAAGAGATGTCCATCCGTTTGTTTGTTTGCCTCATTTTTCTCAATGCCATAACTCAAAAAGTTATGGATGGATTTTTATGAAACTAACATGAGTTGTTAGGTATATAACAAAAAGTAAATGACCAAATTTTGGTGATGATCCGCTTGTCCGTTCGTTTGTCACTGTTTTTAATTTTATGCTTGTAGGCACAATAACTTAAAAAATAATGAAAGGATCTTTATGAAATTTATAGGGGTTGTTAGTAATGTTGAAAGACATAAATGATTAAATTTTGGTGCTCATCGGTTTGCTCGTTTGTATGTTTGACTCATGTTTGTCATAACGTTTCTTAGCAGTATAACTCAAAAAGTTATGAACGGATCTTCAAAAAAATTTCACAAGCTGTTATTACTATCAAAAGACATAAATGATTAGATTTTGGAGTTTATACAAAGAAAATTATGGTTTCAGAACCAATTTGAATTTTTCCTCCCGGTGCTTCGCTTGGCGGAGGTATGCGCTCTCAGAGTGCTCTAGTCACTACTGAGAACACAGACACCACAGCACTCACCATTCCATAATATGAGCAATGGTGTTTAAATGCTTGGTATTCTACGAAATGAGAATATAGCTGGCACTATTCTAGAACAAGAACAAAGCCACAGCGGTATATACTCACTATTCCATAATGAGGATGAAGGCAGAGTCTGTGGTGAAGACATCGTGGAGTTTGACGTTGTGCGAGCAACATGCCAGGATGCCGTTGACGGCAATCTCGTGGATGATATCAGGCGTGGCGTCTGCGCCGAGGCGCCGACGGCTGGCGAACTTCACGGCGAACTCCTCCCCTGTGATGCGGTGCCGACAGTGGTACACTGTCGCGAACTGGCCCCTGTAATGGTGAAACATCAGTTAGAATAATATAGACAATGCTTGGGCTGGTGAATAAATTATGCGGTACACAATAATACAAAAGGGTTCGAATACTATACCCGTTTCTGGTAGGGGAAGTATTGTTTATTAAGTCATTTGCGAAGTACGGCACGCTGATCTGTATAAGATTAACAGCAACAGAGTTAATTGGAATCCAGTTCACAAACGATTCCACCGGAAAATGATGTACCCAGTAACGGATTTTACACAATGAGAAAAAAAATGGGTGAACGTGGATGGAACAACGGTAGTGAAAAAAAAAAAAAAATATATATATATATATATACAGGGAAATTGTGTCTCGAAGAACTTTTTATGACAACAGAATCTTGGAACACGTACTAAGACCATTCCAAAGAAGACCTTATGATACACTCAGGTCGATATATCTACAGGAGTTTTTCAGAAAATACGCTTCATTCTAAGAATCTAAGCAAAAAGAGCAGGAGTTTGTCCTTCAGAAAATACACACTTCATTCAAAGAATCTAAGTAAGAACAGGAGTTTGTCCTTCAGAAAATACACTTCATTCAAAGAAGCCAAGAAATAACAAAAGTTTGTCCTTCAGCAATGAAGCTTTGCTCCAATAAATAAAGCTTCATTCTAAATTTCTGCCGATCCATCAGCAGGTATCCAACATGAAGCGACTTCAGCCTGATTGATGCAGCGCCCGGGCGTGGGCGGGATATGGTGACGGCGAGTTACCACCGCCGGCTTGTTCATTTGGCATTAACATCGCGAGTTCCCAGTTTCTGACTGATCGCTTGCTAGAACATTGAAAGTTATAATTTATAGCTTGTTCTTTTGTTTCTAGCTTTGAGAATTACCGTTTCCAGATCGTCCGCTTGTAATTACAGCTCGTTCATTTACGTTCAATATTGCGACGATGGCATGACTTAGAAACATTTAAACAGATTAGCTTTTTGATGAACGACAATAGCGAAGATTCTGCTGCCATTCAAACACGGATTATGAGATTAGGGTAACATGTCTGGTAGCTACCCGTCCACCATGCTAGTAGCCGTCCACTTAGCACTAAAAAACTTCCTGTGTGAAAACTAGCAGCGTTAGAAAGCTATACATAGGCTTTAGCTGCAGGTCAGGTAGTGCGTAGTGCCGCACCATCCCAAAATATAATGGGCAAAAAAATTACACAAAATGAAATGGTGGTGGTCATCTTATTTTTTTTCACGTTTTTAGTGATGTAAAAACTACCACCATTTCTTTTGTGTAATTTTTTGCCCGCTATTTTCAGGGATGAGGCGGCACTACCTGACCTGCAGTTAAAGCCTATGTACGGCTTTCTAGCACTGCTAGTTTTCACACAGGAAGCTTTTTAATGCCAAGTGGACGGCTACTAGCATGGTGGACGGGTACCAGATATTGTACCCTAACAAGAAAGAACATACTACATATAGCTAGTTATCGTTGTAGCGCTTCAATGACAATGCATCATCGATAGTACCACGTACATTATGTTTTTTCCAAGGCAAAGGCAACACCGAGTTACGCATGGAAGGACGAATATTCCTCGACCTGCAGAAAATCGGTTTTTAAACGAGTTATTTTTAGTATTAGCACAGCTAACACTCTCTGCCGATCACAGTAACTGTTGGGGCGCATATGAATTATAACTTCACGGGCGTATTCAAATAACAACATTAGGGCGTATGTGAATAATAAATTTTGGGGCCATTGCATTGGCCTGTTTGCATCAAAAACTTCTGTTCCGTTTAACTTTAATTTATCTTACACGACAGTCACGAGCGTTGGATTTGTTTCTTTGGATCGAATTTCAGGTAGAAATTGCTAAGGGATTAAGTATCTGTCAACCGAAAACTGAATCCCGCATACGAAACTCGATCCGAAGTGGCAAATCCACTGCTCATGATTGAAATTTCAGGCATACCAATGTCAAGCGAATTAGATTATCGCCATCGAAAACAAGCAAACAAATGCATTCTTAGTCCTTACTCATCCAGGTCCCAGCTTAAAAAAAATAATATCAAATAACTGAAAATCACAACAACTTTCAGACAAGCAACATAGAAATATCGCCGAACATCCACGGAAAGAAAGAGCCCGCTGCTTTCGACAGTATTTAGTGGGTGCAATTTAAATACTATCAGCAAAACAGCATCGTAACTAAAAGAGCAACAGCTCCTCATTTTCTTCTGGAACAACAGAAAACTAAAGAAATAGGGATATGCTACATGTTAGAGATCCATATAAATCACAACAAGCTTCAAATACACGAAACCTGCTGCTCGGAACCATATTGGAATGACAGGATGGAACTCAGAAATTGTATGAAAACGATACGGATAAAGCATCGTATGATTGAGATATACTTCACCTGCCTGGAAGAAATTGGATATGCGGAAATAAACAATAACATTGGATCCAAAGGACACCACTGAATCGTAACCATATCCAAATACACCTCGCCTTCATGAAACGAAATGGAAATCAAAAATGAATGATCACGTAGAAGCGAAAGTAAATCAGCACCATAACCAAATGCGTCACAAATACCTGGAACAAATTAAAAACAAGGAAACGACCAATCATACATTATAAAAAGAAGAACAGCTTACTCTACCAGAATAGCCGAACGCGCCCCTTCTGCAAAACGCAGTAAAAATAAGCGAGCACAAAAAAAAAAAGAAATTATCCTATAGCAGCAAAAGGATATTAGGATACCAGCACGCGATGCAAACACACCACACCTACTATGGAACAGAGTGAAAACATCTGCTACGTCCAAGGCCGAAATAATGCAGCATCGAGGCGGTGCCTCCAGACCCCCAAGATGCAGCAGGGGCTAGAGTCTGGAACTTTGTAAGATAGCTTTGCCGAGGAGTGCAAGCTCTTTACGTTATCAGTGACAGTGTCCATACAAGGGCTGCGTTGGTTGCTGGTATAGAGCCATCGCAAACCTATTTGTTCTTCGGCCTTCTTGATCCAGACAGTGACGCTATGGGGAGATTGGGAAATCCGGAATTTTATGCAGTTCTATAAGCATGGGAGACAAGGTGCCACTGCAGAGCAGTTTGTTCTTCTGCCTTCTTTGATCTAGACAGTGACGCAATGTACAGGCAGAGTTATCTATTCGTTTGCCTTACTGGACCTGAGATGCTACGGGGAGATTGGGAAATCCAGTATTTTATGCAGTTCAAAGCACTGAAGACACTCTTCCCTCGTACAGTTACAACTACCTGCTAAGTTTTACTTTCTTCAGTCACTTTTCAGACACCCTGTGGAGGAATTAAAAATAAAAAATGACGTAGTTTTAAGCAATGGAGTCAGGTGGATCTCTACAGTTATAATCCTGTCAGATTTCCTTATACTGGATAGAGATACGGCGGAACTCCTAAAACGAAGACAGACTTATTGCCTTAGTTTCGGGAGCAGCCACAGAAGGCTTCGTTTCCCCTACATTCATAAAATAATCTCTTTTAGCGAACGCCTGCCATGGAAAATCGTGAAATTGTACAATTAAGGCATATACTAGCTACCAATTAAAGTTCACTTAAATTAGGTCATTCAATATGGCATAGGCTATTGCTACAATGTACGACAGATGGCGCTGTAGGCGATGCAGTCTACGTTTCTTAGGATATTCTTGCTCTCGGGGTTCCTCTTTCAGGAATTTCCTCTATTTTGAGCGTCAATATTACAGGTGTTCTGCTGTATTTACATGGCTAAGAAAGTAAGAAACGCAGTACACCCTTCACGGGAGACTGAACGGAAGAGAGTGGTAGCCTGTAATCACAACTTATTAGGTACCGTCGTTTCTTCTGAAAAAAAATAGATAAATAAATAATAGAATAAAATAATGTTCTTCAATGAGAGTGATAGTGGATAACCCGAAAAATAGTACCTGCATATACTATGATTTGTTACAACAGTTTTCGCTACAAATAACAAACTTACAAAATTAACACGTACATTTTCAATTCCCTTAACGTCATCAGAAAAGGTGAATAGCATGACCACGAATCTTCGACTTTCCACGCCAGCGGATGAGCAGCAAAACCACGCATCTTCAAACCATCAATGGCAGCGACTGTGAGTCACCAGCAGGTTTCGGATTAACAAGACTGTGTTGGAGTAATTATCGTTCTAATTCATCACACTGCCAATTCCAGAGCCAAGAAGTGCTTTAACATTCCGTAGGAGTCTACCTTCGCAATACTAAGTGCCATTTAAGTAGCTGAATCTGTAAATAGGGACATATCTACAGGCCTGAAGGTGTAATTGGAATATTTTTTGAAGAAAATCTACATCAATTATCACTAGAATAATACACCAGTTTGAATAATATACATAGCACAAAAAATATTGGCAAAGCACCATATTGTATGCAATTTCGAATATGGTGAGTTTCTTTACTAGATTTTTGGTTAGCTTGACCAAAAAATATCACGGTAGTGGACAACCAACATGGCGATGAGCCCCGATATTACTTTTCAACAAACTGTTCTTTCATCTCAACATAGTGGATATTGTTTTGGGCCCTTAGCATTGGCTATTTTACCTTCATCTCATTTCTTAGGATATGGCGAACTAAGCCAGGCATTCCGTCATTCATGTTGGCTTGACCACATTTCAAAAATTGTGTAATTTTTTTTAACGTATACCGGGGTACATAGAGAGGTATGCAGACTATCTGTCAAAAGCTGTGACACTTGAAGCATTGCTACGCC
Organism: Parhyale hawaiensis; assembly: GCA_001587735.2. NCBI lineage: Eukaryota > Metazoa > Arthropoda > Malacostraca > Amphipoda > Hyalidae > Parhyale > Parhyale hawaiensis. Next base: position 19,707,428 of record LQNS02277602.1, read on the forward strand.
ATGCTCCTCTCGCCATAATGCCACATCGTTCCCCCTTTCCAAGCTTTAGTAATAATTTTTGCTTACACGTCAATTTACTGTTACTCTTTATAGGCACAACGCTAAGTTTCAGGAGAGGAAGAGACAGCGAACACGTTGATACATAGCAACGTGGAACCAATGCACGTCGGTGTTTCCACATTGGATAATCGCAAATGGGTACATTAAGTCGAGAAACTTAAGCAGAGGAATATTAGAACTTAAAGTATCAACAGAAAAGAGTATTGGCATGGAGGGAGGAAAAGTGGGTACGAAAAAAAAAAAAACGTTCCGAAATCCTAACTGAAGCATTTTTTCCCGTAGATTGAACGCAGCAAAAGATATTTTCCTAAACATACTTTATCTAGGATTAAAAAAAACTACATTTCCGTCGTCTCAATTCCCTTCTTTCTAAGCCCAGGGAGAATTCCCAGGAACAAGCGTGTTGTGCAGACTACACAAACTGGCAAAGGAACACCTACGCGTCGGGAACGCAGCGCCCCCTTGGGAAAGTGTGACGAAATTTGATTCCAAAATTTGGTATTGTGGAGACAGAAGCCGTTACTCTCACACGTGCGCGGTAACAGTCAATTACCAAAGTTACGCTTTCATAACCGACACTGTGAGGTACAAAACGACTGTGTGTCTCTATTTCCATAGCATAAAATACGACCGTGGTACGTAGGCACTGGAGGCACCCTTTGTATTGTGTTTAGCCAGTTTTAAAAGGTACATTAGGCTAGTTATTTACAACGCATTGAAATCTTTGTGTTGCACCGCTAAATATATATCTCTCTTGTCAAATTATTTATCATAGTTACGATTACCTGCCACTAACATCAAAGCGTTGTGTTAACAGTTTTAACTGTGCGGCGGGTTGTCACTAGACTCATGGATTTCCACAAGTTTTACTCTTACAGCAAAGCAATGAAACTCTGAAGTGCATCAACACAAAATATACAAACAACAGCGTTTACGAAGGCACGGTCTTTCAAAAAACTTTCCCTTATTGAAACACAGCTGAATGTACTGTTCAGTATATACATGGAATTCCGGAATTTTGTTGTTATGGGCACATATTGGAAATGTGCGTTTGAGACTTTGAGTTACTAGAATGTAACGTTTTTTTTATTTCCGAAAGCATTGCCAGTCAATAATCTTTGGCTTCGATGCGCAGCAATCCTTTTTATACAACTGAGAAGTGTCAGTATAAAGCGCCAAATGGGCTACATTCTGAAGACCCTTGGAACTCAAGCTCCGCTGCTCATGGAAATAGCCTTCAAGTTTTTACTAGTGACAGTATCTCCAAATAAATTTTCAAACAATTTTAAGCCATTAAAAGCAGTAAAACGTTTCTTTCTTCAAAAGCTCTGACTATAACTCAGTAGCCATCCCGAGAGTTTTAAAAATTTTTATTATTTTTTATAGTAATGGCAAAGTTAGTAGCAATAACATGCAAAACAATTGACCTCAGCAATCCTGTCTGTATAACGTCCGAATTCAAAGTGAATTCTTCAAGGTCTAGCACTGCAACGTGCGCAATTGAGCAAACTGGGTATTTAAAAGCTAAAAAAACACACACAAATATTTACAAGCGCCGATTTAGTAAGGATGTAAGCGGTTCAAATTGAAAGCAACATGGCGGTGAGGCAGCTGCGAAGACGCTCCGGGCACCACCAAACACAACGAGCATGCAGTCCAGCTCATGCGCGTGCCCAGTCTAAAGAAGAATGACGTAATTTGCAGTCATTTTAACCTTTGGGGATACTGCGGACTCGACCAAAAGGGCGTCTGATGTACAACTGATTGTCTCCCCAAGTCAGTCTGCCAATGTTCCTTGCGAGAGAGACATCAGTCTTGTGATAAGGGGCTCGTGCGTGAGCCAGATTTCCTTACATATTGTGGGATTGTTTACAGGGTTGTGGGAGGCGCAAAGGATGGGTATATGGTAACGGCGTTGGAGATACTTGCGT
>LQNS02277602.1:19710067-19725991 GCA_001587735.2 Parhyale hawaiensis
CGAGAGAGACATCAGTCTTGTGATAAGGGGCTCGTGCGTGAGCCAGATTTCCTTACATATTGTGGGATTGTTTACAGGGTTGTGGGAGGCGCAAAGGATGGGTATATGGTAACGGCGTTGGAGATACTTGCGTTGTTTATTATATAAAGTTTTGGGAGTCCAAGGAAGCTGGGGTATGGGGAGGCGGTATAAAAAATTAACATAGAAAGTGAGAGTAGGTGAAATATGAGGAGATGCACTGAAGGGAATTGTATGGGGAAGAAAATTTATTGCAAGGTAGTGAAAGTGGGCGGAAAATGAGGAAATGCATGTTTTGAAGAAGAGTGAGGGTGGGGGAACAATAAGAGGGAACTCAGGGTGGGCAAACGTTGTTAAAATGCACTGAAATGATCAGCAGATAGGGAGGTCAAGGGAATCGAGTGACATGATGGATTATAAATGGCATTGCAATTACATAACACTATTTCAGTGGACTAATATTCGTGATGAACTATTGTCATATGGCTATAAGTAAATGCAACGGGAGCTCCAAAATCCAGTTAATTTTTTACGTCCTCGTATGATGAAATCGGCATTTCAAATATCGTTCAAAAGGATAAAATAATATACTCGATTGCAAAACAATATAGTCTACTGTACGCACAATAACTTCAGCATGTAACGGTACCATCTACTTGATATAAGACGGGTGCATAGAGCTTAATAAAAAACAAACCGTATTCAACCCAATTAGGAAAAATCATAGTGGAACGAGAAAGTTGGGGAATACCACTATACAAATTACCTATAGGAACAGAACACCGGAAATCGTACAAATAATTCGATTCTTATTCCCTTCCCATGTACAGCAGCACACTGTATATGTAAGGCTGTGGGGAGAGTGGGGCAGGCTTCATGGCTAATTCACATCCCATAGATATATATTTACCTAAATTTTTTTTAAATTTCAAAAGAATAGAACTCAATGAGTTTCAAACTAGAAAAGTAATGACAATTTTAAGATCCTTGAAAGATTCCTAACCAAATGGATTTTCCATTTCTGCGTTCATAATTTTTTTTAGCACAGCTCAAACCCAAATATTTTGTTTTTCCCTATATTTTAGTCAGCGATCGAAAATTGCGTATCAAAGAAAACGAAATAGAAAATGGAAAATCCAACTCTATAATTTTCTTAGAAATCTTTCAGGGATTCCAAAACTTAATTTTTTCGTGCATGAAAACTCATTGAGTTCTGTTCGTTTGAAATTTTCAATATATATATATATATATATATATACAGTATATATAAATCCCATTATCTCAAGCCTATGCGTATAAAAAAATGTGAACCCATCATCTGAAAAACTAAGGCTTAAATAAAAAAATCGTAGGAGCAAAATATGTTTCTTTTTTCAAAGATACACATATGCTGAGCAAGTTTCAGAATAATCATTTAACACATTCACATTTAAACATCTATCAAAATCAATAATTTTAAGCCTTTCCATGCCCACCACAAAAATGTACCAGGTGCGAAAGTTCTACCAAACTTTTTTAATGTCCTCATGATATGGAATGGGAAAATACATGGTAAAGCCGTGAAAGAGAAATGTACACAGACACCCCCCCCCCCAGAGCTAGAACTATAAAGCTCTTTTCTATAGTTTCCTAGTAGATTTTGTCCTATTTTCATTCTTTTATGATACATTTGCACACCAAGTTATGTTAGCTATATCTAATAATTTGTTTGTCCATTATAGTGTTCGTGCCACACGCCAAGCTATATTTACTTTTTCAACATAAGACCTCGTCCAATATTTTTCACCGCTTCATGCACCCGCATTTGGCTCAGTTATGTGGAGCACAACACTGCGTGTCGTGGGTGTGAAGAACAGCTGTCGGGGAATTATCGTGGGCTGTGCAGCGCCTCCCGCTGGCAAACATGACACTTTTGGGGAGACTGCCAATTGGCATTCGGCAATAAAATCTTCACTTCGCTGCAAATAAACCAACTCACTTTTGGCGAGACTGGCAATTGCTCCGTATTGGTACTTCGTATATAAAATGTTCACTTCCCTTAAAGTACTTCTTAGGGAGACTGGCAACTCTCTGCAAATCTGTATTTCGGCAATAAAATCTTTACTTCGCTGTAAATAAACCAACTCACTTTTGGGAAGACTGGTACGGTAATTATCATTATTATGGAACAGAAATAAACGAACTGGAAACAAAGAAGCTGCAAATAAACAGGCCACTAACTTGCCGCAAAAAATAATAATAAGAAAAAAAAATCTGCCATACATCTCCCTTGCGGTCCAAAACGCAGCAATCAGTTACATTAAGCAGCCACTTCATTATCCACATCGACAAATACAAAGGAAAATAAGTCCCGGATATGGTCACTATGGAGATGAATCATTGCAGTACGAGAATTTGCAATCACATTTAAACAAGCTATCGTGCTGCTCAGAAAGTCGTATCAGTTATCATGAGTATTGGAATAGACGCAACAATGCGCCATGAAAACCATTTTCATAAATGCCTGATAGAGCTGCATATAATGCAGGTGGATAATTACGCTATTTTACCGGTTAAGGGGGCCGCTGAATCTGCTCTAGGGTATATCTGATGTACGTTAAGATCCTCGTGTCTGAAATGGTAGATTTGGGTATAGTCTTAGTGACTGTTAGCAGTGTGTAGATGTACGTATGAATGCAAATTGGATAACACTTTCAGCATGCTCTGATTTAAGTGATGATTACTGCATCTCACATGGCATCTATACTAAATGTTTTAAAGTGATTATTATTATCAGTGTAGTGAAGAGTTTAATCTCGACAATATGTACAATTAAGCAACCTCTACTGATCTTTGTAATGATTAGAGCATTTTTAAAAAATCGTCTCGACAAGAATGATGCATGTCAAATGATAAACTTAAGTGATATCGTAGTCATAATTATTGATGTATTTAAAAGTATAGTTTATCTGGATAGTATCCATAGTATGCACCGATTTACGGAACGAACATCATAATCCAAACGGCATACCTTAGTAATGTGTCAGTGATTACTATCAAGTACAAATATAATACTAATTATAATACTAATTATATTATATACTAATTATGGTGCCGTCAACGATGTGCTTGGGTGTTGTAGAGATGATTTTTATCTGTACTTAGAGCCTCAAAAGCAGGTATATTCGATAATAATCAAACGAACACTGTATTGTCTACGGACATATATGAATAGACGTAATACAATAATCGTAATTGAAACGGCATACTTACGTGCCACTTCTCTAGTCAAAGCATTCAGAAAGACAATCGAACGAAAATTGCAGCACGAACTGAACGCAGCATTGAGTTCTTATTGAGTTATAAGGTAAAACACGAAAGAAGCAAGACATTTAACCTTTTACTTAAGTGCTAATTACTGCAACAACGACATAGTTTAAAATGTAACCAACTAGTCAACCGCGGACGGTAAAGTGATAGCGTAATATAGAGGGAAAGTAACACCCTTTCCAATTCAGTGGCAGTTTGCTGTCTATGTCTTCTTATCCCATATTTAGTGTCCTTGACCTGGGGAGCGTCACTTTCCCGTACAAAAACTCATTGCGAAGAGTAACTTATTTCAAGTAAATTCACCATTGTAGGAAAGGTTTTTAGCTGTATTTTCTGCCAATATTTTAGTTTAGTTTATATACAGGTTAAAATTGTAAAATGGCACATGTCATCAGAAGGACTTAAGAACTTAAGGAGAAGCGTTAATAATAGAAAGAAGTGCATATTCAATTTTTTTACGGTAGTCCTAATAAAAAACTCGCGAGTGAAAATGTACCCAGCAGATAAAACGCTTCCAGAGAACACAATCGATAGCGAAAGAACACGACATCAGTTAAAGAAACATTTAAACGGTATCAGCAAACATTATTTTCNGTGCCTTTTTATATTAATAACAGCCTGTTCAATTTTTTTGAAGATCCGTTCATAACTTTTTGAGTTATACTGTTAACAAACGTTATGACAAATATGAGTCAAACATACAAACGAACCAACCGATCTGCACCAAATTTTGACAATTTATGTCTTTTACCATTACTAACAACTCTTATGAATTTCGTAAAGATCCATTCATTGCTTGAGTTATTGTGCTAACAAGCATAAAATTAAAAACAGTGACAAACGAACGAACGAACAAACGGACCATTACCAAAAACTGGAAATCTACTCTTTGTTATATACCTAACAACTCATGTTAATTTCATCAAAATCCATTCGTAACTTTTTGAGTTATGGCATCGAAAAACATGACGCAGACAAACAAACAAACGGATGGACATATCATCACCAAAAGTTAATCATCTGTTCCTCCTAACATACCTAACAATCCCTGGAAATTTCATCCAAATCGGTTCATAACTTTTTGAGTTATCCTGGTGACAGATAAAGAGACAAAGAGACAAACATACAGACAGAGAGACAAACACGACGAAAACATAACCTCCTTGGCGGAGGTAATTATGGTGCCGTCAATGATGTGCTTGGGTGTTGTAGAGATGGTTTTTATTTGTAATTAGAGCCTCAAATGCAGGTATATTCGGAAATAATCAAACGATCACTGTATTGTCTACGGACATATATGTATAGACGTAATACAATCATCGTAATTGAAACGGCATACTTACGTGCCACTTCTCTATAGGCAAAGCATTCAGAAGACAACCGAACGAAAATTGCAGCACGAATGGATCCCAGTAATGAGTGCCTATTGAGTTGTAAAGTAAAACACGGAATAAGCGAGACATTTAACTTTTTACTGCCCGCATTAAGTGCTAATTACTGCGACAACGGCATTGTTTGGAACGTGACCAACTATTTAACCGCGGACAGTAAAACGATAATGTAATATAGAGGGCAAGTAACACCCTTTCTAATTCAGTGGCAGTTTGCTGTCTATGTCTTCTTATCCCATATTTAGTGTCCTTGACCTGGGGAGCGTCACTTTCCCGTACAAAAGTATTTATGTCAATATTTTAAATTTCATTTAGTTTATATACAGGTTAAAATTGTAAGATGGCACATGCCATCAGAAGGGTCTTAAGAACTTAAGGAGACGCGTTAATAACAGAAAGAAGTGAATATTCAATTTTTTTACGGTAGTTCTAATAAAAAAAAAAACTCGCGAGTGAAAATGTACCCAGCAGATAAAACGCTTCCAGAGAACACAATCGATAGCGAAAGAACACGACATCAGTTAAAGAAACATTTAAACGGTATCAGCAAACATTATTTTCGATCGCACCGACATGCAATAAAGTCAAACTCCATATCTCCGAACACCCTCAAGTGCAAGCTTCCTCCAAACATGTTCCAAGCCTGCCGGGTCGTGTGTCTACAGAAGGCAACAACGAAAGCTTCGAGAAGCAAAGTCAAACAATGGAAGCAATACAGTGCAGTCGTTATCAGGAGCGGTATCGGCTCAAAAGACTGTCGTTTAGCGATAGTCCCACATAAGAGGACTCGCTGACTCACCCTTCGACAAGTTCCAGATAGGCTTTTGTTTAGCAGACGATCATTAGTTAGTGTATCAAACGGAGGTCCAGCGCGAGGCATCGCCCCAGAACAGACGCGTGTAATACGAGGTTGGACTAATGAGGTTTTGGTCCGCAATCGACCATCAGCAATTAAAACAACGTCTCTTTTAAGGTCTTCGGAATAAGGTGCGAGGGATGACGCATCGAGGAAAGGGTGTTAGCTTTCTGGCCATGAAAGGTACGACCGGTCAGCGATGACAAGATGGGAGTGGCAGAGCAGGCGGACAGATGGACGGACGGAAAGACAGGTGGACCAAAGTTGCCCAGAATGACAGCAAATTTGCATTGTATGTGTAACAGAAAAGCGACAAAGAATATCAACAAAGCTGGAAGTGTCCGCTGCTTTGAAGAACTAATTGGCACTTAATTTCAAGAAAATCACAAAAACTGGTGAAAAAAATTATCACAATTAAAATCTGAAGAGAAAGAGTGAAAAAGATACGGTAATAAAAATCTTCATCTCTTTGAAGCACTAAAATCCAAAAGATTAATAAATGAAACACAATTGCGTAAATCAAAGTAGAAAGATCGACAGAAAGAGCAACTGAATTGCATCGTTTAATCTACAACATTTTAAATATATATCAGGCAAAGGATTAAATCAGTATAGTTTGAAAGGCGTAAGCGACAGGTACGGGTTTCATTATATAATAACCATTTAAATAATTCCTGCCACACTTCAGCAAGCATCACACCCCCCTCCCCATCTTGGCAGCATGGGTCGTAAAAATATCATACGGAATACTAGAATATCTTCAATGTAGATAGGGCCACTCATGTCACCAGGTACCGACATATTAAAAGCACGTGTCATACCACCAGGTCCTGGCACGTTACCAGCAAGTTCCACACCACCAGGCCCCAGCATGTTACCAGCAAGTTCTACACCACCAGGCCCCAGCATGTTGCCATCAAGTTCCATACCACCAGGCCCCAGCATGTTACCAGCAAGTTCAACACCACCAGGCCCCAGCACGTTACCAGCAAGTTCCATACCACCAGGCCACAGCACGTTACCAGCAAGTTCAACACCACCAGGCCCCAGCATGTTACCAGCAAGTTCAACACCACCAGGCCCCAGCACGTTACCAGCAAGTTCAACACCACCACGCCCCAGCATGTTACCAGCAAGTTCAACACCACCACGCCCCAGCATGTTACCAGCAAGTTCAACACCACCAGGCCCCAGCATGTTACCAGCAAGTTCCATACCACCAGGCCCCAGCACGTTACCAGCAAGTTCCATACCACCAGGCCCCAGCACGTTACCAGCAACTTCCATACCACCAGGCCCCGGTCCAGTGGCACCAGTTAGGCCTCCACAAGCCACAGCAGCCACGGTACGTGCTCTCTGCCACCCCGCCAGGCCCGTGGCCTCCGTACTAATTAGCTTTATTAGTTTCCTATCAGCAAATCGATCTCCCTCCTGATGCTATCGCAGCTCCAGCGAACATTTGTTCACCATTTGGCTCCCGAGCTTCTGATGTGTAATGGGGAGTAGAGAGCCCGGCCCATATTTGGCTGAGTCATGCTTGAAAATGCGCTATGCCGATGCGGTAAAGTCTTCCAGCGAGATTGAGTCTTGATTGGCTTAATATCTTCATTAGTCTTGTTTTCTTTCCGCGTAGTATTCGATATGCCCCTCTAGTAAAGTTAATTACATCATTAGTCTGATTTTTTATAATCTACTTGTCCAGGATTTGAATCTTATCGTGTGATTTAGCTCTGATCACATTATTCTCTTCAGCAGTCTTGTGTTTAACTTTTTCCCCGTAATGTTGCACTACCTGTTGAATAAAGCCAGTTTCATCATTAGTCTCGTATCCTATATATTTTTTGCATGCGCAGTTATATCGTATACAGTTCTCAAAGTACGATCAAGTCATGATTACCTACGCCAAGGATGTTATGTTTTCGTCGTGTTTATCTGTCTGTATCTTTGTCTCTCTGTCTGTCACCAAGATCACACAAAAAGTTGTGAACCGGTTTGGACGAAATTTACAAGGTTTGTTAGGTATGTTAGGAGGAACAGATGATCAACTTTTGGTGAAGATACGTCCATCCGTTTGTTTATTTGTCTGCCTAATTTTTCTCAATGCCATAACTCAAAAAGTTATGAATGGATTTTTATGAAGTTAACACGAGTTGTTAGGTATATAACAAAGAGTAAATGACCAAATTTTTTTAATGAACCGTTTGTTCGTTACTGTTTTTAATTTTATGCTTGTTAGCACAATAACCCGAAAAATAATGAATGGATCCCCATGAAATTTTTAGAAGTTGTTAGTAATGTTAAAAGACATAAATGACTAAATTTTGGTGTAAATCGGTTTGTTCGTTTGTTTGACTCATGTTTGTCATAACGTTTGTTAGCAGTATAACTCAAAAAGATATGAACGGATGTTCAAAAAAATTGCACAAGCTGTTATTACTATCAAAAGGCACAAATGATTAAATTCTGGAGTTTATACAAAGAAAATTATGGTTTCAGAGACAATTTGAATTTTTTGCTACCGTTGCCTCGCTTGGCGAAGGTATGCGCTCTCAGAGTGCTCTAGTTGTCTTTATTTCCTCAGTCTTGTTTGAGTTATGTTCATCTGGTTGGCAATGTTCATTTCATTAATAATAACTTTTTATTTCGTAAAACCCTTTCAGTAAAAGTTCCACTACGACCGCGTCATGATCGTCTTCACTCCGTTAGTTCTGTTTTCTAACTTAACGTTTAACGTGCGCCTTTTGTAAAGTTTTTCACTACAAGTGGATCAGACTTGGGTGAGTTTCATTATAAGGTCATTAGCCTTTGCGCTCCTTCGTTTAGAAAGACTTCAATTGCAACGGAATCATGGCGGGATAAATTTCAGGAATGGTACAAAACTACAAACAACCAACAAACGTCTTACGCAATCATCAAAGTGTTAACGATCCGTTTATCTTACAAAATAACAATATTAATAACGTGGTACTTTGCTGGACGAACTTGCTGAATGCCGTCAATCAAGCCAAGTACCATTAATTTCACAACAGAAAAATACCGGAAATGTTCTTCTATACCTCAGATTTAACGGAAATCAGAAGTTGACTAAGAGCATCACTGTCGTGTTGCACAGTACGATTTACTTCACAAAAGTATCGTGAATGTTCGTGTACAAATACAGATTTGGCAGAGATCAGACCTGGGCCAGGGACATCACTATCAGAAAGTTGAAGTACCACACTACGTACGTACCAACGGCAGCTTAAGAGCACCATTTATAGGCAGAAAAATATCACAAAGGCTTTTCTGGGTCTACAAATTTGAATGGGATCAGAACCAGAGTAATAAAATCACTGTTAATATAACACAAGTGCTAAACAATTAAGAGTACATTGCACTGAGAGAAAGATGTTGCAAATGTTTCTTTACGTCCAAAGATTTAAGTGCGANATATCACAAAGTCTTTTCTGGGTCTACAAATTTGAATGGGATCAGAACCAGAGTAATAAAATCACTGTTAATATAACACAAGTGCTAAACAATTAAGAGTACATTGCACTGAGAGAAAGATGTTGCAAATGTTTCTTTAGGTCCAAAGATTTAAGTGCGATCAAAACTGGACAGAGAACATAACTGTTGATGGACCACCAATGTTAAAAACAAAGTAAGAGTACATCTTGCTGACAGAAAAATGTCACAAATGCCCCTCTACGTCTACAGATCTGACGAAGATCAGAAGTGGGCCAAGCATCTCATTACGAAAGTCAGGGAGCGGGCCATCAGATAAGAAAGGCATTTATGCGGTGACGGCGATAGGGTGTATATATCACAGATTACAGCCGCGATATTGCTTTAATTTAGGATGGTTAGCTTCAATGACGGATGAATATACGCGAAAGTTTCCTTGGCATGGCCACTGGACTTTACGACCTAAGTTTTTACGCATAATATATGTTCAAGAAAGGGGACGACAGCTTGTAGGTCGTGTGCATGGGCACTGGGTACGCGTGCGAGTTCATCTTAAACTCGGTAATTTGTCAGTTTGACGTATTTTCTTGATTTCATGTTGACTGAGACCAGGATGGAGAACAACAGTACCGAAGATAACCGGTGTCTACCTAGCCCCGGAGAGAGTTTTTAGCTCAACGTGTGAAGCTGGATCTTTTATCTTCGTTTAAATAACAAAATAAAAAATGAATAATTCTAACTTGTGGCATCTAAGAGACACCTTTACAAGCTAAAAAAATTGTGCCAATCTTGGGGACTAGGTACATGATAAATAGTGGGAAAACTTGGAAAATTCAATAAACAATATTTTTGAAAGAAAAAAGCTCAAGGGGCTCCAAACCTACACACAGTCATTCATGTTTCCGTGAGAAGAATCAGGTCGGCAATTTTGTTAACACTTTTTTTTCGATGGAGTTTTGTGCGAAAAAATAAAAATAATATTTTTGATTTTCACTCAGTAACCCACCAACACCGGAAGTAAATCTCCACATCTCATAGAAATGGCAATTTTAACACAGTTCAGCGAAATTGGATAGTGTACGGCAATAGTGGCAAATACAGTACATTGCCTTTTCAAATTCTCGTGGGAAGAATTCTTCAAGCGGAAACTTTTGATTAATAAGTTTTTTTTATAGTACCCGATGTGATAAAATAAAAATATAGCTACCATTTTTGAACGTCCGCTGGGGCTATTTAGTAACGTTTCAATAATGCTTTCCTGTCAAAACCGATTTTTTTACTAGACATGATAACAGGTTAATATGACACTTTCTTCCACAGCTACGTGTTTGAATCGCTTAAGTTGATGAGCATCAACTGATCCAAAACTTCAATCAATTGAGGCTTCAAGCTCCAGGCGTTAACCGCAACTAATTGCGCTTGAGATAGCAGTAAACGCAAAACAATTATTAATAAACTAATGTAAAAAAGTTGAATGGACATTCCTTCATTGTTCGGGCCAGTTGCCAAATTTTTGAGTCATTTCGTAAAGAGTTTAAGCGTTCGGCCTCACTGGGAAATTGTTTTGCACAACGGCATGAAGCTGCTACCGTTGACATCCAGCTTTTGCAGAGTTGAATCCGAAGAAGAGTTGTGAAACAATGATGTGGGTTCGTTCCTTCTTTCTGCTTGAGAGGGCCATACAACTTTGATAAAAATACACACTTATCCCACACAATAATATGTTTGGAATTAAACAGGAATAGCCCCTTTGACAGGTGTCTAGTTCAATTTGAAGAATTCTTTAGCAGTCCATTAGGGTTTTTGCCCCTTAGACGCGAAGCTCAATGTTGGTGACAACAGCTACAATACAAAAAAGAACATGAACTAATATAATTTTTTGCGAGTAATACATTGGGCGTGCGTGCCGACATAAAAGGATTCCGAGTAAAGTTGGGCTTTGGACAAGATACAATCGTGTAGGCGATGCAGCAAGATAAAACAGAGCCTTTGAAATTGAGAGATGGTATCGAATTAAATACGAATGAACAACTTGTAGAATATGCTGCCCGATAAGCTAATCTGGCTGAAATCGATAGCTGCTCACATTCACTGAACACGAAGGCCAGTCATGTAGAGCAAGCTGTTAAAAGATAGATAACATCTCTCTGAAAGATGCGTAAAGATAAAAATCAGGCAAAAACAAATGCCACACAGCAGTCATGAGTCAGTCAGGTACTTAAAGTATCCCAAGAGTCAGTAGATGCCGCTGAACTAGCTCGATATGCACTGATGAAAAAAATCCTCCATTAAAAAAAAAAAAAGACTCTGGGAGGACAAAACGTACAGAAACTTGTAAATTATACTTAATATAAAGAGCCAAATTTCAAATTTAGAATGCACTACGGCCGGACTATTATGGCTTCAAAGAAGTTTAAATATACCCATATCCACACAGGTAAAGCCAATCTGCCGGCACACCCCAAATGATAAATTCACATACACTGGTTCGTGATAAATGCCCTTGGCGTAAAGGAGTGCATGGCTTAAGTCGTCCCCAGGCTGTCAGAACCATGACGTCCAAGACGGACATGAACTGCGCCCCCCCCCCTCCGAGTGTTGCAAGACTACACAATCCCAACTAAGAACTCAACCTCAGACCATGAGACAATTAATGAGCGTAGTGTTCTCTTCATTCTGAAATTGGTAGTATATATAGCCCAATACATAGTAAGTAATGAGCAGAGTAACGGTATTTTTTATATCGGTGGCTGTTTCCGCTTCATGCCTGCCGATAAATGTCTGCATTCGGGTATAAAGTTTGATTAATTTTTGGTTTTTCAGAATGTCATCATAAGAATTTTATTCAGTTCTTGGCCAAACGTTTTCCCACCAATAAACATCATTTTCTTTACTTTTAAAAGTGCACCACTGCCCTACTGCTTCTATTTACAGCCGAACAATTGTATCCCCTGCAAAAGTGAATATTAATATTTCCACAGTAATTCAATTGACTATACGCATGATTTCAATTTTACATGAAGAAAAAGTTTCTGCACTTTTACACTATTTCTCAAGTCAAGTGCAAAAATGTTGATTATATTCATCAGCGTTTAAATACCCAGCATGCATTTTCAAATATTCATATTCGTTCAAATAAAACTTGGTTTATCTTCGAGTTGACAAAGCGAGAGCTTTTCCAAAAACTGTTTAGCAAATATTTCGGCAAAACGTACAAAATTTGCCGCAGCACACAATTGATCAAGCCAATAGATCAGCAAAGATCCAGCATATTCTTTGCGAACCTAATTTTTTTCTAGCTAAAGTTTCGGAAAATCAAGGCAGCCTCGCTATATTACAGTTTTTCTCGGCCAATGTTTCTAATTTTTTTCATGTCGCAATATCCTATGTACAGTTGTACTCCTGGTCGCTTATCCAAAAAATAATTTCATTTTTTTTAAATATCTGCTTACAGCACGGGTTTTCCGAGTGCATCACTCCGGAAAAGAATTTTTTTTATGGGTTTACCATTTCGGAAAAATTGGTAAACTGCAGCAGCACATGCATATCTTATCTCTCTTTAACTGAATAATCCAAATAAGCACACTTCGCACATATAATTCTAAAACTGAGCTGCAAAACACGACGCCTCTACAAGCACTCGTTATCTGTAGTTAATCTAATTGTTTAGGAGATCCCGTCTCATTTCCTTAGTTCAATTTTCGATATACTTTCAGCATGCAAGATTTCTTCGTTTTTCAAGTCGAAAAGAATAGAAGACGCTGTCCTGTCTGCAGAAGCTGGCGAACTTAGGCATGCAATACTGCCAGCTTGGAGTCCCTGTGGGGGCGCTTGTCGATAAGAACACAACATACGACGTGGACGTGCTGGAGTTCTTGGACTTTTCTCTCCGTTTATTTTACCAAACCTTTGCTGATTTGCTACGTGGAAGAACTGTGTCTAGTATTTAAAAAAATCATCTGGGGCTTTCTGAGTCTGGCATTAAAACAGATATATATTCCGTTGATATTTACGTATATTTTACGGGAAATTGTGTGCAAAAAAAAAAAAATAGGTGAGATAGAACTTCAACTTGCACGATCGCATGATGATGAGAAATTAGAGAAGAAAATACAAACTACTAAAAACAAAGGGAATAGCGAGTATTTTCTTTCGCTTATGCTCCTTGTTGTTCATCCGTCAAACCCCATGAGGGCTACTTGTTAGCAAGTGACCCTTCCTGATAATGACCAAGAAATGAGCGAAATACAGAGTCGCCGATATCAAGAGGCATTTAGAGACAAAATTCGCAATCCCGCAAATTGAATTAACTAGAAAGCACTTAACGGACTTTCAATTCACAAAATTCAGCATCGAACGAGCCATTGACGAACCTAGTGGCAGTAGCACCACAGGATAAGTGATGTGCCTGCAAAAATTCTTAGAAATATCAATCAAGAATCTCTTATCTCCTATACCTTATTTGTCGAAGTCAGCGAATGAAGGGGTAGCTCCAATCCCCAACCAACATGCATTTATAGCATTTATCCTCAAAGCTGAAAGCTACGGATCCAGTCAACTATAGACCTGTCACTAACTAGCTACGACGCGTCGTGACGACGTTTAAAAGAGGGTTTAGGAAGTACCGTACTCAGTGCATCATTTAGAGAGCAATAATTATCTACTAACATCAAATCAACATGGCTTCCGAAATAAACAATTTACTACATTTCAGCTGCTAGAGCATCATGAATCTGTTGTAGATTTACTGCGCGAAGAAAAGAGTAAGGATATAATATAATAGATATTGCCAAAACATATGGTAATGTTAACCAAGGTAACCCAAAGTGTAATCATACACAAGAAAGTATCCGATTATGAACGACAGCCGATAGTCAGTGGAGCTCCACAAGGAATGGTGCATGGTCCAATACTGTTTCTTAACATGATGAATGATATGGAGTGCCAATAGAAATTTACGGTTCAGTATTCATTTGCAGACGGCACGAATATAAGCCCGCGGTTTAGTCACAGCCAAACGTATGCCCAGCCCAATAAGATGTATGCAGCATAGTTCGGAGGTCATCGAACAATAACATGGCCTTCCATGAAACAAAATTCGAACTGTTACAGCTCGGAAACATTCCTCCCTTACCGAATCATGATCTAATATGACGAATGACAGGAGTGAAATTGAAAGAAAGAAGAAAAAAAGAAAATTTTATATTTGCTTTGGAGTGAGAATGCAAGATAATGCAACTCTGAGGATAATGTGGCATGAGCTAAAACCGTAGGCAAGAAATGGTCGGAAAGGTGCTTTATACTCTCTCGTCACGAGAAGACATAATGCTCACCTTATGGGAAGAACTGGCACTAAACTGAGAGAAATTTTGAAAGTCCTACGAGCTCAGTTTGTGGGTCCAAATGAACTTGAAACGGGTGCAGAGCAGCAAGTTTGGTAGAACTTGGGTTAGCGAGACTCAGTGCATGAGTCCAAAGCGTTTTGGCGAGAGATTTTCAGTGACGTCAGCTGTTCGCTCGCCCATATGTACTCTTGATTCACGAGCACTTGATTACATGGAACTTCTGGAATCAAAATTTTTAAACCCAAATACAGAACAGCATGAACTGAGTAATGTCCGTAACAAGGACTTGCAGTACTTACGATTTCACACAGAGATTGACAGACGAGAAGCTCAAACATACTTACGCTCGGATAGCAACGTGAATTGAAGACTCTACGTGAAATGAAAATTGAAAAACAGATATCCTTAACACTCTTTATGCCTGTGTTATTTTGCTACAAGGGCCCTTTGTCCCATTGTACTCCTACGGAAAAAAGAGTTGGCAGCGAGGCAGCACAGCCTGGTACAGATAGGGTTAATCGACTACTCGCAATTTCTAGCAGTTCCAGTATTTATATAATTAGATACTGCAGCCTCCACACTTGTACCAAGTCGTGGTAGTTCTATAGTAGGTGGCGTCGCCTCCGATAACATGCTTATAGTATATCAGTCGGATAGTTAACAGAATATCAGAGACAGCCTCCAGTTCAAGGACGTTTAAAGTGTGACCGGTTTGTCCTTAAATTCTGAAACTCGCTCTACAGTAGAGTAACTATGGCTCAAGACTGCACTTTCGGATAAATTGAAGCGGAAATATCCATAAAACTGCGCCAGTCAAAGACGCAACTAGTACTGTAAGTCTGCAGGTTTGTCTAGATGTGTTACAAAGTGAGGCGTCATTACACTACAATTTCTTTTCAAATCGAAACCAGATTCAATTTGCCAAACAAAGCTAAACGAAACGAGAGCCAAAAACCCGAGTGCTTTACCACAACATCCCCGCGGATGAGATCTGTCCCGCTCTGTTTTGAAAGAAATAAGTGGCTGATCTTTTTGGCGTCATCGCGAGGGAGATAAGGCGAGAGATTTCAAAACAGCTGTTTGCAAGGGGCGACTCTCCACACCGCCCGCCATTGTTGGGACCCAACAGCATTTAAGAGAACAAAGAAAATTAGAGTGAGGCGAGGACACCTTTTGTGGAGGAGCAGCAGTGGGCTGTCGTTACGTCAGCTATTGCCTTTCGCTAATCTGAGACTTGCGTTTGGACTAGGATGCGGAGAACAGAAATCTGAGAATTGCGTTTGGAGTAGGATGCGGAGAACAGAAATCTGAGAATTGCGTTTGGACTAGGATGCGGAGAACAAAAATCTGAGAATTGCGTTTGGACTAGGATGCGGAGAACAAAAATCCGAGAATTGCGTTTGGACTAGGATGCGGAGAACAAAAATCTGAGAATTGCGTTTGGACTAGGATGCGGAGAACAAAAATCTGAGAATTGCGTTTGGACTAGGATGCGGAGAACAAAAATCTGAGAATTGCATTTGGACTAGGATGCGGAGAACAAAAATCTGAGAATTGC
>LQNS02277602.1:19729614-19774889 GCA_001587735.2 Parhyale hawaiensis
CTGTCTGTCACCAAGGCAACTCAAAGAGTTCTGGACGGATCTTTATGACATTTACAGCGATTGTTTAGTATGTCAGGAAGAATAAATGATTATAAGTTTGGTGAAGTTCCGTTCAACCGGTTGATTTTATTGTTTGTTTGGCTCTTTTTTTCTTGGTAACGCAACTCAACGAGCCAAGGACGGAACATCATGAAATTTGCACGAATTTTAAGGAACATTACCTGAAGCAAATGACCAAATTTTAGGGTTAATCAGTCCCTCCATTTAATTTCGTTTGTCTCTATGTTTGTTTCTATGATTGTCAGTAATATAACCGAATAAGTTGCGAGCGGATCTTCATGAAATTTGTAGGAATTGTTACAAATGGAGTGCGCTAATTTGCCGTAGCTTTTCTGGCTGGTGGTGTGTAGGGGAAGGAGGGAGGAGGAGGCGGGCGGTATGAGGCTCATGCTGCACTGAAACTATCTTAGCTGCACACACTCGTACAAAATTTTAGATTTTCACAACTTCAGAAAGTTCAACAAACATAGCCCTCGGTATCCAATTGACGAACCCCCTTTTCAGTTTCCGTCCGTCTTGAACGTTGTTTATTCTGGGACTAAATTTTCACACAGAGATTTTTTGCTAGCAGGTTCTGTGAGCCTGCTTGTGCTGATGTGGTGCAGGACATTCTATTGCACGGTAAAACTGGCTGCCACCCAGTCACTCTGCCAGGTTGACTGCCGAAGTACGTTGGAGGCATTAGGATGGGAGAGTTCCAGCCAGCTCCTAAGGCAGTCGCTGTCAATGATGGTGGTTCAGACGTATGCTAGTGTATTTTTACATTGAAGGTGCAATAAGGGCCGAGTTCACACATCAATCATAACAACGCGTTCAGTCATCCGCTCGTCGGAACGTGTTACTGTGCCCTAGAAATAACAGACATGTTCATTGTTTTCTTCGTTTTATTTAACTTCACTTCACCTATAGTGACACTAGCAGAAAAAACTGATTTTGACGGTCAACATTTTAATAACCTTTTGTGACGCATACAAATTTGCACTGCTAACGATGGCACAATACTTTTGGACCAGTGGAAGAGTAAATGCGTTGATATGAACGACGTGTGAACTGGGCCCACGAGGCCTACATCGCATCAGCCATTTGCTGTAGACAAGGAGGATTGATATTAAACTTTCTTGATCTAAGCGTTAGCTGGCTTATAGGCTCGATGCTTGCTGAAGAGGCTAGCAAAAAAAAAAAAAAATTAACGCTTAACATGAGGCGGATACTTACGGTAGTTTACAAATTAGATACTGAGTTTTAGTTATGTCAAGTTTACTAAAAATTGAAAAATTTAAATTTCGTATCTGTGGACAAAATGTCCGCTGGATGTCGTCCTCTTCCCACACCCGCTGACGTTACCAGCTAGAAAGTATGGAAATTACACTCGCTGGCTTTCATGGGAATTAGTGGATGTACGCGCTCCACTTTACATTAACTCCGAGTATTAAAAGAAGGTGAATTTGAAACTCTCGCCAGATTAATTAAGCCAAGAACGGCACGGGATGAAAATATCAACAGGAAGTTTATGTTTCGTTAGGTGCAGTTTCAAATTAATTACCAAACAGAGCAATCTAAACCGTGTTCAGTGACAGCCATAACACCAGGCAGAAAGGATAATAACCTGTTGATTAGATTGCAACAATCGTTTCGAAGACTATTTAACATGACAACGTTATAGATATATAGTCACACAAACAGTACTTAGCCCCAAGACTCTTATCTGGTGACGAATTTCTTACAGCATTTCTTTCGCGGGCTATAATGGAACAAAGTTCCGTTCACTTGATCACAGTTAGCATCTCGCAATCGTTTCGAATATTAAATATCTAGAAACAGTATTGAATTCTCGGCTTAGTCTTTTGATGTAACATTTTGTATAGTTCCAGTTTTACAAAGCGTATTCAGGAATAAATTCGCATGAAGAGAGAGGGTCAGTCACCATGCTCATTTAAACGCACATCGCAGCTATACATTTTGTAAAAGAAATCGAATTTAAATTTCTAGAGGTAGCGTTAGATACCGTACATATATACTCCCAGCTAACCAGGTAGGTATAAAACCATTACGAAAAAGTATAAAACCTGCGGTCTCCTGCAGCTAAATGGTTCGTAAACCATTCAAGTATAAAAATTAATCACTATATAGAAAACCAGCCTGATTGGAAGCTATAGCAGATGTTAAACCATTAGAGTATAAAAACTAAGTCGCGAGAAAACCCTGTGCACTACACGCTAGAGCGTTCCCGACTCACATTGGTATAAATGACAAAACGGCATCAAAAATCACGTTCATTTACAATTATAATGTTTCATAAATCATTCGACATTAAATATCAAAGCAGAGCAACCAAAACTACGCTCTCTCGCAGTTAAAGCGTTTCGCAACCATTCGGGTCTAAATTCATACAAAAGAATATGTCCAAAACATCGCTTACTCGCAGCTAGAGCGTTTCTTGAACCATTAGGGTCTAAATTCATACAAAAGAATACCTACTTCCAAAACATCGCTTACTCGCAGCTAGAGCGTTTCATGAACCATTCGGGTTTAAATTCATTCAAAAGAATATGTCCAAAACATCGCGTACTCGCAGCTATAGCATTTCGTAGAACACTCGAAATTCCGACGGAGTGCACCCAAAACAACGCTTATTCGCAGCTTGAGAGTTTCGTGAGCAATACGGACCAAAATCCCTATAAGGCGTGCATCCAAAACGTTGCACACTCGCAGCTATCGCGCTTCGTCAATATTCAGGGATAAAAAATCATCCAAAAGCGTCACCTAGCGAGCGCATGCAGCAATGGCGCGGCATAAATTACAAAGAGACGGTGCATGCCACGCGAGAGGCAGGGCGGATGGGAAAAGACCTTGTAATTACGATCAATGAACCACTTAGCTTGTGCTAATGATGACCTCGTGATCCTGGCACACAAAGGGGGGCCGCCCCCTATTGGCAGGGAGGTCGAGGTCCCGATAGCCACCCTTCAGACGACTAAGATACGGCCGTAATTAATAAGGATATACAATCGAGAAAAACACTTGGTGTAATCCACAGACGGCTGTGAAGCTAAGGTAAATGTTGAGAATATGCGATAAAGTTCCATTTGGGATTTTTGCTGAGAAAATGCCCAGGGTTGTCTAACAGGCGAATAAGATATTGCCATTGCTAAAATGAATATAACATGGAACGAAATAACTCATCATCATGAATTCCAAAACAACCCCGAACTACAGATCTACACGACTGTAAGAGGATGCGTGGCCTCGCTATAAAGGCATTTCTTCCGCACGAATACAAGACGACAAAGAACCTTTGCAGTAAAATAACACTACCTGGTATAAATAAGGTTAACTCTAACTTCTTATCAATCACACCTCCTCTAGCAGGCACGGCAGCATCTCCACCATCACCCAAATATTGCGCCTTCATCTACACGATTTCACCTTGCAATGTTCCGACTCATCAATATTTCGTGAAGAGCTCGGTCAATAAAGCCACAAGAGACATCGTTTCCCCCTTTTAATACACGGATTATATGCCATTAATCGCATCAGTAATTAGCGAAACATCGCTAAGTATCTCAGCGGCAACATGAAATATCTCTGGGGAAGCAGTGGGACGAATAGTTAATGGGTCCGAGACTAATTTGGTAAATTTAATGCAAGTTGACCATGTCGTGTTACATGATGTAAAACCATATGGTAAATATACGATAGATTATGGTGGGCAATATGGTATTCACTGAAACAAGTTAACTTAAATATAATTGACACTTGAATTTAAGTTTGTCTAGAATAATATTGCAAATTCTTCTTGCTGAATAGTGGGCCTTATGCTCATCAGAACAAGGGGTACAAGATTAACTTTTTGATCCGTAATTTGCTATGCATGGTGAAAATCTACCTGAAAAAATTTGATACAAAAATGAGGGCGTACACTTGTGCACTGACACTACTTTGAGTGCCTAATGTTAGGCATGTTAAGAGGAACGAATGATTAACTTTTCGTAAAGATCCGTTGAAGTGTTTGTTTGTTTGTATGCCCCTTTTTTGTTGGTACCTAACGCAAAAAGTTATGGACGGATATTAATGATATTTGCAAGAACTGTTAGGTAAGTTACGAAGAGCAAATGACAAAATTTTAGTGATGATCTGTTTGTCCGCTTGTCTATTTGTCTCTATGTTTGATTTTATGTTTGTCAGCAACAACGCAACAAGCTATGAACGGATCGTCACGAAATTTGGAAGACTTGTTAAAAATATTAAAAGACACAAATGAACAAATTAAGGTGATGGTAAAAGGAAATTTTAGTTTCAGAACTAATTTCAATTTTTGTTAACAGTGCCTTGCTTGGCGGTACTATGCGCTCTCAGAGTGTTCTAGTTATCAACGTTTTACGGTCGAAAATAATACATTGATAGTAATCTAATTCCGTAAAGCTATCTCTATAAACTATCCTCTGCGGAGTAGCGCAGTTTTCCCGTGATAACGTCTCACGTAAGAGCTACGTCTAAGATATAAGCCAACAAGGCTGGCAAAAACCCAATATGAATTAAAGCACTCTAAGAACGCATACCTCCGCCAAGAAAAGCAATGTTAACAATAAAAATCAAATTGGTCCTGAAATAAGGATATCCTTTTTATTATCACTAAAATTTGGTGAATTGTTCCTATTGACAGTAATAACAGTGGCTGTAATTTTCTTAAGATGCGTCCGTTACTTTTTCAGTTATGTTCTCGCCAACACTAAGACAAACATTAGTCAAACACGCAAACGGAAGAACCAATCATCACCAAAATTGAGTTATTTGTGCCTTTTGACATTTTTAACAATTTCTACAAGCTTCATGAATATCTGTTTATATTTTTTCAGATATGTTCTGAGAAACAATTAACAAACATTAGTCAAACACCTAAACCGACGACCGTGACAAAAGTTTGCTGGTGTCTTTCAACATGTCTAACAATTTCTATAATGTGTCACGAAGATCCGTTAGTAACTGTTTGAGTTATGTTACCGACAATCATAAAAACATATCTAGAGACAAACAAAGAAGCGGACCAATAAGTCAATACAAAAGCTTGGCCATATGCTCCTAGTAACATATCCAATAATTCCTGCAAACTTCATTATGATCCGTCCATAACTTGTCAAGTTACGCTACCAAGAAAAAAGAGGCAGACAAACAAAGAAAGAAAAAAAAACTACTGAAAGAATCTTTACTAAATGGTAAACATCTGTTCTCCCTAACATGCCTAACAATTACAGTAAATTTTGCAAAAATCCGTTCGTAACTGTTTGAGTTATGTTGACGACAGAAACCGACCAACAGAGAGACAAACAAACAGACAAGTTCGACAAAAACGCAACATCTTTGGCAGAGGTGATTATTTCGTATGATGCCAATGTGGCTATCACGTAGCTGCCGCAGAATCTTTCTGCTGTAAAAAATGCCGTTGTAGATACACAAGTGGCCGCTACAAAGGACCCAGCTAAGTAAAACGAGATAGTCACCATCTTAAGCAAAATTTGTACGAAATGCATGGGGCCAAGGGGGGGCAGCAGCTGGGTCAGACGTGACAAAACCGCGTGGTGCCCATTTTGGTTTTATCGCCTCCCTCTAATTGATATTGAATAGCCTCAATAACAAGACCCACAATCTCATATGTAGGACTTTGCCACGAGGAATTAGGCCACTGCTTCCTTTCTGACTCGGCCATGATGTAATAGGCAGAAAGGGGCTTTTGTGTTATGAAAGAAAGATACATGTTGAACGAGCTATAATTCAATAACACATGCACTGGACGTCACCGGCCATGCCAAACACAACTTTCACTTGGCAATATCTGTGACGTAAAGAGTTGTAGCGTAATATCGTAAAGAGTTGTAGCGTAATATCGTAAAGGAATATTTTTAGTATATAATTCGAATCCAGTATATAATACCGGCAGTCGATCGACATCCAATAAGCAACTTATGTATAAATGAGTAACGTCTAATTGACAACTATATAATTTCATCTCGTAACAATCCAGTAGAGTATACCGGTAGTTGGTTGACATCCCAGCCACCCACGTAGATGCCTGTACCATCCAGTAACATAGAATATTAGACTGCAGAAAACTAGATAATTTTAGCAGACAACAAGCCAGTCCTGCATATTGGTCGTCGCTGAATTCAGCAACACAATGGTTTTCAGTTAGCGCCCTCACCAACATGGTGAGGTATTCTCTTCCTATCAAGAGGTGAGCCAGGGTCGGTAAAAGCATCCTGTATAAGGACTAAAAGCAGACGGATTTCGCCCATTGAAGCCCACCATACAAGATATAAAAAAGAAATGTTGTGGCCAAAACAATGTCCGATGCCATAAAGCATTGCCCTATCGAATCAAAGAGGAAGGTTTATGGACAGTACAATGGCTGTGTAGACGCTGATATTTTGTCGCGAATGACTCATGAAAAATATATGGAGGTAGCGAGCAAAAAGATTTATTAAGCAGTTGTGTGTGAAATTTAATTCATTGACGGTTCCACGCCGTAACTGTCATGAGAATAGTATTGGAGAGGTTTTATGGCTGTGCAACAAGTTATTGCTATGCGGTACCTACTTAGATATAATATTATGAATTTTTGTTATTCAAAAGTATTAAACTGAGTTTTTATCGATGGGTTAATTGAACACTAAAATCGTTATCTACTGAAAGTCAGCTTTAAACAAACAAGTAACAAGATAAAAGTACTGAAGTCTTAATCGAACACTTATTGCTCTATTTACCGCAACTTAGCTCTTATTAGAAACAATATGATACTGTTACTTATGGGTTAATTGGATATGTTATTTCTAAGTAGAGATACACAGCTTTTATAAGATTTAACATAATCATAGTATTGAAGCGTTACTAGCATGAACACTTAAATCTCATCGACAGAAATTCAACTATAACAGGAGCAATGCTTTCTCAAAACGATACAATGTTTTGTGATAATTGGTCAATATTTGTAATTAATTGGAGAAACGAATATAACTTTTTGCACCGATTAATGAAAATATCGACAAAATTCACAAAGAAAAGATATATATGGCACACCATGTCAGATGCGACAACTTGGTAATGATGAGTTGAGATACCATCAATTGCGAAACTGAAGAGGCTAAAAGAAATGAACACCAATGTATTCAATTTAAGGAAGTGGTAGTTTTAAAAATAAAATACTAGCTTAAAACAAGTATATCTCACTTCCGTTGATGATAATTATGAACGATTGTGTATTATTTCAGTTTGTTTCCTAATTCATGTGCAGTTTTTAAATAATGGGACTTTTAGTGAATTTTAAATGATGAACGCAACATATTATAATTATAATTTCCGATACCCAAGTTGTCAAAAAAGCCAGCAGAAAGGGCGGCGGCTGCAGGTTCAAGTCTCGTAATAATTGCATCGTAACAAATTCTTAAATTTGCCCGACAATGTTAGAAAATTCGTGAATATTCGTAACAAAATGGCCAAAAACGTTCCTGAATGGAAGTCTAACATCAAGAAATAATAATACAAGAAGACAAAACTTCAACGTTCGTACCACTAATGGATAACATTCGTAACTTCATACCATACATTAGGGGTTAGATTACCAAGTTTGTCGTACGAGGGCACAAAATTTGCAAATTCATAACCAGAAGGTGTAAAATTCGTAAATTGGTAACACAAGGTAGCTAATTAGCACGTTATTCGTGATACGAATTTGTATCTAAATTAAGGGTAGGACGAGGGTCTGATTAGATAAATTGTAACATGAGCGCGCTAAAAATTGGCAGACGTGTTGGATATCGAAGATAAATTTTACAATTTCGAAACTGTTATTTGATCATGTCTCTATTAACACAGCAACATTGACAAGTAACTTGCAAGTGAGGATGGATTAAATAAAGTTTAATTTATAGAAAAATTGAGCATGTACTATTAGAAGGTCGATCCGTTAAATGAGGCCCGTTGAAATATAGTATACGTCGAAGGATACAATTAAAGCATAAAAATCGTCTGTTTTGAAGAAGAAGTGCTCAATATTGTAAAGCTGAATGCCAGTCTGCAACGAATATTGAACTGCAAAATAGGTTATAAATCGTTCACAGATATCGATTAAAAATAGAAATTTGCGCAATCACTGCTGGAAAGCATCAAAAAATCCCACGTCAAAATAAGTTATAGACACAAAAATTGCACAATTATTGCTGCGAGAATGCATAAGAAGATTTCACTTCAAAATAAGTTATCGTCAACAGCTGTCAAGAGATTCCCTCTCAATCAAGATATTCTCAAGACATTGTCGGATTGAATAAGTCACTTGTCCCTTTTCAGGCGCCTTTTCATTTCAACAAAAGCTGACCTCCAGGCCGAGAGATCACGTACGGGGCTGACAAAAGATGGTCGAAGTCAGGCATGTCGTGGGAAAAGACTAAATTCAGCAGAAAATATCAACGATGGAAATGTAAAAATGTTAATCACGGGTGGAATTTCGACAATTGCAAAAATGAAAAAAAGTTATGAAGTTGATATAGTTGTAATGGTGCGAAGTTGCGATCGATAAGAGATAAAACTCAGAAGAAACTCAACAATATGAAATAGGTAGGTTTGTTGTACAAAATTCTATAGAGTACTACGTGTAAAATGGTAGAGATCTGGCCACATCATAAAACACACAAAATGTAAAAGAAAATGAAAACGGTAAAATAAAGTTAGTAAATTTTGTTCAGTATTGATTTTGTCGTTATTAGTCCTAAACTGTGGCACTAAATATTCAGAATCAATCACACAGTTCTTCAGTTCTGCAATTTGTTTCTTTCAGATGCTTCACAAGAAAGCAAAAAAGGAAATAAAGACAAAATTACCGCAAAATCAATTTAGTTTTTGTTCTTTTATTTTCGATTTAATTGAGTACCGAACCAATTTATTCGCCAACCCAATAACATACCAATGGAAACAGCAATAGAATATAGGATATAATTGCACACCACATCGAAGGGCTTGCGGTATGCCAAAGGAATAGGTAAAAATCAAGAAACTGTTCCCCTCAAGAGGACTATAAATACGTCAAACAAACGTATAATATATAACAAAGATAGAAAGAGATTAAATGAAGCTACAAGGATTTGCGTCATAAAATCCACGCCCGCAACATAATTTAATCAAAAGCCATCAATAAAAAAATAAAATGAGCTAACTAGATTGTAACCGTATTATTATGGGATAAATTTTAAGCCTCCAGCTCCACCACGAAGACGAGTGAACCAAGGAAGAAATAAGAAACGTACAGTATGTCCACAGAAACTTGGATTCCACGTACAAAGGTGTTTCTACAGACAGGATCAACGAACAAAGAATGAATTACACATATTTCAGCCAGTAGGAAGATATTCATACAATAATCCCCGTACCATTATAGAACTGTATCAGTAAACTAGTACAATGCATGATAACAATAAGCCCTACAGAGTAATTGTAGCTTCATAGCGTTGTCATACTACACAATTAATCTACAACGCGCATGAGAACAGAAAGTCACCATAGAAGAGAAAACAGACATTAATAAAACATTACTACGCAATAAAGTAGTAGTATAGAGAAGCACTGAACTACCACGGAATGACTTCTGTTACAAAAAATAGAGCACTCTGAGAGCGCATACCTCCGCCAAGCAATGCATGGTAACGAAAATTGGCTCTGAATCCGTTATTTTCGTCGATCAACACCAAAACTAATCATTTATGCCTTTTAACAGAATAAGGAGTTTCTGTAGTTTTTTGGAATATCCGTTCATAACTTTTTGAGATATGCTGCTAACAAACATTATTCAAACACCCCAACGGAGTAACCGATCATCACCAAAATTTAATCAATTAAATCTTCTAACATTACTAACAATTCCTGTAAATTTCATAAAGATCCATTCATAACTTTTTGAGTTATTGGGCTAACAAGCATAAAATCAAACACAGCGACAAACAAAGAAACAGATCATCATAGAAACTTGGTCATTTACCCTGAGTAAATCCCTAACAACTCATGCAATTTTCAATAAAATCCGTACATAACTTTTTGAGTTATAGCAACAAGAAAAATGAGGCAGACAAACAAACGGATGGACTGATCTTCAGCAAAAGTTAATCATCTGTTCCTCCTAACATACCTAACAATCCCTGTAAATTTCGTTGAAATCTGTCCATAACTTTTTGAGCTATCTTAGTGACAAACAGAGAGATAGACAGACAAACACGACTTTATATATTCAAAACCATTGAAGTAGCTACAAAAAGGCAGATGGGAGTTGGTATAATACGTACAGAGATCTGAAAATTTTTACGAATTTAACATGGAGGAAAAAAAGAACTGTAATACTCAGGAGGCAAAACCTACAATAGCTACGTAAGATTTATAATATAGCCATTGGTCGATATTGAAATGAAACGTCATAGCGGGAAAAATACACATAAATTTTGTTCGCTTATGTATTTGAAGACTAAACTAGAGCACTCTGAGAGCGAATACCTCCGTTAAGCGAGGCAACGGTTACGGTAAATTCAAATTGGTTCTGAAACCACGACCTTCTTCGTATCAACAAAAAAATCTAATCATTTGTGCCTTTTAAAAGTATTATTAGTTTTAGTAATTTTCTTGAAGATCCGTTCAAAACTGTTTCAGTTATGCAGCTAATAAACATTCTGACGAGCATTAGTCAACCTCACAAACAGACCAACCGATCATCACCAAAATTTAATAATAATTTACGTCTTTTAACATTACTAACAACTCCTGTAAATTTCATAAAGATCCATTCATAGCTTTTTGAGTTATTGTGCAAACAAGCATAAAATTAAAAACAGCGACAAACAAAGTAACAAACAGGTCATCACAAAAATTTTGCCAATTACTCTACGTAATATACTTAACAACTCATGTAAATTTCATAACAGTCCGTCCATAACTTTCCGAGTTATGGCATTAAGAAAAATGAGGCAGACAAACAAACAAACATAGGGATGAACGGATCTTCACCAAAAGTGGCTCATCGTCTGAATTTATAGACCGTCAGATGCTACGCTCGTCAGTTCACTCAATGTTTCATCCTGGAGCGTTGGTGGCATGGAATTGGTGGTTGTGATCCGTGGTCAGCTGTGTGGGGTCTTCCCTCGTTTAAATCAACCGTGAATGTTTGGTACATCTTTTTTATTATTTTGGTCAGTAGCGCTTCGGGCAGCCGAAGACCGATTAATAAGTCATTTGGGCTTTATAACACGTTCATTGGTGCCCGAGCAACTGATTAATAACACCAAATTTTGCGCGTTCCTTCACATCCAACTCGATATGAAAGATTTTTTTTTTGTGTTTGTGTCGCCAAATCTACTCAGCAGATTTATAGGGGATTTCATGTAGCGAGAAAACGATGGAAATTCCAAGCTGGATCGCTGTGTCGTTTCAAGCACTTCCAGTTCGAAAAAAATAAGTAACAGATGCCCGAGTCCAGGTCGTCCAGGCGAGCCTAACTGTGTCCACGCACCATAAAGTTTGCCAAATAACTCGTCAAAACTTCGCAAGGCGCAGGACGACGACGACTCGACAAGGAAGACTGCATCAAGTCACAACAAAGCACCGCATAGGCTACTTCTATTGAGTTTGTTTGAACAGAGGATCATATTTTATCTGAATCAGACAAGCATGTCGAAGTTAGGCTCCAGGTAAGGCAATGTTATGACTTCTCGGTTGCCTTTTTAGCGGGCGGGCCCGCTATTTTGGAGTGCACCTTACCGGGCAGTCACTGATTTTCTCGCTGTGAAGCAACACTTTCTTATGGCTCATCCGTAAGTTTACAATTTATTAACGACAGCTCTCTATAATTATTATGGGAAAATATGGGATATTGCTCGGACAATTAGTCACCTTCGCTAGTAGGAAAATAGTTCGTACAATTAAATATATTTAAGGGTCTTTAATTCTCTCGCTATGAAGTAACACTTTCTTATGGCTTATTCGTAAATTAGGAACTTATTAATAATCGATCTTTATAGTCATGCTCTGAGAATATGAGCTATCTCTATAGATGATTCGTTACGTAAATAAGTAAATACAGCATCCGTACAATGAGATGCACTTAACAGTAATTAATTTTCTATCAGTGGAGCAACACACAAATCATCGCGTGGGACATCCATACAATGCAATTTATGACTTGAAGCTCGATCAGCACAATCATAGCTTGAGAATATTGGCTAATTCTCAAAGTATTATTGATGTTAGCTATTGAACAATTTCGAAGAAGACTGAAAAAATTAAATGCAAAGCTTTTATTTTTCTTAAAGTTTAAACAACTTATCCATTAGAATTTCATGCAGAAATCTCAGAGGCCGTATAAACCTATAAAGTCATTCATGAGAAGAATTGTTGAATATGCATCAGTTTTTCACTCGGCGACATACATATATATGTTTGGACGCATCTATAAATATGTTGGTTAAAAAGTTAATAAATACAAAAGGCTCCGAACATGGATAGACTAAATTGTGTTCTCATTAAGTAAGTCAATATTCAAGTTTCGTGAAGTATCGTATGCCTAAGCTGTAAATAGACCTCATTATTTCTCGCTTAGTATATGTAAATGAAGTGCGAATATAGTTAATACAGGCTACGTGCATTCAAAATTTTTATATTTACCGTAGATACGTAATTTAGCAACATAGTTTGGGAGAAGCTGGTCATCGATAAGACTGTAAAAAAACGATAATTTTCCTAGATCAACGACATTACCAGGAAACGTAAACATAATTGTCATTATTAGTTACTCAGACACCCTTGAGAGTAAGATTCCTAGAAGACCCATATAAATTAGAAGCTAAGTAGCCATTGACTTCGTCGATGCGAAGTAACAGATTCTTGCTGCAGTGGTTAGACTATAGAACTCTCAGAATAATTAGTCTCTAAGCCCCAGCTGCAGCATTTGCACTGGAGATCCAACAATCGATATTGAAAAAGTATTATGGGCTTGAGGAAGAACTAGAAATTTACCAAATAAAAATACAATTACACTTACAATGCAAATTTTTATAACACTCCGAAGTTTAGTGCTAAAAGATTATAACTTTCATAGAATAGAGGTTTTGTTGTACGACAATGAAAGTTGTCTTCAAAGTTTTGAAGCTCTTGCATTCAACAGGGCTCAAATATATTACATAATTATGTAGTTTTGATGAACTATTTATTCTCAAAATTTTTTCTACAGGAGCAGAGTGACAAACTGGATACGCACTTGAACCATACATGTTTTAACTACCTAAAGTAATGAAATATTGGAGTGGTGAAATCAATAACAATGCAGCTTCTTTTATGCTACTGNGTTTTGATGAACTATTTATTCTCGAAATTTTTTCTACAGGAGCAGAGTGACAAACTGGATACGCACTTGAACCATACATGTTTTAACTACCTAAAGTAATGAAATATTGGAGTGGTGAAATCAATAACAATGCAGCTTCTTTCATGCTACTGAAACGATGCATACGCTTGCGAACAGATTCTTAAGTCAACGTATCTCATCATACAAGTGCGTGGAGGACGAATTTACGTAAGTTTTGGAGGATGCAGTGTAACTGGAGTACACACCTAATGGGTGCGGCAACTAAAGAGGCCATGGATTTATTCGATGAGGGCGAGTAAAGATAAGATCATGAGCTTGCATTGAGCGGTTTAGGAACCTTAGAGAGGAGCGTTGGTTTCGCCACTTGAAATCGAGTTGAAGGCGTTAAACCCATATCAATTGCACTGGAGACGGCAGAACAAGAAAACTCATTCCTGCTCCGTTGAATGGCGTTTTTGGCGGTCTCAAGCAAAATAAGGCTGCAACTCACCTGTGATACGATCTAAAGCGGCGAAACCAACGTTTTCGCTGAAGTTCCGGTTCAATCTAGCTCATGAGCTCAATTCACTTCTGCTACTCCAAATGAGGCTGTTTTCAACTTCGCCGGTAAGATCGTTACTATGGTTGAAGAATATTCTAGAGGAAAGACTAGAACGTGCGCAAGTCCAGCAAAAATATATCGAACGAAAGACTAGAACGTCAGCAAGTATTGATAGAAAATTCCAAACGAAAGATTGGAACGCCAGCAAGTATACTGCTAATAAATTCCAAACGAAAGATGCGAATGTCAGAGAGTACTGCTAAAAAATTCCAACCGAAAGACTGGAGCATAAGCGAGTATTGCTAAAAATTTTCAAACGAAAGATGGGAACATCAGCGAGTATGACTTCAAAATTCCAAACGAAAGACGAGAACGTCTGCCCGGAGCAAGCATGGCCAGTTTATACAGTCAGCAGCAACATCAGCCTACCATATCGCTGCATACATCTGCGACTGCAGAGTGCAGCGACGGTACAGCACCAGTTACATCTGTACACTTATCATGATTGTCCGAATCTAAGCGAGTTTATGATGTGAGCAAAGTGGGTCAGATTATTATCATCAATTTTTGAGGCGGAATTTATAAGCAAAAGTTCTGTAAAAGTATAGGTAGCGACAGGAATAGTATTATAAAGCACTATAAAGGCAGTTACGGGGACCTAAATTTACCTAGGGTAGTAAGAAAATAGGTTTAGGAAATGACAGACACAGGTACGTTTGCAAGGATATGAGGATATAACTAAGATCGTAATCTATAATCTTAGTCCAAAGATTAAAATATAAAATTTGTCTATGGATATGTAGCGGTGTTGCTAAGAGTCAAAGGAATTGAAAACTATAATAGTAAATAATAACAACAGGATAAACTTGCCGAGTTTAGAAGATAAATCTAGAAGTTGGGGAAAGAGACCATAAATAATGTATACTTCAGAACATAAACATATGAGTAATACAACATTCACTTATGTAAGTCAGC
The DNA here is from genome assembly GCA_001587735.2 of Parhyale hawaiensis. Taxonomy (NCBI): domain Eukaryota; kingdom Metazoa; phylum Arthropoda; class Malacostraca; order Amphipoda; family Hyalidae; genus Parhyale; species Parhyale hawaiensis. The sequence goes on from LQNS02277602.1 coordinate 19,744,575, forward strand.
ACCTAACAAATAATTACACGCATAATTTCCTTTAAATGAACAGCATATAAAGTATTAATTCTCAAAGTCGATTTACCGTCCACCGCACTCCGTTATAATGTCTTTTCAATAAACAATTGTGTATTTCCGGAGACGAAACTGTGGTATCTACGATATGAGTCATCAAAAATTAACACCAAGAAACCCATAAAGAAATAGTCGCATCTTGCGGTTCTCCGAGTACATTGCAGCCCAGGTACGGAGCCTTCCCGTGCTGACGATAGAGTGAGTAAGAAGTCAAATTATAAGAAAAGGCCGTCGAAGTATAATAATAATATATTTCTAGCTGAATTTTTATCAAGAACACATTAGGTTCACAAGTACGCCGACACGAGTTCATAATAATTTATTAACATCGCTACATTAGCTATGAAGCCCAGTTACATAAGCGCATAAGTAACATCGTTACACTAGGCATGATACCCAGGCACATATAGGAGGAGGCCGCACAATAAGAAAATGCATAAATACCAGACCATGCAATCACTAGCGTTATTCAGCTTGTAGTCATACAAAAAGAGAATTGAAAGAAATGAAAATCCACACAACTGACCGTAATATTGCACCCACGTCGGGATATTAGCTGCTGGTAGTCAATTGTGTGTGACTGGAGACTTCGTTTCCGAGCATCGCACTTTGAGTTTCGGGACTGCGTCGAGACTAGCGTATCACGTGACCATAGTTAATTAGGGCGCTTGTAACGTCTAAATAACGCAGCTAGTAGTTTTCTTTAGCTGGTGCGTTATACTATATGAAACATCTGTAAGTTTGATTGTTAGAATAGTCAAATAATTTCCATGCGAACTTCGGTGCATAAGCAATTACGTTTCTACAGCCAAATTCTACAGTAAATATACATGATAGTGTATCGGAAACTAAAATAGAGAGATGGTAAATTTCAGGGAATAGTTCACGAATTCAACAATAAAAATGCTCAAAGCTTTCGAACAAGTTGCTATAATCAATCATTTCACAACGGCTAAAGATGCAAACTGAAATTTCTATTACAGAAACACACATCACAATGCCCCAACATTGTGCGTGAAAAAATTAGAAACTATCATCATAAGCCCTTAATACTTGCCATCTGAATTTCTCAGTTAACCTATATATGTATGTATGGTCAAGAACGTCAAGTGTCAGGCTCTGCAAAGATTCTTGAATGGCATCCTCATTAATTCATAAACTGAGCCGTCGAAACTGGAACAACTAATCGGGTGACTTTTTTTAACCAAAATATGCATGGCGATCAAAGACAAAAAAAGTGTGAACATTTGAAGAGCAAAACAGAAATTAGTTAGATATAAACTTTGATTAACCTCCGTAGCCGCAACTCAGGCATTCCAACAGAGATGAGTGTGTAGTATTTAAATACCACATAATTTGTCGCGTGGCCTACGTGCGCTACTACGGGCAGGAAACAAGGCGCAAAGCATAATAGGAGACACTCGAGTGGTCGGCCTNGTACGCTATCTCGATCGACAGCCCACCTCGCGGAACAGAAAAGGAAATAGAGAACCTACCTAACTTTACAAAACTAACCTCGTCAGCAGGAACTGCGGCCAGATGCTACATCCCCTGTGGAGAAGGCACTCGGGACCCTCGGTGCGTGATGCCTAAACATATTGCGGCAGGGAAAGGGCCAGCCGCAATATGCCCCTGAGGGCGGCAAAACAGAAATTCCAGCCACATTGATAGATAGATATGCAGTTTTTCCTGATGCTTTCATTTATATTTTTTATCAAAATCACTTTGGATTCCACAGCTGAAGACCTCATTGTTTATCAGGTTCCATTTTCAAATATTCACGCGCTCTTTCTAGGATTTCGTAAGGTTAATTCTGTAGAAAGCGCATTGGGAACATGTAGTCACATTTCATACAGACACTGCTTTTGCGACGGAAACGCCCATGATAAATATTAAACACAATGACCGCCGTTAGCAGAATAGGTCATAGTATTCCGATGACAATGCATTCCATCTATGGTACTAGTTAAAAACATCCTGCGTGCTAGTTAGTTTCAGGTGCAAATATCAACCCAATGTCCACTAGTGAATTAGTACAGGTTCTTAATTTTGCAGCAGCAAGAATTTTTTAGACCATTATAACCTTATAGCGTGTTTTTCTGTTCTGTCAAGAACCCAACAAACAGGTGTTCTCTAAGACCAATAACATCGTAACTGTCACAGGCGGGATCGAGTGGACGCCTCCATCGTACCAATAACCTCGTAACTGTCGGTACGCCAAGCGGTGATACATTTTCGTCAGGCCGAAGAACATGTCGTAACTGTCAGAATAAGTATAACCCAAATGGGTGTGTGTGTGCTTGCGCTAGTCCAATCTCTTCGATCTTTTTATGCAAAAAAGCTGGTCCCAATGAACCCAGCATCTTGGGTCTTTAAAGTTAAGATAAACGCTAATGATATGGCAGTCGGGGCTGATCAGATTATTGAGATTTTTTCTTGGTGTTGGACAAGAGGAATTATAAAGGTCGTTCTTTACAAGGGCGAGGCGACCTGCGTAACAAGGAATTGAAAACAAAATTCTTAATATAGGAAGGAGGCGCCACACTACCATGTTAGGGTCAAGCTCTGGAGACTCGGGCTGCCACAATGCAGGGTACATTACAAGGAGGAGGTGTCGAAATCAATGCTTTATATAGCAAAGAAGATGTCGTTTCTGATACATGGTACGGCTTTGCGACATCAAAAGGGAAAAAAGAGGAAGGGGAGAGATATCCAGGAAGGAAACGTCGGCTTCCTTGACATGATATTGAGTTTCTTGCTGAACATCGTAAATCTGACAAATCAACACATATGTTACAGTCGCCCGTTTAGAATTCATACACAAATAAAATGCAAGAATTACACTTCGATTAGGTGAAAATAATAACTCAGCTGTCATTCACTCTTGATTATAAATTCTTATACGGCTAAAACTGGAAATTTCTCACTTTCCAAATGCCGTACGTTATGAATTGCCTAGAATAGTTCCGTCTTGTCTCTATACGACATGCTATCGCTATTACAGTGTTCACGCTAACATACTTTTTGGCCGCTCTTGCAGCTGTTTTAGGTCATTTGCCTGTGGGACAGCCAAACACTCTGCTAGGAAAGCTTCAAACACACTAAAATCCTGATATCTTAGAATACAAATATCTTAGATCAAGATATTAACGTCAAAAGTTTCCTCAGGTTACAAGAATACTATCACCTCGAACCAAAAGGCTAACGCCAAATTCATGCAAACGAGGGTATAAACAACACTCGGGGCTGTGATCCAAAAGCCTCCATTCTCTCTTCTAAAAATGCACTCTGATGTTATAAATGAAGTCTTATTGTGCTCTTATTGCCGGCTTCGAGTGTTATTGCTGCACTTATACTTTGTGCCGACAGCTGTGGCACAGATGGGGAGGAAAATAACAAGAAAGACAAGCCATAAGGCACGGTAATTCAAGACCATAAAGTTCGACAAGCGCAGGACTCAGTGCAGCGTGNTTATTGTGCTCTTATTGCTGGCTTCGAGTGTTATTGCTGCACTTATACTTTGTGCCGACAGCTGTGGCACAGATGGGGAGGAAAATAACAAGAAAGACAAGCCATAAGGCACGGTAATTCAAGACCATAAAGTTCGACAAGCGAAGGACTCAGTGCAGCGTGCCATAAATTTGGAACAGTGCAATTGCAAGCGGGTCGGACTTGTTGAATATGTCGATAATGAATCAGAGCAAGATCGACGTCATTAAAAAGCAAATTAGCATGTTTGTTGGCCCGAGCTGAGATCGAAACGTTTCATATTGTGCGACTGTGGATTCCAGTGCTTGAGCTTTCTTATGCAGTGCACTTCTTAAGTACAGTATTTTTGGATGATTTTCGCACACCTTAAAGATAGTTACACTTTCTTTAGGGTTTAAAGTAGGTGAATTTACAATAGCAAAAGTAAGACAATGCAAGCTAAAAAGTGGGAATAATAACAACGAAAGTGCTGGTATCTCGCACTTAAGAGAACTCTTAATTGCAAAAGTAGAGGGCGCAAAAGTTCCTAGTCAAGAAGGCCTATTTTGGGCAGCATGTCACACTGTTGCCAACACTGATAAAATAGCCTGCCAGACGACTAGAATATTGAACATCCATCAGTGGCAACTACCTGCGCTCCCATCAGATGACGCAAACAATTTACGACGTACTCTTGCAGGATGGTATCTCAGATGGCAGGATGGTATCTCAGATGGCAGGATGGTATCTCAGATGGCAGGATGGTATCTCAGATGGCAGGATGGTATCTCAGAAAGTTTCTGATAACGGATCATCGGGCAGAAAGTTACTCAGACATTGGCGACGTCCATTGGAACATGGACGATGTCCCGAAAACTTCCTGTCTGCAGAACAACAGACAGAAAGATACCTGTTACAACCATGACTTACACTACAGCATGCGGAGGTAACCTAGAAACATTTTATTTACAGAACACCGAGTGTATCTTACTTATTAAATTTGTAACGTACATACACACTGCAACAGGTATGGTGACCTAGAAACACTTTGTAACGTACATAACACGAGACAGATGGTTACTCATGCAGTTCGTGAGGCGCAGGACAGTTGGGACACCGTCCCAGGCAGGTCGTATAATGCTGCACTGCCAACTCCGTCGGTCACATGAGATGGCAGAGCAAACACACGGTGCGCCAAAGTCAAACACGGCCATCACATCTCGCCAAACACCGCCACTCAAACATCAAGCGATTGAATTTGAATTTTAAATTGCGATGCTTGCCTGGCACAAGAATCCGTGTCTTGGCTTGCTTAAGGAAGGCAATGATCGTCGTACTTACTTTCCTAATTGCAAAGAAAAAAAGACGAACGCTAGCGTCTGCAGCAATCGATAAACGGCAGGCATGTAGTGCAGTGCTTCTTGGAAAACCGATGAAACTAAACTGTGAAAATATATTTCGTTCATGTGCAACGTTGACCATGACGCCGGCATTAGGAAAAAAAGAAAGGCTGGATTAGGTTAGATTCTGGAGATCAGCAGAGGTGTTTTACGCGATATTACCTGCCCAAGGTATCAAGGTATTTCAGGTACCTCAGGTAGGATATGACATGGGCTGTAAGCTGAATGATAAGTATTTTAGTTTCATCGCTTTCATTCATTGGACAGTGGGCTAGAAGCAGTGATTTCATACACAACGAGGATAGTGCAACTAAGAGCTCAATAATTTTCAGAGTGTCCCAAATGTTGCAAGAAGGACAAGACATAAGCACAAACTTTGCGTAAAGCAGCCAAGTGAATTTATACTCGTTACATCCCTTCAGGTTCATTATGTTATAGTAGAGAAAAAACAAAGTAAGTAATTTGCGCAATGCGGACAGATCTTTAAGAAACACTCACACAGTTGCATTTCTTGCTTTCAGAAAGGAAGGACGGAAGAAACATGCCGTCAGTAACGTACAGTTGAAAAATGTTATTACTGGTATCCTCAAGCTTCTCGACATTTCAAAACAGTCTGCGACGAATGCAAACTTTCCAAAAAGTTAATTTCAGTACAAATAGTTACTACCATATTTTTACTTCAAAAACAACAGGAAAACGACCGCGCATTTTAAACGGGGTGGGCACATGAACTACAGTACCCCATGAATTCTTCTGCGTTTACTTCTTAAACAAATGATCATAAAGGACCGTGCACTTTGAGCAAAGTAGAGAGCTGAATAAGGGGTTTCCCTCTCCGGCTTTCTACTGGAAGAAAGGAAGCAAACGAGCACGAAACTCGGCGGTGTTGTCCAGGGGACGCAGACACGTACAGCGCAGACAGTTCAATAAAGTACACGATTGTTTTTGAGGTCTGCCATCCATCAAGGAAGTCGGCAGCGCGCAGTGCCATGAATACTAAGCAGTTGAGCCACAATCCGGAGAGCCGCTATGATGTATCACTTGTTTTCTGGCTCAAGTGTTGCACGGCCGAGGAACAGACGCTTTGAAATGCGCTGGTGCTGCGGATGAATACAGAGACAGCTGTTTGGGGTAACGAGACTTGCGGATGACGAGGTGATGGAATCGGTGAGTAGACAATTGGATAGTTGAGGGAGGGATGGGCGAGAAAGTGGGTGGACCGTGGATGGCACAGTAACTGTTGATGGACCTTGAGGTGAAGAGACCAAGGGACAGTTGAGGGAGTGATGGACATAGCACTGGTTGGGCCATGGAACAGTAACTGTTGATGGACCCTGAGGTGAAGAGACCAAGGGACAGTTGAGGGAATGACGGACGGGACATTGTCTGGGCTATGGGTCAATAATTGCAGATGGACCCTAAGGTGAAGATACCAAGCAACAGTATTGGGAGAGATCAACATAGGGGTGGGCAAGCAGAAACAATCAGAGAGCACGTTGGTAGCTGGAAATAATGCAGTTGGCAATCTATGGATATTGTAGACAGTTTCGCATTCCTTACATATGACTTTCTAACGAGACGTTGATTTGTACAAACATGCTATCAATATACAGTTCGGAAAGTGAAGTGAGCAATTAGTTGATGCATACCTTTCAATCGCCTATCATATTCATACGAGAGTAACTAAGAAAAAAAAAAGTGAATGCATTTACCTGGATAACATTTGCATTTTCAAGATACCAATTCAGCTAAAAAATGGAAAAAACATGGTGGAAAAAAACACGACTTTGTTCATCAGGTATATTTTCAACACGTTATGAATGTCTTGCTTTACCAAACAACCACGACAAATATGCCACTCGTCACCCACGTGTCCTACGTGAGGTGAGTGGAGGGCACGTAAGATATGTAGAAGGTACATCAGATATGTAGAAGGTAGATCAGATATGTAGAAGGTAGATCAGATATGTGGAAGATAGATCAGATATGTGGAAGGGAGATCAGATATGTAGAAGGTACGTAAGGTGCGTAGAAGGTACGTAAGGTGCGTGGAAGTTACGTAAGGTGCGTGGATGGTACATCAAGTGCGTGAAAGATGCTTAAAATGCGCGAAAAGTACGTAGGTACGTGGAAAGTAGACGTACGATACCCGGAAGGTACACAAGGTACGTAGAAGGTAGGTAAGGTACGTGAAAAGTACGTGCGGTACGTAGCAGTTATGTACCATTATTATCATTATATTAGTTGCTTAAACCTTCCTCGATATACAATTAACTATGGTGATTCAAGAGCGGAAAAAGATGGGCCATAGGTTGGTAGAAGTGTAGAACCCATGCACGAAGGTGTATCAACGCACATAGGGAACAGCAAGTCATGAAAGAAGAGGAAGAACAGAACAAAGCATCATCATTATGAGTATGAAAACGGAGTGAAAATATAAGTGGGCATGAAAGACAAATGTACGTCCCGAAGTCTAAGCTAATGGCTAAGGTGACCTACAAAATCCTCCTGGGGTTGCTGCTCTCCATGGGCGAGCCTGACTAACCTAACCCTAAAGCCAACGGCCCATTCTATGTCCCCTGATGGAGTTACGCATCATGCATGATTCCGATGCACGTAAGGTATACGTGCGACAACGTATGATTAAGACGGATGTAAGGGGTATGTGTACGAAGGCAAGTCGGAGGTACGTAAGGTTCGTGAAAAATACCAAAGTGTGTACGAAACACATAAAGCACGTTGGAGGTCAGCAGTGTATTGAAAGTTCACAAAAATTACATAATCAAAGGTACGTAAAATATGCGGGGGAAAACAAGGTAACTACTGTACGTCGGATGTTGGTAGGTACATAATGAGCACAGCAAGTACGTATTCAAGAAGACGTACGTAACGTGTATGAAATGTTTGTGGAACATGTGGGAAGGCGGTACATAATGCGAATGGAAGGTACGTACGGCGCACGGGATACACGCAAGGTACCTGACCACGTGGGATCAGGGCATGCGAGGCCCGTGGAAAAATGCCCAAGGTCGGTTGGAAGCTCGTAGAGCACCAGGGATGGTGGTCCACAAGGAGAGTACCCACACAAGGTACGTACACTGCTCGCAATGCAAGTTGGATGGAGATCCGTAAGGTGCGTGGGAGGTACGCAAGGTACGTGGGAAGGGAAGATCCCCTCAACTGCCGGCACGTGGATCCAACACCGGCAGGGAGGGTGCCGACCATATCAGGAACTTAGGACACGCTGGTCAACCTCTGACTCATGGCTGTCGGGGCTATGGGTATTGTACCAGGTATGAGTCATGTTGCTGTCGGAATGATACACTCGATTCATACCTAAATCAGCATAAAATGTACATGTGCAACTCAATAAACTATATCCTTTATTATTATACATATGTAATATATACGTTAGTTTGCACCGCCCAAATAGTAAAAGAGATTGAGACGGTGTTCTACGACTAGGAAAAGTAAGGAACGGGTAGCATGTCAAGAAAAATGGAGAAGCCATAGTCGCTGAGGACTGTGCAGGTAGAAAACAGATAAGGAAAAAAAAAGAGGGAGGGTAATGCAAAGATGTTCGCTGAACATTTGGGATGCAATGATACTTATTATTATTACATAAATTAGCAGAAGACGCTCTAGCCAATGCAAAGACGTTCCAAGAGAGGAAGTGGAAACGCTATACGTACGTGGGTGTTTCCACACAGGATCAACGTACACGGAAATAGCAAGCTGGGAAAGGAGAGGAAGAACAGAGCAACGAATCGTCAGTAGGAGTACGAATATGGAACGAAACAAAGTGTGCTGAAAAAAAAAACATAACCCAAAGGCTTCGCTGACGCCAATATAATCTCAGCACTACTCCTGGGCAAGAGGCTTCTGCAGTATAGCCAACAATAAGAAAAGCAAGCAAGGAGTTTACGCAGGAGGCTGTTTGATAACTTTTGGACGAGACAGAGACCGAAGTTAAATAACAGCAGTGCAACTTTTCAGAGGAAAAGTTGACCCAACTAGCGGTGTCATTCAAAGAATGATACTAAACATAGAACTCTTAATTTAACGTCTTGCAGAAATTTATGTTGACTATAGAGTTCTGAGCAGGAGCCGTGTGGAAACGGATGATGTTAGGCGCATAGAGTTGGAATTAATTTAATAGTTTGTCCTCGCTGGCAGTCTACGTCTGGAAAGGATCCAGAATCAGAGGTTTTCGGGTGTAAGGAATCGGATTCGTACACATCCATGAAAGGGAGACGATCGCCTTCTATTCCCAGGAGTAGAAATTGGACTTTCTACCTTCAGACTCCGCAGTTCTGATTTAGACCCTCACCCACATAAGACAACAATTAATTTCCTTCGTTCTACCTGATGACAGTGTTTGAGTAATGAACAATACGAAGAATGGTGCTCTCGTAAATACATAGATTAGTTGATCTAGGAACGCAAGGTCAACTGCGTAGCAATTATGCTCTGTTCCTTTACTACCTTAGCGACATGTAAAGTGACGAGCGAGAAATAATACGACTAATTATCAATTATCGGTACCCATTTAATACACACGTTACTGCATTACAGTCGATACAAAAAATGAACAATTTCAACGTCAGCCGTGGACCTACATGGTTTTTGCATAGTCAGGCCGGTCAATCATAGCAATACAAATACATGCAGGGTTATAATTTTAAGCGAAAACATGCACTACATTCTAAGTCAGACTAGTTTACCATTGCAGTAATAGGTACTTTTGCTCAAACTCAAAGGAACTCGAAACGTGAGGAAATTCACAGCACGCAGAATTGCACAACATCAAACTACAACGCTCTGACATACATGGAATCCCCAACCCCGAACAGATACTGCCCCGAGGTGTAGAGAGAGGACACACACAGACATAGACACCACACAGATGCCTAGACAGCACCGCCTTTGGTTCGCTATACAGCCAGCTATAAATGTTACGCGACAAACTAAAATAATAGGCCAATCAAGTCGCAAGGCCGAGGCGGCCAGGGCTGGAAGGGGCCAGGGTGACAAATTTGACCGGGATCGGGGTTCGAAGTCTGATTTCAAGGAGGAGTAATACATGAAGTTTTCGATATATATGTTACCTTTGTTTTACATAATCCCGTTGCGTTTGTTTCTCAAGGAGATAATGGCATAGGTACCCAACATCCCAAATCAAATTAGCCTGCAACTTCGGCGTAATAATTTCTAAATCCCAAGGGAAATATAACTCGACAGAAAATAAATTTAAAGTGCCAATAAATGTGCAAGCGTGATAATTATTTAATTTTCAATGCGTCTGCTCTTAATGCTAAGGTATAAAACTAGATTACCAGGCTTGATTTTCCCAGCATGACAAATCTACCCCTTCAATACAGCAATTTTCAGTGCAATTGAAAATGTAAAGCAACAAACTAGAAATTGTATCTGACAATGTGACCAGTCTAATGGGTTTGTTCCTCAATCCCAGTGTATAACGGTAACAGACTTGAAAGTGCAGGCCTGACAAGTCTATAATGCGTTTGTTCCGAAGTCTTAAAGTCAAAACAAAGTAACAGGTGTGATAGAGAAAGCTCTACAAGACTACCACTGCCAGTATACATACATTTCTCAAAGGCACGAGCACAGATCGCGCCTGGTGATGTATGATTCATGCAGAAAACACACCCGCCAAGTGGCCTGGGCAGACACACATCCAAGGTATCAGATCGCGTGCTGTGATACAAATCTCCGCTAATTTATCAGACACCGGCCCAGAAACAGAACTACCCCCGAGCCACATAATTGAGGGAATGTTATACACAAATCTTTCTGGCTCATTAATTAGGGATGATCCCGAGCGAAACTTTTCATGTGTAGAGCGAGGAGGTGCGATGCATGCATGGGGTAGTTTTGAGGGTGTAAAAAAGTCTACTGGCTAACGTAGAAGCAATAGTGTGCAGGTTTCGTAAGAGTGGAAGTGGAATTCAGCAGTTTGCGCAAGAGAGGAACACTGGAAGTGATAGTGTGCAGGTTCAGCAAGAGAGGAAGGGGAATTGTGTAGCCTTTACAAAAGTGAAAGACTGGATACGGCATTATACAGTTTTCGTATTAGTGGAAAAGGAATTGCGTAACTTTCGCTCAGTAGAAAAGAAATTGTACGTATTCGTTCGGGCGAAAGAAAGACTGCGCGGTTATCTTTAGAGTGAAAGTTTAATAAATTATCATTCAGTTTCTGCAATATTGGAAGTACAACTGTGCATTAGGAGAAAAAAAGCACAGGAATTTTACAGACTTGGAAGCCAAAGCGGTAAACGTCCGTTGCAGATCGGGCTGCATTGCTGCCAGGAAATGCACATTTCAAACTTGCGATAGTGTGCGTGTACGTCGTAATTAAGGAGACGTGTGGGCTAACTGTGCAAAGAAGTTCCACAGTTGGATCGGCTGACGTGAGGAGAGGCACGTCTCCAGCAGGGCAGATGGCACACGGTGCTGACATTAGTATGACAGGTGGCACGCTCGTCGGTGCCATCACACCTACCACACCTGGACAGCAATAAGGTACACACAGCTCGAGAGGTGGGCACTGACCGAGCCAACAGAGTAAAGTCAAGCTTGATGAGGGTCTGCGGCCTTGATCACTTTTATGGTTCGGCTGTCAGTGGCCGCAGGCGCCCACCTCTGTACAAGTGGAGCGCTAATACGAGAAGTGCGGTAACGCCTTAGAATAAACTAGACGTATATTGGCTCTCCAGTACAGTGAGGCATCACCAGAAACTTTGACTTGCAAATTCACATAGCGCTCGTTATTGAATATATAACCAAATCGTTTAATAAAAATCACTCTTTGATTTACAAGGCTAAATGATTTAGCTATGCGGAGAAATCTACGGCGGAGAACTAGGAACTTCATTCGTTCCCTAAACGTTACGGTAACGGATATTTATGCAGATAAGTGCACTACACATGGTACGAAGAACTCTCGCTTTGCTTTTCGAAACATATATGGTTTCCGATTTATCATCTGGTTAGATTAACTAGGTTCAGTTATGGTTACACTAATTAGGTTTAAATAATTATGTAGATCATATTTAGTATGGTGAAGCGTTATCTGGTGCTTAAAGCAAATATTCGTTTACAATAGCTGGACGTTATCTCGTGTTGAACTGCTCATCAATGCAACAATTCAATTTCTGCGTAAGATTGTGAGCTTCTCTTTTCAGTCAATGGAATATAGAGAACCTGGGCTATATATAAGTCCTATGCATTTTACGTAGTCAACATGATCTCAATGACCTCTACTTTTTTCTTTTTTATTCATAAACATTGCAAAATACTTTACTTCTAGAAAGTATCAAATTTTAGTCACACAACTGAAAGGTTAAGTTAATGTGTTTTTCAGGAATCCGTTTGACTGTTAGGACAGTTAGGGGGTGAATCTACAAGATATCTACAAGATATGCAAAAAGCCGCTTTCCTCATAGTCGGTGACGCCTCATGTAGTAACTATACCTGTAAGTTTCATAAGTGCACTGCTTTGAAGTTAAGCCTTTAATTATTTGCATGTATAGTTTAATTAAGCCATCATAGTCATTGCGTTTTTAGTTATGCTGTTCATCAATACGTAAATGTTCTTCATTTTCTCTCTCTTCCGTTTGAAAATGCTGATTATGAACCTCTACAGTGTGCTCAAAACGTAACATAGAGTAGTGTGAATAATACTATTAGCGGTAAAGTAAAGATAAAGTCAACTTAGAACACACTCTCACCTGGGAAACCCACATGCACTGGTTTGTGCAGCGGGTATAGACCCACTGGCCTCATATGAGTAAGTGTAGTTGCAGTCGACCTCGGGTCACCAGGAACTATGGCGCCAATTTGATAGAAGGAACAAATGACCCGAAACCCCCCACCCCCTTCATCTCTGAGTAAGGCAGTTCCGCCTCGGCGCCGTGCATGCACACACAACTGCCGAGTCAGCACACCAAGATCTGCAAAGAGCTCATGTGCCTGGATTGGCATCGAACGAGCGATGCAAGGTGTTAGAGCTGAGAACGGAAGCATGCAGCTACCGTGTTACCATGAGCATTAGTAAATTCTGCAGAACGGTTTACATTTTACTTTACTTCTTTTTATCACACTATGATTAGTTCAACTAAAAACTTCTACTGTACATGTACATCAGATTTTTAACGATTTCCTTAACGTCAAGAAAGTGAACCGACTATAATTACGAAAAATTTTGTATTGCAAACAATAAACACACGCATAAGAAGGTCAAGACCCAAAATACTACCAAGTTTTACGAATAATTTGTCTGTGCAAACATCAGAACGCACAAAGAAAAAAGGTCACAACCAAAGCAAATTACTGCCCATAGTTTTACAAATGATTTCTTATTGCAAACATCAGTAAGCGCTTAGATTGGAAGGTTACAACCCAAAATATTGTTTAAATTTGGAAATAATTTCTAATTACAAACACCTGTAAGCACAAAGACAAGGTCATGACGCAAAATATTGCTAATAATAATGAATTATTTATTATCGCAATCGTCAAAACTCTCATCGATAGATAAGAAGGTCACGACTCAAAATATTGCCAATATTTACGCATATCTTACGTAGACAAGCATGCAGGCCACGACCTTTCATTATCTAAATTTCGTTAAAGCAAAAAATAGGAAAATAAGCATGAGCAATTCGGCAATCTGAGCTTGTGTTTAATTCATCATGACAAAAAAAAAAAAAAACCTCCTCAAAACCTATAGGTAGTACATTAACCGTATTTTGCCGTTTTTTAGCATCACTGTTGCCTTCATTTAGTTGTTTTTGCATGTACCAGCAAATGGTTTCAAAGTGGAGGCTTCAGCTTACCTATCATCATTAAATGTCGAAGCCCATAGAGCTTGCGTGTCTCGAAAGAGATTGAGGGCTTGATTTAAGGGGCGTAAATCTACGCAACAAAGGGATGAAAAAACCTCAGGTGCAAACCAAGCGTCGGTCAACAGGAGTTCTCAGTTCACAGTACAAACAACAGCTTTAGTTCACAGAACTTGCGCAAATGCCAAGTAGAGAAACGGAGGAATAAGCTGTGGGTATGCAAGCGTGGTCCAGCCTCAGATACGGCGAGCTTCTCTTACTTAATGAAAAATGCAAAGATCTGTGCAAACAGAGGGCACACAAATAGCTAACAATGTTCCGAAGTTAACACATATGTTACAGCACGATACTGTCCGACACTGTGGCTAATTTCAGCATATTAAAAAGCACTAAGATACATGCAAAAAGAATATAGTATCAATAAGCTGTAGTGGAGTCCATCGTCCAACACAAACTATCTATACAATAAATTTTCGTGATTGAATCTAGAATATTAAAATACTAACTAAACGCGTCGACTAGCAAATAAAATTTAACGTTTCGGGACGGACAAATCCCATCTTCAGAAATGTCTACAATCTATCTAAAACTATTTTTTATTTATTCATTCATAGTTAGGGGAGCATAGGTGTGGTCGGGAGGAGGTCTAAAAGGCAAGTGAGCGTGGCTACGTGGAGAGGCTGGATGTCAGCTCTTGTACAGTCGGCTGATGTTAGTCTACTGGTGAACTNGCTTCATACAGTTCACCAGTAGACTAACATCAGCCGACTGTACAAGAGCTGACATCCAGCCTCTCCACGTAGCCACGCTCACTTGCCTTTTAGACCTCCTCCCGACCACACCTATGCTCCCCTAACTATGAATGAATAAATAAAAAATAATTTTAGATAGATTGTAGACATTTTTGAAGATGGGATTTGTCCGTCCCGAAACGTTAAATTTTATTTGCTAATCGACGCGTTTAGTTAATAAATTTTCGTTAGGCATAAGTTGTGTAAAAAAATCCATTTTCATCCTTTCGAATGAATTTATAAAATCTGAGCCGATTACATATTAGCTACTAGCTACACTCACGCAAAAAGTAGTCCAGTTCCATATTTATAAATTAAATGCACAGAAAAGTGATCAAATTTTTAATTATCAATCAAAGTAATTCATCAATTATGCTTTACATCAACAGATAGTGTACCTCCACCGTCAACCTAATGACAGTGAAGACAAGAGCTAGTGGCTCTTAGTCGCGATACTTCTATGACATGACAATGGTAGTATCGATAATCTTGGAACGTACTTCAGTCGTTCAAGCAATATTAACGTTGAATTAAAAAATAAATAAATAAAAATTGTGTCTGTGGTTTAAGTGTCGCAAACAAAACCTGAGCGCAGACCCTGTTTTCTGGCAGAGTTCCTTCGGCCAGTGCAAAAAATGCGTAAAATCTGCATTGTCGTAAATATAAGATTGAATCTCGCATCCAAGTCGTCACTTCAAGTTCAGCACTAAACTTTAAATGCATCCGCCGTTTGAACTTAGTTCTGTGAAGATTTGATCTTGGAGCAGGAAAAACAGAGGAAACCCTGTATAAAAACTATTATAATTATTATTATATTGAGTAATTTAAGCCTCGGTCTTTGTCCCACAACAACGGCGATCAAACAGATGAAGAAGCAAGAGACATATAATATGACGATAGAAATATAGGGAACCCATGCACGAAGAAGTTCCCACACAGGATCAACGCGCATGGGAACAGAAGTCAGGAAAGAAGAGGAAGATCAGAATAAAGCATAAGCAAGTAGGAGTACGAAAATAGAAGGAAACAAAGGGGGCACGAAAGATAGATGTCCTGAATGCCTAGCTAAATAAAAACTAGACCTACACTGCATCAAACAAAAACAGATGTTTGTTTTATCTGCCTTTATTGCTCACTCAAGCGTCAATACAATGCCCTTTGAAATACCGTAGATAGCTATTTTGCATTGTCAAGACCATGAATCCTATTCAGTTTTCATTTTATTACCATTTATGTTTGTTCATCTTAGCGTCGAAAATCTACCCTCTGATCCCAGTGCAGGAGAAGTGACATGGAACACAGAGAATTAAATACATTTAAATAAGTTCACATTGGTCATTACACTAGCGGTTTGCTGGAATGAATACCAATGCATCCCTTTTCATTATGTAAATGAAATCAAACCACATGATAAATATGACCAACATGAATATTTAAATTGTAATGCATTTCAAGGCTCCTTCCTACATAGGGATGAAATAAACAGGAATTCGACTCTTGGATCATCAAACGTACAGGGGTTGATATACGAAGAACGAGTTGGATCCATGGCATGGACGATGCAAAGAAGCTATCAGCTTTTAAGTGTATGAGTATGTCGCTTGATGCGATGCATGCAGACGAGTCATGGATCAGAGCATCTTTCTCTGAAAGATACCAATTTTGTCACTCTCTGAGTTATTATATAGTGCCGTGCTCACATTTCCTAATTCCCATCGAAGCCAGGGAGTGTCATTTCCGTACCTACGGGCTGCTGACGACAGTAGAAAGGGGGAGGAGTAGCGACATGAAGCTGATGCAATTCATCAACGGTCTTAGCTGCACAGATTGTAGATGCGTACTAAGTTTAGGTTTTAAACAAAGAGGGAACACCGCCACAGTACGTCACACTGGCCAGTAAGGTTTTTGCCTTTCGATGGCAGTAATTCGTCTAGCCATTGAGCGAACTAGCCAGACGACTGCCTCGGGAAGAATTTTAGCTTCCGATCTCCGTAGCCGTTGCCACCTCCTTTTATTAAAACTCTTTGGTTTTTAATTTAGTAGACGCAACGAATATAGCACCAGGTATCCAGTTTACGAATCGCCGCATGCTTCCTTTCTATCTTGAACGTTTAATTATTACTAGCAGATTCCACACTCCAGCTTGTGCTTCAATAAGAGGCTGATGTGGCGCAGGTCATTTAATTGCATTGGAGCACTGGCTGCCAGCCAGTCACTCAGCCAAGTTGCCCGCTAAAATCGGGGGAATTGGGGATAAACAACGGGTGTCAGGCAATTCCCAAAGCAGCAGCTGTAGCGAAGGCGACTTAGAGGAGGTCAAGTCATCTGTACGAGCTTGCGCTCCCCTTTAACTATTTTTTTAAAAATTACGATTGGCCGTTGCATGTGAAGTTTGGAGCTGAATTTGAAGTGATAACTTGAGTATAATTGATACCACGGGTAAAGGTGAGACGGTGCAGATTGTCGCGCAGTTTCACAGCTGACGAAGAAGACTTCAATTAGTTAGTTTCGCGAATTGCGCAGTTAATTTCGCTTGGGGGACTGCCCAAGAGTATTCGAGTACTCATGCTACCGAAGTTACTCGATCCATAGTAAATTACTCCTATACTGCACGCATGTATAATAAAGAACTTAATGAGCAGCCAACGCAGTTTACTCGCCGTCATGTTTTGAAGGAGAGAAACACTAGCTAAGGTGATAACAATCGACCCAGTTTTATCGTGGCAATGACATGAATATAAATCTATCCATGCGAACTTCAGAACAATATCTGGCCAGGGATTGAGATGCACGAGCCGCAAGGCAGGGAGTGGTACTTTGGCAATGCTCAACTCCACGTCGTCACAAAGTTCAAGAAAAAAAACACAGTAGAGCAGTTCGATCTCTTACCTTATTTGGGACACCCTCGGTGCCGGCGCAAAAAATCCCACAGTGTCCACTAAACGTCGGCCACAAAAAGGGGCACGTTGCTCGTTCGCTGGCTGAAAGTGATAGCAAAAGCAAAACTGCTGCAGATTTTCGACTTGGAGTTCATAAATTAGAATTATCTGGACAAAAGACTTGACAGGAGTGCAGTTTAAATACGTTCTAATTATACTGCGAACCATCGAGGCAGCGCCGTTGCAAAAAATTAAGTCAGGCCAGTGTGTGATAGAAAAAGTTTGAGGCCTCTATATGAGACAGCACAAGCAACCTTTTGTTATGCTGGGGCACAGATTTGAATGATGAGCATAAATAATGAGTGAACTGCAGACTTGCTTGCAGTAAAAGTGTAAACTACATTGCCCCCTATGGTCCCTGGCGGGCGTCGGGAAAATCATACTCAAGAAAAGAAGTAAGTTGACGCAAGTTATATAGGCGGCTTGAACTGTGGGTGCTGGGGTGCTATAATATAGAGGACAAGGGTGTGAATTTATTAATATATTTTCTTTAGATAAGGCTGAATATCAGCGAACACAGATGTCAAGGAACAATTTCTAATGTTAGGCTCGGAAAATCGATTTACGTGGATACTAGCAAGGTATTTTCTTATAAGGTCATGACTATCAGGGGATTTAATAGGTCGTAGACTAGTTCAGCGATTTCAAATACCCTAGAAATTTTTCAGATATATAAATATATATTAATTTGCAAGTGCAGCGACATTCCGATATCAGAGAATTTTACAGGGGATCGGACTATGGCTACTAGTTAATATTAGTATATGCGACCGAACAGCGGTTATTATCAGTCAATATTATGTGTCACCAGAGTGCAGTTATTAGTTAATATTATACGTGACCGCACTATGGCTATAATTATTAGTTAATATTATAGGCAATTGGACTGTGGTTATTAGTCAATATTATAGGCGACCGGACTGTGCTTATTAGTTAACACTAGTGCACCCGGCCGTCGAAAATGACGACGAAGCATCCGCTATATTTCTCCATTGCCGTTCAACTGCCAACTTAAAGGAAGATAAGAGATGATCGCTCACGGCTTCACACCAGCTAAGAAGCGAAACCCTATTTTTCTATCTTCAACATAAAGAATATTTTTTTTCTGGCAGTCAATCAATCCTCAAAAATTAATTTCGCCTCGGTATCATGGATACGCTGGTACCTATATTATATGGGTCGAAATTTTTGCCCTCAGCGAAAAGCTGTTTTGTCGACCAATGCAATGGAAGTTGAAAAAATAAGCAATGCAATGAAATTGTCTGAGTGATAAAACTAGTAGCTAGTAGTAGAAATTTTTACTTGCGCTTCAGTGGTACACTGCCTATATCGCGCCGATCTATTCTTGTGTTTTACCACAGGCTTGTGCGCCCCTAGGGCACGTTTTAAATTATCAATAATTTTTGTCTCTGCTTCTCCGCCGGTAGGTCTCAGATGGTTAGTACGCTACTGACGGGAAAAAGGCGCAAGTTGAGCATCTCCAACCCCCGAGCACGGCTGAACGCTTTCACTCGGCTACGCCGCACAGGGGAAGGAAACGAAATATAAGAAGGTAGAAGTCTAGCGGGAATAGGTCGGCCATCTCGATCGGCAGCCCACCTCCTGAAACAGAAGGGGAAGTATTGAGAGCCTACCAAACTTTACAAAACTAACCTCGTTAGCAGGAACTGCGGCAAGCTCCAACATCTCCTGCGGAAAAGACACTCGGGACTATGCGTGAAGAAACTAAGAAGCAGGACGCATGAGGGCGCTAAGCGAAGATTCATATATTATCTTAAGTGCTTCGATGTCAACGTTGGCAACGTAAGAAGCGCCTTGAAATGTATGGTTGCCGTAAGGTTTTGCCACAGTCTGCTACCAGGCCTAATTTTTGCCAATTTTAAAGCGTGACAAAAAATGCACGGAGAAACAAACAAATGAAAAAATCAACAGATAAGGAACTGTCTTTATTATATTGTAGATTAAAGGCGATCGGACTGTTGTTATTACTTAATAGTATAAACGACCGGATTGCGGTTATTACAGTAGCTAACTTTATATTTATTTCAATTTGATTAATCATTCCAGTTTAGTGTTTCATGGGCAACGCCATTTCCTGCTCATCGTTTTTGGAACGATAACATGAACTTGCAATATTCATGATGTAACGAGAACGCGTGGCTAGGGGTCTAGGCTGGTTCATATTGATAGATATTATAAATAGACTTCTCTAAGATTATATTTATTGGGCCCATCTTTCGGCACAGGTAGAATTATTATAGAGCCTTCGTCTACGCGAAGATCTACAAATGCTGCGGAACTATCACAGTGCGACAGGCATCCAACATACATAATTCAGATTTTATTTATATAGTAAGGCCATAAATAGAAACTATACAAAACCTTAGACAGGTGTCTTTTATAAAATATTGAAAAGATTGTGTAATTACATGAGAAAGTAACAGATTCAAGTGAATCAATTCAATGTTGAGGTCTAAAGTTCTTACCAATATTTAAATGTGGGCGTCCCCCCCCCCCTGTAGGTTGCGTCAGAGAACACAGTATAGTCCTTAAGCAATAACAGATGTTCAAATTCAGTTATAAACACAAAAATCTTTGTTTCCTCGACGCGTTTTTCTAATTATTATACAATAGATCCTCAGACGAGGGATAGCTACAACTTGTGTTCGGGCTGCAGGTGTTCATATACCAGGAAGGATATTTGACAATCTAAAACAAAGCCTACGCACAAATCTAACGATAAGGATCAATGGTGAAAATAAAGTTGAGGCAACGCAAGAGATGCAATATTATTACCTCTTCATACGTTATGCCGCTCTCATGAGTTGATTGTTTCTTTAATGAATGGTAGAGGAATAGGGATGATCTCTAGATGTCGATTGACAATACTGTAATTGGTGTGGCCATGACCACGTCTGTAAAAGACAAGGTAGGCAGCAAACGGGTATACTTGAGCCCCCCCCCCCCATCCAGGGCAATGTTGATCATATTCTGTTCGCAAAGTTCTGAAAGCCGTATTCTTAATTTAACTCTAGTGTACCTTCACGAGGACGCGTGTAAAATTTAAAGTTCTCAAAAAATTTGACCGTTGTAAGACATGACTTAACAAGAACGTATTAGTGCAGTACTTTGGAAATTTACCAATTCTCGTATATTCATTGGTATAATAAGCAAGCGTGCAGCTGGTCTCCCCACGTGTTTCGGATACATTTGCTAAGTCTGCATTGGAAATTCTTAAATATTCTCAAGTACGCACTAGTATCTTTCTACCAGGTAGAAGCTACAGTGGGCCTGCTGATTTCAGAGAAATTCACAAACTCTGATAGCATCAACTCCCCCGTATTCAAGAGTAGGTATACATTCACTTCCCCATTAAAGAGCTACAGCTCACTCGTGTTCTGCAGACAAATTTACAAACTGGGCATTGAAAGTTTGTGCACATTAGTCAGTGCGCACTAGTAGTAGTATCATCTCTTCACCAGGCAAGAGTGGCAGTCTGCTGGAGTATTTCAAAGAAACTTACAAATTACGTATAGTAAAGTCATTATTCTCGAGTGCGCACTAGTACTACTCCTCCGTAGGCACAAGGGCCATAGTCTCCTCGAGTTTTACCGAGAAATTTCTAACATCGGTATCGTAAATTTTTTAACATTCGTGAGTACGCGCTAGTATCACTCCTCTGTACGGACGAAAACCAGAATTTCTTCACGTATTTCACTGAAATTTACAATCTCGGAAACACCAGAGATAAATTTTGCAGGGCACTATCAGGGCGACTATCGACAAGGCCAAGCTGCACGCGCTAAATCCAACTGATTAGCATGAAAATCGCCGTTATTTCTCATACGTACGACCTCATGAAGATGGTGTGTAGGCGTCCATTATTTAGATACGTAAAGTGATATGCCAGCCATGATATGCCATATTAAGGCATGCACAGACATAGCCGCACAGACGCTGATTCTCCAGTTAGTGCATCTCCAAGTTATTAGCAGATGCATTACTTCTCCACGTATTATTTGATCGGAGAGTTGGAGGCAACTACCTATAAAGACGTAACGAATTACCCGAGCTACATAACTTCCTCGTTTATTAGTTGATTCGACAATTGGAGGAAACTCTCTATAATGACTATACAATTGTACCAGATGCATTACTTTATCATGTATTAATTTGATTAGTTCATCAGAGAGTTGAAGGCAACTACCTAAAAGACATACCGATCTAAAAATGATACTTAACATCCAAGTCTACTGTTTGATTAGACGAACGACAACTGTATTCATAAAGACGGAAATAAAAGCACAAAATCAACTACTTCCTCGCATGTAATCACATAGAAATTTGTACTAGATAGGAACACTACTTTTCCGTTTAGGTATCATTTGATCAGAGCTGGATCTCGTAGGTAGTGAATGAGTATTTGGAGTTGTAAAGCACTATACCATATTTTCATTTCTTTGCAAGTTATTAGAAGCAAGGATCGATACATTTTCCATATTATTTACAAGTGCATCACGATGATTATATCTCTACACTAGAAAAGCACTTCGAGAGAGCATACCACTGCCAAGTAACGAAATGTCGATAAAAATATAAAGTAGTTCTGAATCCAGGATTCTTTTTTTATGATATCCAAAATTTGGTTAGTCATATCTCATATTATTCCTCACAGTTGCTGTCATTTTCTGGAAGATCCGTCCATAACTTGTTTAGTTATAATCTGACAAACATTAAGACAAAACACTTTTAAAGTCAAACACTGTAACGGTCAAACAGATCACCAAAAAAATTGCTCATTTGTATCTCTTAACATTCCTAACACTTCTAGCAAATTGCATGAATATCCGTTCACAATTTTTAGGATTATGTCCTAACCTTTCCTACAAATGCTTTGAAGTTCTATTAACAACTTTTTGAGTTAGGTATATTGTCAAGAAAAAAGCAGGTAGACAAACAAACAGTTGAACAGATCTTCACCAAAAGTTAACCATTCCTTTCTCTTAACATGCTTAACAATCCCTGTGAGTTTCTTGGTGACAAACAGATAGACAAGCGGCAAACTCCGACAAAAACACAACCTCTTTGGCGGAGATAAGAAGTTATCGATACAAGCCAATCAAAGGCTTTCAGCAAAATATTGTAGCACCTAATTCAACAAAAAAGACCAATATTTCTATTTACTTTAGTTGAAAAAGCAACTCCTGCAATGTCCAGTGATTTAAAAGGCAGAGGGATACATTACAGCGAGAGAAAAAAACAAAAAGCACCAGATTTTCTTACATACAGGCTCATGGTATCTGGTCCCCGAGGTATATAAAAACAGTCTTCCATTTACAGATAAACGCTCGTAAAGGCAATTTCAATGATAATGAACAGAATCTTCTTGATCGCAAGGTATTTTAATCACATACTGAGGCTATTCGCAATAGCCGCTACAAGCACTCCGCAGTGCTCCAGCTTCGCGCGAGCTGACTCTAGGTACGCACACGACAACGTTCTGCAAAGCGCTTTCTGAATCATAGTTAATTAATTAATTAATTAATAACTGTTCCAGGACACATAGATTGGACACTAAGCACTCCCTGCTTTGCGGGGACCGATAAAAAATTGCTTGCTGTACTTCTAAGCTATGAGAGATCTAGATATATTCTAACTAAATCCTGTATAACATTATACTATGCTTACTGTATTTCCAAAAAATAAATATTCTACTAGCGCCAAACCTATAGTGCCCGAAGTTATGTTGTCTCAGAGATAACAGTAATTATAACGTAAAATGTTATTGAATAATATTACTTTACTTGCTGGAGATCTGTCTACCACACACATCAGTAAGCATATACAGCATACTTTTCCAGCTCTAAAGTAAAATGAATGAAGCCTATATATAACTGAAATTGAAGTTGTGAATAAAATAACAAGCAACTGAGAACAAATTAGTGGATCCCTTGACTATATTCCGGCAGCCCCGACGCTCCGATATTTTTAATATTTCACGGACTAGGTGGAATCGAAATCCAACATTCGTAGGTCGAAGCATTAGCATTCCAGCTACCGAGAGGCTCAAAATCCGTACGACAATTCCAATATATAGTACCTATCTACATACTCTATGTACCGGTACATGTAAATATGTATACATAAAATAAAGCACATGTCTAAACACAGCAAACCTAAGTTAAATATAAACAATAAACATACACATGACCATTTTTCGTAGAAAAATTTTGCAACTAGCAGTCAGATTCCAACATCAAAAGGTTTCACCCAAAATCAGGTGAGCAAAGACTGATTTCGAAAGATATAAAACTCTAAGTACACGTTTGCAACCAGAACGTGGGCTCTAATATACATATATCTAAATTTACTAACCAGAATGAATGCGGCGGAGTTCATATTAAATGAGTTTCCCCTAATTATAGCTTAAAACACATTAAGCCTATCTGTGCCAGCTAGGTAGTGCTACCGCGTCTATATCAAGAACCCTGAAGAGATACATACTCTACGTCTATAAATGAATGTTTCTATAATTATGCACTAAATGTTGACAAAATGTATGCAATGGACACATGAATTTTTAATGAATGTCCGATTTATATATTCAAAACTACCATTGCTTGCATATTATCAAGGTCTGAGAGAAAGTAACCTGTGAATCAGAATAACTCAAAGTAACCTGAATTGACGTAATGGGTCACTCCAGAAATGTCTCCGTGTTACATAACTCACTATGGTAAGTAGGATACTGAAAGAACATCATTTGCAAAAATATGCAGGATCAAAACATACACTGGTTATGAACTACAGCTCCTTCCATTTACCATAGGTAGTATGTGACAGTCACTGAAATAATAGTGGTCATTCTGGACAAGTTGGTAGACAAAGACAGCGTCATTTTTACGCATTTCTGTAACCAAAATGATCAGAGCTTGTATATATCCAGATCCTCGAAACAAATACCTCAACGTATTCAAGCACATTGGCCACCCTCGCCCAATTTCTGTACCCCAATCTACTATGCCTGCCTGACAGATACAAATGTATAACGTAATTTAGCTTTACCTCAAAAGGCATACTTCAACGAACACAGAATATAGTAAAATTTGCGTGAGAAGCATATCAATCATATGGCATTGTTGCACATTCTCTGTAACTCAAACTATACCGCTACTTTTATATCTCAAGGTCCGCAATCTTCTCGAGACAAATAAGCTGTGCCGTAATACATTTCAAAGCACATTAAACCCACGCACAATTTGTGTGACAAGCACATCAAGCACACAGGCCAGTCTTGCCCAATTTCAGTATCGGGTAACACATTCCTCCGCACCTCGGCAGAGATAAGGGCTGCTTGCAGTAACTCCTAGACGACCAATATACAACTGCGATCGACCTGTACCATTGTAGCACAGCAGTAATTTTGGTACCGATAATGCTAATCTAAACACCACGCGTCGTTAACGAACGAACGCGACATGCAATATGAAGACAATTAATTTTCTGAGGAGATTGCAGAAAGCAGTTGCAATTATCGCGGGGAAGAGGAAGTTAATGAGCTACAACACTGAATAAAATTGCGATTCTGCACGGAAATTTAATGTGACCCTGAGAGCATGCAATCAAAATTCCGAGTTCAGATCAACTTTTTTTTTTTTTTGCTTCAGTTCAAAAGAGGTTCATGAAGAAGCATGTATAATTGTATATATAAGAAAACTGCATGTACCTACTAACAAACTAAATTTCGACTCTATAGCTCGAGTTTTATTGCATTAAGTTAGAAAAGGTGAAAGAAAATAATAAAAGGGAGGTATTGACTAGCGCAGATAACAAAGATTCTCAGTCTGGCTTAAGTTCTTTGCTTCAAAGTTAATGAGGTCAAAGAAATAACAGTCGAAGAAAATTATGAGAGCACGGGATAAAATTTCTACCCCTAGTTTTCAGCATTAATGCAAAAGTTGCCATAGAAGTAGCAAAGAAAGAAATTTACAAAAACAGCACTGAATTAAAGTCTGAACCCCAAGTGAGTATGCAATAAAAATTTGGAGTGTATAATTCGAGTTCTTCGTCGTCGATTCCAATTATATGAGGTTAACTACATAGCGTTGAAAGTGGTGATTGCTTATGTTGAGAAAGCAGATTCTGAGACGATGCAGTTCTAAGCTTCAAGGCAAAAGAGGCCAATAAAATTATGGTAGAAAACTGACAGCTTAAATAGTCAATATTCGGAAGCGAATTCCATTGCTCATCTTAACTGCAAATCAAGTCAAAGATATAACGAGGAAATAATACGACGACTGCGCGAAAATCTAGCGTCAACTTGAGGGCTTAAAACTAAAATTACGATACCCTATTTTGAGTTCGAAGCTTCAATGCAATGGAAGTCAACAACACAATCCTGGGGTCCTACTACTATTTCTGCTCCCACTAATACAGAAGAAAAGTGCCATTCTCCACCAATCCAATGAAAATTTAAGTAAATTCAATCAAATTACCCACACAAGTACCAACTCTCTCTCAGTTCACGAGACGTCCAAGAAAATAATAATTTTTGAGTACAAGGGAATTTGTATAGAAATATAATGCAAACTAAAACTTACTTTGCACAATATTGTAGATTTAGGAGCACATATAATTTTTTAAAATAAAAAACATTGCATACTGCATATATAACAGTCTAATATGTAGCAAACAGGGCTTTGACTTGTCTAAAGGTACAACGTAAAGCCAAAACGAAGATTTGTGGCTACATTTCAATTAAATAATGCAGAAAACCCAATGTTAATCGAAGAAACTGATAATACAAGACTACACAATATGACATTATTACTACTACAAGTAATACAAGTCATTTGCGGGAAAGTATAGCAGTCAATGAAAGCAATGACAATCACAGCAAAGTTCCTGCAAAATTAAGCGTTAACCATGAAGAAATCACTCTTCACAGGCGCCAGTCCATTTCCACGCCTAGTGGCATACCATTAAAAAAGTCGTTTGTCCAAAAGAACAGCAATGTACAGACATGATAATCCCTTTTTTTAACGATGCGGTTTTATCTTTGAGTATTGATAATGAATGGGTCTCGAGCAGAGAGGGAAAAAATGGACATCAAAAATTTGTCATTATATGTCCATCTTCGGAACTCAACGTTCATAAAAACAGAAAATAGAAATTAGGAATAACACTTGCGTGCCTCTGTGAGTCAAAATAACAGCGTATGAACCCAGATACAGTGCCAGGCAACAATTTTAAACAGTGATGATGGCAGAAAACAGTATCCGTTTTTCTTAGCGCTTCCGCGAACCAAAACAGCCGTTTTGAGAAAATTATTATTATTTTTTAGAGGTTTACTGCGGGCAAAAAACAAAAAATTTAGCCCTCATTATTATGCGGCTTCGAATAATCTTAATTGTATTGCGACACTGTTAGAGGACAAACTATGTGAAGCAGAAAGAAAAGCTCGCTTTCTCCAAAATGAAAGGCGACCTCGATTAATTTCATACGTTCCCTAGCAGAAATTTCGGCCATCCCCGCTGCTAAAATCGTAAATCAGGTTTTGGAGCGGCCACACGCTCTGTTCGGGTTAATGCAAAACTGTGAAATTATAAGTCAAACTGCGAGAAAATTTCGCTTTCTTCATAACTGAAAACGACCTCGAATAATTTCGTACCTTGAAGTAAAACTATGAAAGGACAAACAACGTGAAACAGAGATGAAATCTCGCCGGTCGCCATGGCAGTCGGCCTCGAAGGCAGAAAATTGCAATGGTTCAGTGCGTGTTGTGCAATTAAGGTTTGTCGGCTGAAGGCTACCTGCAGCTTCTCTAATAACACGCCAAAGAAGCCATGAAATCGATTGACACTTCACGCAAGCGCTTTTTTACGGCACAAAATGACCAGCATTGCTCCGCGGCCGTGCAACAATGGCTGCTCTAGCGGCCCTACATGCCCATGGAAGGGTCAGAAGACAGGGTTGCTTGCTGCCGTAGCCATAGACGATTGAATGAAGACAGGCAGTTCTTCAGTGTTTGTGCGGGAAAATTAGCGACAACTGTGACGTCAAAAATACTTGCGCGAGGAAATTAGCGACAACTGTGACGTCAAAAATAGTTGCGCGAGGAAATTAGCGACAACTGTGACGTCAAAAATACTTGCGCGAGGAAATTAGCGACAACGGTGACGTCAAAAATACTTGCGCGAGGAAATTAGCGACAACGATGTCAGAAATGATAGTTCGTCTTGAACCTTATGTTCGTAGCCAGGATACCAGCCCAGGGCTATTTTGACAACCCCAGTTCGCCACGATCGAGACTGAGGTGATGTCACAACGGTTTGAACGGTCGATCTGAGGCGGGCTTAGAAGCAGTGCTTCTATGATTCCTTTTGTCATTGGTCGTAGCCACGAGGGGATGGTACGTATCTGTGTTTCCGAATGCCTACATGTTTTCAGCAAAACTTGAATTTCGAAATTTTGCGCCATTAAGGAAAGTGGATATTGGAGGTCAGCACTGCTTGGTGTATTTATTGGCACCATTGGCTTCACTGAATAAAAAGTGTTTCACGGCTGTCAAAAATAATAGCATATAGATGTAAAACTTGCACAGGCACCTCTTCATCATCAAAGTTCGTGGCCAGCATTTTATCGCGGCTAAAATTAATTTGCAGAACCGGTACAAAGAAAGTGTGAGCAATAGATACCAACGTGACGCAGGCGTAGGCAAGAAAACTACGACATGTGAATACAGCTTGAGCTTTTCTTTTTGTATTTCTGCTTCAACATTTCGACCCCGAAAACACAGCTATTGCTAGTTGAGTTCGAAGAAGAAACTTGGGCTTAGATTTAATTAAATTCCTTTTTGCTTGCGAGAGAGGAAGGAAGCGTACACACAAACTATTTAACTAAATAAATACCTGCTTAAAATTATAAATAAATCAATATATAAATAAACATATGATGCTAGGTGTTTATCATAGTGTGCAGATAAACGCACGACCACAGGGCAAATTATCTATGAAAGTACGGCAAACAGTATACATAGGATGTGCAGACAAAGAGCTATATACCCCATCAGAAATTTGCATAGTCCTGAATAATAAAGAAACGTACGCATCACAAAGTAGAGAAGATAGAATGGGATAATGTTCAGAGCACGGCTGAAAAATTCATGCACTCACGAACAAATCTTATATCTGAACCAGAAGTTCTAAATACGGGCGATCCCGTTCCTGAGGTCTCCTAGGGGTTGTGGAGGAGAATAAAGGCCAAAAGAAGAAGTCAGTCCATGCCAAATCAATGTCAAAATAATCAAAGTTCTGCGTTAGCATGCGCGAATGAAAGTGAGAGCGGTGATACACTACCATGTAGAAATTCAAGGGAGCGAAAGCCTTGAAAAGTTTGCCAATCATTGGAGCAGACGATGAAATCAGGTATCATCCTCTGTTAATAACATAAAAGTGTAGAAGCCGCTGGTTTAGATGTGTGAAAAATAATAAAAAAAACTTACTAGATGACATGAGAGAGCA
Source organism: Parhyale hawaiensis (assembly GCA_001587735.2). Taxonomy (NCBI): domain Eukaryota; kingdom Metazoa; phylum Arthropoda; class Malacostraca; order Amphipoda; family Hyalidae; genus Parhyale; species Parhyale hawaiensis. The sequence goes on from LQNS02277602.1 coordinate 19,773,625, forward strand.
TTAAACACTGGTTTAGATGAAACAAAATGAATATTCAATTTTAAAAATAATCTAAAAAGAAATTTACTTTACTGATAAATATACAAACGCAGGAACTAATGGTTTAGATGGAAGGAAATAAAAAACTTACGTTTTTGACAAAGATAATTGAAAATAATATGCGATGCAATTTAGGGCGACAAGAAATACATACCATATCGAGGATCACGCACGTGTCGAAAGAAAGTTACACCACCAAGACCACGCGAAACGTACCTGAAAAACAAAAACATCAAATTTAACAAATTGCATAGGAATTACGAATATTTTTTGTACTGTATTTGTTGTGTGTATGAAATAAACTTCACGGCACGGCTTAATCAACGCTACCAATTATTTATCGGGTACGGTATGAGAAATGAATTTCATTGAGTCAGATTGAAACTTTATTAATATTAGTTTGTACAATGCGCGTGCTGTGTAAACTCCCAAGACAGGGTTCAAGTTCAATTATAACAGTCAGCTTAGTGGGTAGGTGCTGCAAGTTGTTATGGAACAGCGATTTTCGATCCTTACAGCAAATCAACAACTTAGATTAAAAAATGCCAAGTACACAATTAAAGTATCTTATTTAAATTAATGTGCAAGCTAAACTTAACACATTTGCTAGAGATTTTTTCAGTCTCTTTATTGATAACTATGGCTATAAACTTTCTTTTGTGAAAGTACAGGAAAAAAGGATAAACATAAACGTTGCTAACAAGGACATTTTTACGGGAAAAGTTGAAGATCTTTTCTCCATATCAGCCATTGAAACAGACTAGCAACATATTACATATATGCACCGCATTGAAACAGTCTAATACTAGTAACATATTACATATATGCACCAACATTGAAAAACAACGAACATGAAATAAGTCCTTACATATCATCATGCCTAATTTGCACTGAAGTGATTGCCCTGAATTTTCGGTTTATGACGAACTGCATGGCATAGAAGACATGATAAAAAGAGCGTTTTAGCTATAAATGAAATGAAAAGAAAAGTATTAATTTGGGAAGGGTACAGCATTATTATTATTATAGTCATAGTTTTACCACCGTATCCATTCGATGAGTGATCCGCACAGAGCAAACTCGGTCGTTCTCCGCAGCTCGGTAGGAATATTTTATCTCGGCATTCCTGCCGGAAAATCTCGGTTGGCTCAGTGCGCTACTACTGGCGGGAAAAAAGGCGCAGAGTATAGTAGGAGACACTCAAGTGGTCGGCCCTTTTTGTGTCC